>JASDQU010736396.1:364176-418714 GCA_032191745.1 Picea mariana | reverse complement strand
CCTAGTCTCAGTTAACTAGTCTATCAGTCTTCAATTAACTGACTGAAACAGAGTGTAGTGAAGAGTAGATCAAGGAATCAAGGGTAATGCACCAGTCTGGTGATGAAACCAAGGCTAATGTGCATTAGCATGGTGATGATCCCAATGTTGCATGGTGACAAAACCAATGCCGCATCTAGACTCAACTCAACTAGTCAAACTGAAGTGTCAATTGAAGAGAATATTATCCCTAGAGGAATATTCTTCCTAAAATATAGGCAACTGGATAATTACTAATAATGACTAATAAACAAGGAAAAACCTTAGGAAAAATAAATCCTAGGTGTGTGTGAAGTAACTCCAACATAAATCATACCATATCTCAAATTGTAGAGAATGTACCTTGATCTTCTATCCATATAGATCTTAGTTTAAAAATAGAAATTGAATAGAAGTGTATACAAAGACACAACAACATATAGGTACGATGCTTTGGATGATCAGGCCAAAAAGGATTATGATATGAAGGTAAAACATCCATTTATAATCTTGGGGAACTAAGCCCATGTGCATGCATCTTATAGTATCCATTTATCTCTAGTGCCCATACAACTAATATTGATACATATAGAATATATATTTTTATTGAATTAATGTTGCATATGAATCTTCTTAAATTCAACTAAATTGTAATAGAAGGCTCTAGTATGCTTGTTTGGGGATGAACCTTGATCAGTAACATGGTAATGCCTTAACCACTCAATAGTATCCCAAGGGAAGGATGGTTATGTGTTTCCAAGAAGTGATCAAAATTTCTTACATGTGGTTTGGGAATATTTGTTGAAGTCCACCTATTGAATAAAATGCAAAAGAGTATATGACATAATTATTTTTTATGCCCTCGAATAGTGTTGAACCACATCTAGGAGTTGTTTCATATCTATAATGTATACTAATATGTTAGATAACTAAAAATTGTTCTATGTTAGTCATACCCTATACATCCCAAGAAAAACCATATAACCTTGATTCAATTCATAATCCATTGTGATGAGCTTTGTATCTCTATGTGGACAACTAACTAATATGTCGGTTGAACTCTACATGTTCCAATTGAACTCATGCTAAATTGTAAAACAATCTCAAATGCTAATATAACTTACACACTAGCTATTCGAACTAATATGTTGTGTAGAAATATTCTTTCTATAATATTTATTTATCTCTTATAGTAAAAACCTTGATTAACACTAACATACACTCACATATTTTAAATATAACAATAAATTGTTCTTAATTAAAATCAATTTATCTTATTTATGTTTATTATTATTTCTTTACTCATCTAAAATATAAATGATGATATCAAAATCAATTTAGAGAAGGTCAAAATGAGTCGTGCAAATTGCAATAATTTTCGAGAGATTAAAACCCTACAGAAACTCTACCATGCATGAATTGTTTCCCCTATAGCCGAAACAGCCACACAAGAGACGTCGATTAGATCTGATACGCAGCAACTGACTACACAGGATGAGCCCTGAAGGGGGAGGGGGACCCCTCTCATATCGGAATGTTGCAGAAAATGACAGAGCGGGACTGTGTGCCAAGCGGCATGATTTTGAACCACCGCCACACCCAAGAGACCAACTCCTAGCCAACGAGCAAGGATTCATCAAATCAATGTATGTTGAGCCAAGCATGTCTCATCCAAAGGCATCTTGAGGATGGGAACCAGGGAAATGCATTCTTCAATCTGATAAACCACCACGATATCTCATAATCTCAACCAAGGTTGGGGAACACACCTAGTTCATGAGAAAGCAAACCCTCATCGGCAAGTTTCTAGGTCTTTGTCCTTCAGAATGGGATCTCATGAGATGGATTAAAGACTGGTTGAACCCCAAGGGAGATTATGAAATGTAGCATAGCTCCAAGGGTATTTTCATGATCATCCTCTATAATATGGAAGATAAGGATAGAATCTTTGATAATGGGCCATACTTTTTCAACTCAACCAGGATTTTCCTTTGATTCTAGACAGACCGCTTCAGCCTAGAGAAAGAATATTTCATAATGGCTCTAGTCTGGACAAGGCTATACTTACTATCGCGGGAGTTTTGGTTGGAGGAAATCCTAATGGGTATAGGGCATACAGTGGGAAGATATGTCAAATACTCGGAAGCAATGAAGCAGAGAAAATACACTTCCTATGCTATGATCTATGTCTACATGGACATATCAAAGGCTTTATCGGGATTAGTAACCCTAGAATATCAATATGAGGACTGGAATCAAACAATAGATTACAATCATATTCCCTTCCACTGCAGGAAGTGCCACGAGCATGGATACATTTTCCATGACTATCCCTTGAATGCCCAGAATCCTAAAGCAGGGGAGGGGAAGAAAAAGGATGGCTTTACCACAGTCATAGGAAGAAAACGGTATCCACCCAGAAAACAGGCTCAAGATAATGCTTCAAAAATATCCACTAAAAAATCCTATGGCATTCTTAACCAAATCCTAGAGGAAGAGGAAGTTGGAGATCTGCACAAAAAAGACAGCTAGGAAAAGGAAAAGGATAAATCCCAACACCAAACTGAAATAGGAAAAGACGACAACCAAGACACAGGCCCTACAGGCAATACATATGTGGATAATCCGGAAGAAAGTGGGGACACTCTAATGCAGCTTGATGACCAAGATCTGGCAGAT
Organism: Picea mariana; assembly: GCA_032191745.1. Classification (NCBI taxonomy): domain Eukaryota; kingdom Viridiplantae; phylum Streptophyta; class Pinopsida; order Pinales; family Pinaceae; genus Picea; species Picea mariana. Next base: position 416,017 of record JASDQU010736396.1, on the reverse strand, counting down.
ATAGATCTCAAAAATCTGAAGGAAGCCTTCAATCGAAAGGATCTGCAAACCATCCCAGTGGAACAACTCAGAAAGGTTCACAAACTATTCATTACTCCACGGTAGGCTCGACCTCACGACTAGGTATATCCTTAGACCCAATCACTAAGCTCAAATGAACCTCCTGTGAAAGAAAGAGACGAGTCTGTAAATATGCACAACAACACATCAAGGAAGTGGGAAATGTTATGCTCAACTCGGGGAATATCCAGAGACTCACGGAGTGATATCTCCATCCACCTCATAACTCATCATGATGAATATCATAACATGGAACATCAGAGGGATCAATGGAATATCCAAGCAAAGGACTCTTCGATATTGTATTCGTGTTGAGAATCCGAACATTCTCTTTTTGTAGGAAACAAAATGTGTTGGTGTAGAATCGAAATATATTTTTCGGCGTTGTTGGAGAGGATTTGACTCCCTTCATACAAACTCCAAAGGAACGACAGGATGTCTAGAAATCTTGTGGAATCCAGCTACAGTCATTATAGATCAACGCTTCTCAACATTTGGTACGCTTACGGATCACTTCAAGGTCATAGGATCAACCAACGAAGGCATGATGACAAATTCATATTGGCCTCAAAGTGCTCAGGACAAAGAACTATTTTTTAATAGAATAGCCACCATCAAAACATTGTTGGGTTCACACAATTGGTTGTTGGGGGGTGATTTCAATATCATCCTAACATAGGAGGAAAAGACAGGAGGCACCAATAGGCTCAATCAATATAGTGGTAAGTTCTGAGGCCTCATAGACCAACTGGATTTAATAGATATCAAAACTAGAAATGGCATCTTCACCTGGTCCAATCGCAGATGCGAGCATCAACATGTTTCTTGTATATTGGACTGTTTCCTCATCTCAGAAGCCCTGTTGTTGGAGGACCCCGTCATTGAAGTCAACATCCTCCTGAAACCAAGCTCAGATCACTGGCATGTTTCTCTTTGTCTTGATGTTGGAGCGGCACCCAAACATAAACCCTTTAGATTTGAGAATTTATGGCTCTGTCACCTAGACTTTCAAAAGCTTTCAGAATCCTGGTGGAAGCAGGAAGAAATAGATCATGGAACATGCATGTACAAATTCTAGCAGCGGCTCAAAAACTTTAAATCACAACTAAAGAGATGGAATAGGAATGTATTTGGGAACATCCTGCAAAGAATGCAGGAAATCCAGCAACGCCTGAAAACCTTGCAAAATATCTTCATTACTAGGGATAGAATAGCAGCCTTAATGAAGGAAGAGGATGAACTCAAGGCAGAACTAGACGAGAGAAAGGAACAGGAGGAAATAATCTGGAGGCAGAAATCCAGGGTACAGTGGCTTAAAGAAGGAGAAAAGAACACCAATTTCTTTCATCGATCCATGGTTCACCGAAGATACATCAACAGAATCACCCAACTGGAGGATGCCCAGGGAAACCCTATCAGGGACCATGACATAATTGCAAAGGAAATGATCAATTACTACAAAGATCTCCTAACATAGCCCATCGATTATAGAATGCCAGGGATCAGTAAAATCACCAGCAACATACCCTCCCTGGTCACTCGGGAACATAATGAAGCTCTAACAAGACCCATCACCCAAGAGGAGGTGGACCAATCTATCAAATAAATGCCCCCAAGAAAATCTCCAGGTCTAGATGGGTTCATCACAGAATTCTTCCACTACTATTGGCCAATGATCAGATAATAAGTTCGACAGGTGGTGGAGGAATCAAGAACTTCAGGGCATGTTCTCTCAGCCTTCAATGCCACCTTCCTCATGCTCATCCTGAAGGAGGAAATGGTTACGCATCCCAAGAAATACAGACCGGTATCCCTCTACAACTTCAACTACAAAATTATCACTAAGGTCATTTCCATGCATCTCAAACCAATTCTACCATACATCATATCTGAAGAGAAAGTTGACTACCTGGAAGGCAGGAAAATCATGGATAGTGTCATCCTAGCTCATGAAGTCATCCACTCACTGAAAACAACAAGGACTTCAGGTATGCTCATCAAACTAGACCTCTCCAAAGCTTTTGACAGGATCAATTGGAAGTAAATGTGCTCCCTCCTTTAGGCCTTTGGCTTCAACAACCTATGGGTGGCTTAGATCATGAGGCTTACTTCCTCATATTTCTTCTCCATCTTAGTCAATGGAGTTCCCTCCCAACCCTTCTCTCCAACCAAAGGTATCTGACAAGGGTACCCCCTTGTAGATTTTATGAGGTCCTATGAGGCTGCCACCTAAGGTCTATCCTTGACCTTAGTATGGCTCTAAGTTTCAACTGTATGGATGTCTTCTTTTGTTGTTTTAGGACAGCAAACAGTCATCCCACTTTCTACTCAATATTTTGAAGGTTAAGTGCTCTTTTAAGGTTCCCTTGCAAGTGTTTTCTTATCTCAATGTTAGCACATGCAATATAACTTAAAACACATAACACTACCTCTAGATATCCAACTTTAAAATGTTGATCTACACTTCTAAACATGCATAAATTTGACACAGGTATTTTTGGTCAACATGACCCTGGATAAACCCCTTCCCCGGGGAAAACCAGTTTGGGATATATGTCTATATAATGATGATCAAAGAAAGAGATACAACAATTAATACAATACAATGGAACCTATATACATAGCAAGCTCCTCACAAGCCTTTCCACAAGATCCAGAGAGAGATGTGCCCAAACTCAGGTGTGCCCTCTCCCTTTGTTGCTCTCTGCACTAAAGTGAAGTGCTCTAGCTCCTCTTTGACCCAATGAAGAAATCCCTCCATAGGAATGTGCTCTCTTGTGTTGCCTCTCCACTGAAACTATTAGAACTAACTTCCTCCAAGTGATGTTCCTACCAGGTAGTTGTCAACCCACTCCACCGGTACTCCCTCCTCCTAGAAGATAATATCACCATCAAATAACTGAGCCATAAACTGGATGCCTCTCTCCACATAAGAAATCACCCTAGCTCTCCTCTCCCTATGCAACAGACCTCATCTCAAGGCTCCAAGTCCTCCTCTCCTAGTGATAAAATGAAGGAAATAAATGCGCCCTTCTCTAGTAGATGCGCCCCTCCTCCATATAACATGCTCCCTCCATGAAATGGAAACTAAGACTCCATGGATATGCTCTCCAAGAAAGATCAAGGTAACAAGAGCTTCCTCCTCAAGCTCTCAAGGGTTTCTCTCAAACCCTCATCAAGTGCGCCCTCTCCCTCCTTGAGAAATGTGCCCTCTCCTCTTCTCCAAAACTCACAAGTGAAGAATGAATCTTAAAAATACACTTTACTCTCCTTTAGCCTCCTTTGGCCAAGCCCTAAAATATCAATGGCCTAGATCTAATCTAGCCAAGCCTAATCAATGGGTGAGATCTAATCAAAAAATCTCACTATTGAAACCCAATTTCCTTAGTTGCTTTATGTCTATTAATTCACCCACATTGTGAATTAATTGTCACTTTAATGCTTAAGTGACATATTTCACTTTTGACTTAAATCTCCTAAGTCAAAGTGAAATTAGAATCATAAAGTAAAGTACAAGGGTAATATTCTTCCCTCTTTGTGCTTAGAGACTCATAAGCACATGGGGACCACTTTCCAAGGTACCCAAATATCAACACCCCTCTCTTCCTTTCTCTTTGTCATAATGGAAGAAGGATTGGGGCGCTACCTCAAGGCCTCAGTTGTGGAAGGCTCCCTTAAAGGTCTATCCCTACAAAACATCTAGCTAGCTCCCTCTCGTAGCCAATTTGTCGATGACACTCTTCTAATGAACACACTGATAGCCTGGCAAGCCTCTAAGCTCAATTCAATCCTCACAGACTTCACTGAAGCTTCAGAAATGGCCTTAAACCTTGATAAATCACATCTCTATTTCTTCAATACCCTAGTGGCTATCCAAAATCATATCTCTCAACTTATGGGCATCCCCAAGAGCTCCCTTCCATCCAATTATCTAGGAGTCCCACTTACAGAGTTGGTTGCCCTTAACATCTCATGGGATAGCCTACTACTCTCCATCTCCAACAGGCTCAGTAACTGGACCTTCAGATCACTTAATCTTGCAGCTCGGCTGGTTCTTTTAAAATATGTTCTCCAAGCTCTGCCAACCTACCTCCTTACTTTTCTAGCAGCACCCCAGTCTATCATCGAGGCCATTAGAAACATCCAACACATCTTCTTGTGGCATGGGCATCACCCAAACAAGAAATGGGTGTTGGTAGGATGGGACAAAATCTATAGGCCTAAAGCCTTATGGGGGCTAGGGCTTCAAGATCTAGGAAAACTAAATCAAGTAATGGGGGAAAAACTGTGGTGGTGATGGCTCAAGCACCCCATAGAACTCTGGGAAATAATATGGAAAATGAAGTATGCTCCCAGTACCAAAGAAGAGTAGTTAATTCAATTCAATGATCAAGTTCAGGGTTCCAATATCTGGAACATGACCTGGAACAACCTAACGCTCATAGAGAAGCATGCCTTTTGGGAGATCTGTAATGGAGAACACTCCCTATTATGAAAGGACTCTTGGCAACAACAATCGCCTCTATCTACCCTTGAAGACCTCATCCCCCTACGTCAACAAATGCAGTGTGGGGACTCCTTTTATGTGAAGGATATATGGAAAGAGAATGATTGGCACCATCCCTGGTGTAGGTGGAATACTGAACCTCATGAAATTTACATTTAGATGGAGTAGGATCTACATGCCTAGAAAGATTGTGCAAAATAGAGGAAAATACACATCAGGCGGGGACCGGATATACTTAGATGGGGGCACTCCACAGAAGATAATTTCTCAATCAAAGAAGCTTACTATCTACAAGAAAATTACCATGAGCAACCAAGGGGCAGTATCTAGGGAAAGATCTGGAATCCAAGACTTTGGCTAAAAGTGTCCACCTTCTTATGGCTTACCATCCAAAATTGCATACTCACTTGGGACAATCTTCAGAACATGGATTTATAGGCCCCTCAATCTGTCCCCTTTATCAACGACAAGGAGAAACGATGGAGCACCTTTATAACCTATACAACTACAGTGATATCATTTTGGATATGGGGGCACAATTAATGCGTCGCTCCAACAAAAATCGAGCTAGCATCATAAGCACAGTGGAGAATTGGGACTCAATTTCCTATCAAAATGCAATCTTGGATCGCATCTGGCAGATTTTACCTGGATTCACAATGTGGAAAATCTGGAAAGAAAGAAACAAAAGGATTTTTTGCTCGATGACCTCCCCCCCTCTCTCAACCTGGGAAATAATTATGAACCTGATACAGGAAATGATTAAGAGTGGGAAGTGGTCCTAGGAGGACCTGAAGTGAAATCTGGGCAAAATTCATATCCTACAGGCCTAGCATCTCAACCTCAGTGGTGAAAGACAGAACAATGGGGTCACTATAAAAAAAATTAGTCCAAGCACTTGGTCCCCTCCACCCCCTAGTTTTATTAAATTAAACTTTCATGGCGCGTCAAAAGGGAATCCAGGTCCGGCGGGCTTTGGGGTAGTCCTCTGAGATGAAGAGGGGGAAATTCTACATTATGCATGACCTACGCAAGGCCTTTCGTGCTCCAGCCCAGGGATGTCCCTTCCACGGGCGCTCTAGACAATATGCCCCCAGGTGCTAATGTTTAATTTCTTTGCTATGGATACCTCGCACACTCTTTTCCCAGCTCTTTGTTCGGCAATGATGTAGTTTTATAGTTCATCCCTCTTTTTTCAGTTGGTAGTTTTTCTTAGATGCATAGAATAGTTCAGTAAGAACATGAATCCTCCACTTGTCCTGGTTTCCATTTGGCAAGGCAGATGGCGGATAGCTATTTTGTCTAAAATTATCACAGTCTTCCACCTGTTCTGGTTTCCGCTAATTTGGCAGATCAGGTGGCAGACTATTGACATGTGACATTTTTGTAATATAAAAGCACAGTAATAGGAAACGCCCTTTTTATTTACAAAAAAAAATAAATAATAATTGTATCTTGCTCATATGTTTCAAATATAGCAAACATGTATTGTTCCAATCTTTCCAATCCATCTAATTTAGACATAATATAAATAATAATTATAAGTTTCTTAATGTATATCTAACTATAACATAGTTCCATTGTTCCCAACACTTAAATGTTATATTCCCTAGTTAATTGTAATTCACCTTTCTTCAAATATTAGAGAATTCTCATTAATAATGAAGTTGTATATTTAGTGGAATAGAAAAATTACAAACATGAAAGATTCAGTATTCTTTTAAATACTAAGGTATAGAAGTGAATTTATATTTAATATAATTAAGAGAAAGTAACAACAAAATGTTACGTTCATTAAATCAAACACAGACTTTGAACATAATGTAAATGAAATTAAATAAATAATGTATTTACAGCTCAAGATAAATAAAATAAAGTGTATCAATCTTAACCAAATATCAAATCAAATAACAAGACAAATTGCCTTTTGTTTTCCAATCAAATATAAACTGGATGTTGCATAGCTTTTCCTTGTCTTTTTAGCTACTTCATCAAAGTGGAGTCCTCTATGTTGTTATCCTACTAGTGTATGTAATATTTTATGTGAAAAATGACATCTAAGTGATGTAATGTCATATCCACGAACATGTCTAACATATTGTATATCCTTCTCCTTGTCCAACTCATTGAGGGGTATAATTTATGTCGTATCCACGAACATGTCAACCTATTGTAGATCCTTTCATGTCCAAGTCACTGAGGGGTGTAATTTTGTTTTGTTTGATTATTCACCAAATTCGTTTGATGTACATATTCATATATGAATAACCTATTCTTCTATGTTGTCCAAAACATGTGGTTTGCACATTACATTTAGTTAAAAATTTTAGTAAACTAACTTTTTTATTAGTCCATGTTGAAGGTGTAGAGGGACTATAGCGATCGATAATTTGTTGACTTCATATTAGTTTTTCGTTTGACTACAATTTTTTTCAAAATCTATATTGTTTGAATTAGAGAAATAAAAACATTATTTTTTATATAATAAAAAAAAACCTATATGTCATGATCTCATTGGATAATAAATTTGAGGTCTTATTGTCAGCTTCACTATTCTCAATGTTTTATATGTTGGTATATCCAAATTTTTTATCATCTACGGTCTTTTTGAATTTGTACTATTCATATTGCAATGTTTAGATATCCAAAGTTTTGAGCATGGATAGTCAGTTTTTTATTAGTTGACTTCATATTACTTTGTCCTTTGAGTAATTTTTTTTTGCATAGTCTCCATTGTTCAAACTATTTTTATTATTATTAGTTTTATTTTTTCTTTAATATTATGTACTTAGAGAGGCATTTTCATTATTGTGTACATAAACAAGTCTTCCACATTGCATTCTTTCTTAAATGTTTTCACATTGTGAGGCCCTTCAACGGTTTTGACAGCCTTAAGTGTTTACCTAACAAGCCTCATAGCCTTAAATGTTTACTCAACAAGTGTGTTACAATACAGTTTCCTCCGATGTTTGGATGCAGTCTTGTCTGCAGTTAATTTGGGCAATATGGTTCTTCACCGGCATTACTGATTCACTAGTTGACGCTTCATCATTGGTTCATTTGATGTTGCTTATTGTTGTTTGATTCAACTTTGCAAAGTTGAGGTCCTGCAACTGCAGTTGGACCTCTTGGTGCTTGTTCACTGGTATGTTGTTTGCTGCTTGCTCTTGTTTTCTTCAACTTTGCAAGGTTGGGGTCTCACATCTGCAGTTGGACCTATTGTTGCAGTTTGCATGGTTTGGAGTTGTGCTTTTGTCATTCCTCATTCACGGGTAAGTTTCGGTGCCATGGTTTCATTGTTATTCTTGTTTGTCCTTTACTATTTGCAGCTTGCAAGAAAGAATTTTCAATACTAGGAATGCCTGAGTCAAAATCCTCTTGCAAAAGATCTTTCTTTGTGACTGCTACGAGAAGAGAAATAGTAGTGTGTTTTTGTCTTGTCCTTGTTCTTGAACGTCAATGCCCGACACAGAACCCACCTCTGTCATCACCATAATGACATAAAAAAAAGAAAATCGAATTTTTCTCCTCATTTTTCCTGATCCTGGAAACCATACGTTTGGTGCATTTTTCTCAATCTGTTCCCTTTCAAAACATCTTGTTCCCCCTTTGAATGTCGATGATGGACACAGAACCCACATCTGTTGCAGAGACAGTGACATATAAAAAAGGAAATCGAATGTTCTCCTCAAATTTTATGTTCCTGGAAACCATATGTTTGGCCCTTCGACGATTCTGATAGCCTTAAGTGTTTACCTAACAGGCCTCACAACCTTAAATGTTTACTCAACAGACATGTTACAATACAGTTTCCTCTAGTTTTTGGATACATTCTTGTCTGCAGTGAATTTGGGCAATATTCTTCTTCACCGGCATTATTGGTTCACTAGTTCATGCTTTCTCGTTGGTTCATTAAATGTTGCTTATTGTTGTTTGATTCAACTTTGCAAAGTTGAGGTCCTCCAATTGCAATTGGACCTCTTGGTGCTTGTTCACTTGTTTGGTTTTTTCTACTTACTCTTGTTTTCTTCAACTTTTCAAGGTTGGGGTCCTACATCCATAGTTGGAACTGTTGTTGTAGTTTGCGCGGTTTGAAGTTTTGCTTCTTTCATTCCTCGTTCACGAGTGAGTTTCAGTTCCATGATTTCATTGCTATTCCTTATTTGTTGTTTCCTATTTGTAGCTTGCAAGCAAGAATTTTCAATACTAGGAATTCCTGAGTCAAAATCCTCTTGTAGAAGATCTTTCTGTGTGACTGCTACGAGCAGAGAAATAGTAGTGTGATGATGTCTTGTCCTTGTTCTTGAACATCAATGCTCGACACAAAACCCACCTTTGTCGCATCCATATTGACATAAAATATNTTTCCTGGTCCTGAAAACCATATGTTTGATGCATTTTTCCCAGTTTGTTCCCTTCCAAAATGTCTTGTTCCCTCTTTGAATGTCGATGTTGGACACAGAACCCACATCTATTGCAGTGACAGTGACATATAAAAAGGAAATCGAATGTTCTCCTCATATTTTATGTTCCTAGAAACCATACGTTTGGTGCATTTTTTCCATGTTGTTCCCTTCCAATCACATATGCCCACTTCCATGTCCTAGATATCGTACCATCGCTCTTTAGAAAATAGAAATAAAAAGGGGTTTACAAAAGGAATTCAGAGTTGTCGTTGCATAGAAAGCATCTGCCAAGACCTTCTGACAGGGCATACTTTTATTCTCTGAATCAAAAACCTTGTTTACCTATTGGTTTTATGATGTCCTTTGTGTCTTTCAAGGCATCTTCCATCACTGAAATTCTTATAGGATTCACGCATGGAATAGGTTCAAAAATGATATGCCTTGAATACTCGGTATTTGTGTTGAGCAAATTTATAATGTTATTTCATTTGTGTTGTCTCTTCTGTTTGGTTCATTGTTTACTATACATTTATTTGTTTGTCATATGTTGTAGCAACTAGGGGTATTGAATTTGACAAGAATAAGGTTGAAGGATACATAGTGGAAATGGTATTCGATTCTGGACTTATAGTTTTCATTTTTCTTTTTTTCCCTATTTGCATACTATCTTAATATAGCTCAAAAATATCTTGAAAATCACAACTTAGGAGATGAAGCAAGTAATAGATGTTGAGTACTATGAAATAGATACAGACTCCATTGTACATGACAACACTGACCAGGTATTGCATAGGAATGGGATTTTTAGATTGGATGCATTCTCGTATACTGTGGGAGATTGCCTCTTCGATGCATTTCAATTTATATTGCATTTTCGTTATTCCTCGATCGACTTGCCCAATGGATTGATAGATTATTTCTTGGGATCTTTAGAAAATGGTGACATTGAGGCATTGGAGTCATATCAATACGAATTGGCATCTTATTTTCCTTGCCAGTTGCATCGAATACATAATGTCGCTACGTATTTTTCAAACATGTCATTGTCTGCATATGCAACTATGCATGCACATGAGAGGGGACTTTGGGGAGATACATCTTGTATATGGTGGCTTTCCAAGTGGTTGAATATATCAATTGGAATATGGTCATTGACAAGAAAAACAAGATATCTACTATTCAACAAAACTCTATCTAGGGATGCATATTGCATCTTGTTCCATGATTCAAATCCTGTCAGTTGTCATTATGAACCACTACTCTATAGAAAATTATTCATATGAAATCTTGGAGGACCTCATATTTACTTGTCCCTCATTTTCAAAGACCTTCAATCGCATTGGAAACAAATTATGCATCATATACACTCCCATGGTTTGCACATAGCGACAAATATTGCATCTAGTTGTGGAGATATTATGTTCGATGCAATTTGCTAAGTGGTAGCAACCGAGTTCGATGTTCACTCACTGCGGCTTTACATTGTACAATCCTTTTGCAATGCAATTATAGGCAACAACCAATAGGATTTTAACTGCTTGCATCAACACCTTTTACCATATCTCCTAAAAAGTATGTTGATAATTGGAAGTTGGAAACAATACCTTGTAAACATGGCAATGCCATATGAGAAAGGAAATGTAGAGGGTGGAAGATTTTGTTAGCTCCCAAAATGAATATGTCACTATGGTTGCATTTTGTGGTTGATAGCATGGCTATTGGTAGTTTTCTCAAATTTGGTTTTGAGTTTTTCTAGTAGCAAGACTTAGGTTTTAATTTTTGTCTTAGAAATAAGACGACCCATAAAGGTCTTCTCTTTAAAATTTTCATAAAATGCTTTCAACAGCTAACGCGTGTTTTAAAGATGATGGTTAGCTGGTGAAAGCGGTGATTTTCAACAACTAAGGAGCATTTCTCATGGGTCGTTAGCTGGTGAAAGCAGGGATCACATGTGTTTTATCCACGTTTTAAAAAATCAAATGATGACACGCTCAGCCCACGTCATGCAATCAATTATGATGTGCTGGTGAAAGTGGATAATGATGGAGACTTGGGTTTGCACGACTAAATCGGATTGCAAAGCAGATCTCGTTCAGTAATGCATGCTTCACAATCATGGCGTTGGAAATGGCGAATTTGAATCCATCATCATAGGTGCAGGAGCAGTACTACTTGGCTAGCGATATCAAATCAGCCCATCGCTTCCCCAACATGCATCACCCACAAATGTATGCTAAGTTTTTAATGTTGAAAGATAGAGCCGAGTGTTTTCACCAGCGCAAGACCTCAGCCCAAATGGTAGATCATAGTGGTTTGTGTACAAAATCGTTTCAGGTTTTGAGTTGCAGATGGCAAGGAGACGCAGTGGTTCTTTACTAAGAAAAGAATTGGACAGTCTATCCTTCCTACAAACGCATCTAGAAGTGCAAAAACACTTCTCAAACGCAGGTTGTATGGAATATGTTGAAAGGCTATAGAATGGTTGTCACCAATCAAGAGTAGAAGCTTTTGCTAAAAATTTTGACGGAAATAAATCCTGTGTTGGGTCCTTAGAGATCATTGTGGATGAAGTTGCCATCGTTGCAGCAACCAACTTACCAAGATCGGGCTAGAGTTGGTTCAAAATGACTGCCACCAAAAACTTAAATTTCAGAGCATATTTGAAGGAAGAATTCAGACATAATGCATGGAAGAAGAGCATGCCAGTTTCCCATTTAGAAGATGAGTGGAAGTATTTGTTTAAGGGCATCCAACTCTACATAACTTCAGAAGGCAGGTACGACAAACTAATGTTATATCATTTCAAGCTCTTAGACCATTTCACAGGTAAAACTCTCCTAAATCTACCTTTCTTCTTACACAAGAGCTTAACTAAAATCTGTAAAAAGATTAGAGTTGAACCTTTAAGTATGAAGAACACTCTTTGCCACTTTGGCCTTATTAAATTGATAATTCTGGAGGAGCTAAGACAGAAGAGAAGGACCTGGCAACATTTTCTTTTTGGGGAGGGATTTGAAACTCAAACTCATCCCATGAACGAATAGAGGAAAGATGGAAAGAGGCAATTGACTCCTCAAAGTAGCTCGAGGAAGAGGAGAACCCTTCCAGGACCTCCAGAAGATAGAATCTCTGGTGTGAAATCTCACAGGTCAAAGAAAAAATTGGATTTTGAAACTACTACAGAGCAGCCTACAGAAAGGAGAACAAACATTTTAAACCTGCCATACACAGACTCAGAACTAGAGCAAGAAGATGAGAGCCCTGCCATCAAAAGTCCTGAACATTCCATTGAGTTTGCACATAATTGTGAGACCTTTACTCACACTGAGGAAGGGGAAACTTCAAAGAGCATTAAGTCAAAGAAAACACAGAAAATCAAGCAACTCAAAGAAGTGATCGCTCAGCAGGAGGTCTTAGAGAGAGTAATAAAGGAAAGATACAAGAAGTTGTCTGATAATTTTGCAGAAACAAATGTTGCATTTGAAAAACTGGCTCGTGAAAGTGTCAAGGAAAAGAAGAGGAAACAGAAAATCACCAAAGACTATAACAGTCTATGGTGTCTAGCAAAGCGCCTTAAAAGGAAAATTAGAAAATTGAAGCAAAAGCAAAAGTCACACCCAGATTTGCAAGTGCTTGCTCAGGTTGTTATGAACATGCAAAGGGATAAAGCAGAGACACATTGAGTTTTTGATGGAATCACAGTTTTGGAGGTGAAAGTTCATTTTGGGCTAAGGCAGAGCTTTCACCAGCGCACAGTGCAATTTTACAACCAGTTAGTTGGTGAAAGGCAACACTTTCACCAGCTAACCAGCGAATCATAAGGTGAGTTAGCTGGTGAAAGAAGAAAAAGAATTTTTGAAAGCTAAGGATGGAGCAGGTCATTTTTGACAGGATTTAAAGAGGTTCCAAAGTATTAAAAGGATAACAACTTGATCAAAAAAGACTATGTATCAGAGATTCATGGGAGTTTTTGAGAACCACATGCTAAACTGGTTTCCTAAAGTATCGACTATGAACACTGAAGAAATCCAGCTACCAAGACAGGTGCCTTTGCCATGTTTCATAACATCACAGATTCCAGGAGATGAAGAATACAGATGTCAAATTTTGAGATTGAAGACAATTTGAATGCTAGTCTAGTCATTAAGTCTTTGTTATCAAGTTACTTAGTTAATTTGAATTGCTATTTTTAGATATAAATCCAAGTTTTTAGGATCTTAAAAACTTATTGTAAAAGGCTATAAATGCCTATCTTTTCTAAGAGACAAGGGTTCAAATTGGGAATATATTTTGTGCTACTGTATAAACTCTTATTTACAGAATAAAAGTTCAGTTTCTTTTCATTTTCAATATCAGAAATATCCATCTTTCCCTTTCTGTACTTTGTTTCAGTTTATTTTAGCTTATGAAGACTGTTATCTCTTTATTGAGCTCATAGACTTGAAGTAAAGGATTTCTTTCTATCTTGCATTAAACCCTACATTCAGTTGTATTTGGCAATCAAGAATAGTATTCTTCATCCTCTCCTTTCAATTTACTTGATCTGATTATTGTTTCCTGAAAGCACTGTTTCTTTAGATGTATGATGAGTTGTCTATTACATTGATCATTAAAGACCCCACTGTTCCAAGCATATATACACATTATTTCTAAGTTACCAAGCATCCTTAGCCTACAACCCTAAGGAGTTTCTTGGAGTGATAACAAATTGGCGCCGCTGCCAGGGAGACGAAATTCAAGTTCTGCTTTCCTGGGATACGACACAGAGCTGATCTTTGATGATAGACAAAGATTAGACATTTTTAGTTGGTTGTAATTATCTATCTGGTGAATCCGCAAGTTCATCCTGGCTCCTAAGAGGATCAGTACTAGGGTGAATCCTCAAGAATCACCTATCACACCAATGTCCAATCCAGAACTAATTCTCAGGAAAGGAAAGACAATTCAGTGTCAAACTTCAAGATCAGATACAGAAGGTAATCCTCTTTTCAGTTCTGGAAAATATACTACAGAAAAAATTGAGTTCTTTTCAGAGAGAATTGATGAAAAAACAGTTGTAAATACTATAGAAGAACAAATTCCTTTTGATCAACAGGAAAATACTAATGATGATAAATTGATAGATTTAAATTTGATTGAAAAAACATCCAAGAATTTAGAAAGAAGACACAGTTCTTCTTCCCTTGAGTCTTTTCATTCTCAGCAACAAGAAGATCATTTGAACATTTATACTAGCCTCCTTGTTGTTGAACATCTCCTCCAAGAGCTATCTACTAAAGGTGAAGGAAATTTAGCTGGACAGCTTGCAAATTTTTACAAAGCCTCTTATCAGACCTCTTTCCCATTAGAATATTCACCTCTTTCGCATTCCTCCAGTGTTGAAGACTTGAAAAAGAAACCATCACCTTTCTCACCCTTGATAGTTATGGCTGCACCACCTCCTTTGACGAAGATGCAACAAATCCTAGCTGCTAGGTATGCACCACTCATATTTCCAAACCCAGTATCAACCATGCCAATGGGAGACTATCAGAAGTATATGCCCAAATTCAAAGGCGAAGGTTATGTGTCTGCTGAAGAACATATTGAGGCTTTCTACAGTTATACTGAAAACCTTAATATTGAAGAAGAAGAAGATGTTTGGACACGGGTCTTTGTCCAAAGCCTAGATGGCCATGCTAGGAAATGGTTCAAAGAACTCCCTGCTGGTTCCATAGCTGGAATCGAGCAATTGGGTGAGACATTTTTGAAACATTGGGTTGACAGGAGAGATTTTGTCTACTATATCACAGAATTCATAAACCTAAGGAAACAAAATAGTGAGTCAGTATCTGATTTCACTAAAAGATTTAACCGGATGTATGGTAAAATACCAGCAAAGATAAAACCTTCAGATGCTTTTGCCAAGATCACATATGCTGATGCTTTTGACTCGGATTTTTGTTTATTGTTGAGAGAAAGGTAATCACCAACATTATCTCTCATGCAAGATGTTTCCCTTGAGGTGGAATCAAATATTTTAGCGTCTGAGAAGCGGAAGGGAGATTCTGATAGAAGAAGGCCAAGGAATGAGGCTTCATCTTCATCAAGTGTTGATCCGAAATTTGATAAAATGGATAAGATGCTAGAGTCACTAACCTCTGAGATATCTAAGCTTAAGATTGAAAATAAGCAGCCTGTGAAGGGAAGAGGCACTTATGATTCTGCAGGCAGGAACCCAAATCAAAATCCCAACAACTTCAAAAGAAATAATCAGCCAACTCAGATCTTGCAAAGAGAAAAGAATCCTACTGAAGATCAGAGAATAAAGGTCCCTCTTCAAAATGTTGTGATGGACGAAGATGAGGGTGAATATCAAGAAGGTGGAGAAGATAACATTCATTGTGTTGGAGAAGAGACGAGGAAATCTTATCTAACACAACACGACTATGAGGAAGCATTGATGACTGAACAAACAGAAGATAATCTTATTGATGATGGCATTTTCATGACAGAAGATAAGAATAGATATAATCTCCGATCAAAATCTAATACTGCCCAACAAGATGCACCAGCCTCTCCCGAAAAGAGCATAGCCCCTGTTAAGCAAAAAGATCAGACATCAGAGAATCAACAAACAAATCCTTCAAAGGTGAAAGAATCATCCCCTCCCAAAAAGACTGCTACCTCTGTCAAGCATCAAACTCCAGAAAGTCAGGCTCCTATTGAACAGCTAAGAAATCAGGAAGCTCCTTCGAATCAGGTAAAGGTCTCTCATAAAGATTTTGATAAAGTCCCATATTCATTCAATTTTGAGGCTGAAATACAAAAAATTAAAATTCCTATTCCTCTAATCGAGTTAATGAAAAATGAAATGCTCAAAAAGGATATCCTCAAAACTCTAGATCCCCAATCTGTATCCCTTTCTGCTGATATCCTCAACATATATGATGAAAATCCAACCATTACTCTGGGCCAAATGATAGAAGACAGAGATGAAAGATTTCCTCCCTTTTACATCTCTCTAAATATTCATGAGAAAACACTGCATAACTGTTTGTTGGACTCCGGTGCTTCGCACAATTTGATAACAAAAGCGATCATGGATGAGCTTGGGCTAGAGATCACCAAGTCTTATCATGATCTTTTCTCTTTTGACTCTCAAAAATTCAAATGTCTTGGGATGATCAAGGATTTGGCTGTAACCTTAACCCAAGCATCCATGAAGACTATGGTGATGGATATAGTAGTAGCAGACATACCACCTAAATTTGGATGTCTGCTATCAAGATCGTGGATGAAGAGGCTAGGTGGTACTCTTCAAATGGATCTCTCTTATGCTACTATCCCTGTCTTTGGAGGGGTGAATAGAAGGCTATACAGGAAATCTCAGTTGGCATATGTAATTAGTGATGAAAAGAATCCATCCAATCATCCTATCTATTCTGTCGACACAGGTATGGGATCTTGTATTTTGCAAATTGATGATTCATTACCAGATGCATTGCTGCTCAGAAAACCCATAGTTCATCCCACAGAAGCAGCAGAGGACGATCTTTGGACCATGTTTTTTTACGGTGCGTGCACCAAAGAATCAGCAGGAGCAGGAGTGGTATTGATTTCCCCTTCTAAGAAAACTTCTCATTTGTCCTTTAAACTTGATTTTAAAGTGACTAATAATATTGTTGAGTATGAGGCACTACTTCTGGGCTAAAAATAGCCAAAGAGATGAAGATTAAAAAATTGCAGGGGTTTGGACATGCAGATTTGATTATTCAGCAGGTGAATAAGTCCTTTCAAACAAAGCATGTCAGGCTGAAAGCATACAGAGATGAAGTGTTGAAGGCAATTCACAATTTTGCAGATTTTAAAATTTCATATGTACCTAGAGCAATGAATGAATTGGCTGATTCATTAGTTGTGTTGGCTTGTGCGTTCATACCCCCTCTGCCTCATAAATTGAATTACGAAATTCAAGTTAAATATAGGCCCTCTCTCCCTGATAATGTAAAATTTTGGAAGGTTTTTGAAGACGATGTTGAACTCACTAGATTTCTTGCAGTGATAGATGAGTTTGTAGATCTGCAGATCGATCAGGAGAATGAACATGACAATGAAATCGAGAAGCCAAAATTCAGAAGCAAAATTGCAGCACATGAAATAGTCCAGCTGTCTACCAACTGAATTCCTAAAGGTTTGGTCCCGTTGGAAAGGTTGTTCGATAATAATGATGTGGTTGTCAAATTGGAAAGTGAGGAAAAAGATTCAGAAGTCTTGCAGTACAATGTAGCTAACGAACAAGAGCCTAAATATGTCAACGTAGCCTCACATTTGACTAAAAAACAAAGGGTTGATTATGGATAATTGCTAAAGGAGTTTGTGGACATCTTCACTTGGTAGTATGATGACTTGAAAACTTTTGACACAGAGGTAATTCAACATAAGATTCCCTTGAACAAAGACGCCAAACCATTCAGGTAGAAGCTTAGATCCTTCAATCCTTTGTTGCTGCCTACAATGGAAAGGGAAATTAAAAAACTATTGGACGCCCTCATCATCATTCCTCTCAGATATTCAGAATGGATTGTGAATCTTGTACCGGTCAGGAAGAAGAATGGGGAGATCAGAATCTGCGTTGACTTCAGAAATTTGAATAAGTGCTCTAGGAAGGACAACTACCCTCTGCCCAAAATGGAGCGTATTTTGCAGAAGGTGTCAGGATCAAAGGTGATGTCTTTTATTGATGGGTTTTCCAGATACAACCAGATTGCTGTCCATCCGGACGATAAAGAAAAGACTGCTTTTACTACTCCATGGGGTACGTTTATGTACAAGAAGATGCTCTTTGGATTGATGAATGCATGAGCGACATTCCAAAGGGTGATGGACATTGCTTTCGTTGGAGAGAAAGATAAGTTTGTCCTGATATATCTCGATGATATCACTGTTTTCTCGAGCAGCCGTGAACTTCATTTGCAACACTTAAAAAGGACATTTCTAAAATGTCGAAGGTATGGCATTTCTCTCAAT
The DNA here is from genome assembly GCA_032191745.1 of Picea mariana. Lineage (NCBI taxonomy): Eukaryota > Viridiplantae > Streptophyta > Pinopsida > Pinales > Pinaceae > Picea > Picea mariana. Next base: position 398,035 of record JASDQU010736396.1, on the reverse strand, counting down.
CCAAAAAAATCAAATTTTTCACTCAAGGAAGGGAAATTACTTGGGCATATTGTTTCAGCTGATGGGGTGAAAATTGACCCAAAAGGGTAGAAGCAATTAAAAATATGTCTCCTCCTAGATCAAAGAAGGACATTTAGTCTTTCCTTGGGACTATAAACTTTATCAGAAGGTTTATAGTAAACTTTGCAGAACTCACAAAGCATATTACTGTTATGTTAAGAAAGGACTCCGAGGTAAAATGGACTGAAGCATCCAAACACTCATTCGATGCCATCAAGGAAGCCATCACAATAGCCCCTATTTTAATCAGCCCCGATTTCTCCAAGGTATTTTACATTTTTTCATTTGCTTCAAGAGATACAATTGCAGCAGTACTCTTGCAAAAAAATGTCGATGATCAGGAGAAGCCAGTTGCCTTCTTCAGTAAGGTCTTAAGGGATGCAGAGGTAAAGTATGAATTGTTGGAGAAACAAGCATATGCACTTATCAAGTCATTGAAAGATTTCAGAGTTTACATCCTTCAGGAAATGGTAATAGCTTTCGTTCCTTCCAGTTCAGTTAAAGATGTGCTTATACAACCTGATGTAGATGGAAAAAGGAGTAAGTGGATAGAAAAGTTGATTGAATTTGATGTTGAAATTAAACCAGCAAAACTTGTGAAGGGTTAGGGCCTTGCCAAACTCTTGGCAGAAGAAAATTGCAGGCTACTTGAAATAAATCTGGTAAGCATTAATGTAGATAATGTTCAATCTTCAGAGGATAAAAAAGGTGAAGAAATTCAGGTCTCAGCTCACCTAGCTGATTGCAAATGGTACAGTCATATTATTCATTTTCTACAAACTTTATCAGTCCCATCAGATTTGACAAAAACACAAGGAAGGGATTTGAAGCTCAAAGCCATAAATTTATGCATCAATGGCAACTTATTGTTTTGGAAAAATCCAATAGTTTTATTGTTGAGGTGCATAAACCAAGAAGAAGCAGCTAAGGTCATGATTGAATTCCATAATAGTGAATGCAGGGGACATCACTATTGGAAAACCATTGCACATAAAATCTTAAGATCTGGTTATTACTGGCCATCCTTATTTTCAAATGTGTGTGAGTTTGTGAGAACATGTGACAAGTGTCAAATATTTGAAGGCAAACAGAAACTGAAGTCTCTTCCCCTCAAACCTATAATGGTCACAGGGCCTTTCCAGCAATGGGGCATGGATTTCATAGGTGAAATTCACCCGCCTTCTAGTGGTCAGCATCGATGGATCCTTGTTGCCACCGATTACTTTACAAAGTGGATTGAGGCTATTCCCACCCGGAATGCCAATCATACTGTCATCATAAATTTTCTGCAAGAAAACATATTTGCCAGATTTGGCTACCCTAAGAGAATAGTCATTGATAACGTTGTTGCTTTCAAAGATAAACACTTGGTGAAATTATGTGAAGAGATGGGAATCCAGCTGGTACATTCCACTACTTACTATCTGCAAGGGAATGGCCTAGCTGAGTCATCAAACAAGAGTTTAATCAGGATTATAAAGAAGTTGCTTGAACAAAATACCAGAGGCTGGGATTCCAAGCTGAAGTTTGCTTTGTGGGCTGACAGGGTTACATGTAATAAATCAATTGGTACATCTCCTTTGAAGTTGGTATATGGTACTGAAGCCATATTTCCTATTCAACTTGCACTGCCAGTTGCAAAGTTTTTACAAGAAACTAATTCTGAACCAAGTGATTTGACCCGGAGAATTCATAATTTGGTAGAGCTACAGCAAGATAGAGAGCAGCTCTTGGAAAAAACAGAATTACATCAAGAAAAGATCAAGGAGATCTTTGACAAGAAAGTCAAATCAAATGTCTTCAAAACAAGGGAATTAGTTTTAAAGTGGGATGCAGCAAGGAAAGAGAACGGGAAACACAGCAAATTTGAGGCTCTCTGGACAGGTCCTTTTGTCATAACAGCGGTGCAGCAGAACAATACCTTTGTTCTCCAAAATCTTTCAGGCGAGGAAGTAGCAGGTGGCCCTTTCAACAGGCGCTTTCTGAAGACCTATTTTTGATAAGGCTTTTTCTTAAAAGCCCTGTTCTACTTGTACATATTCTTTTTCAGTTCTGTTTTCTTTGTTTCTATCACTTGAATAACTCCATGCCCAATCGTACTAGCAAAACTATTTTTCAGATTTCTTTTTTAATTTTGTAATAAAGGCTACTGACTCTAGCTAGGTTCTTGGTCACCTCACAAGGAGATGCCCATCTCAGTTGGAGCCAAATGTTAGCTCCCAAAATGAATCTGTCACTATGGTTTCATTTTGTGGTTGATAGCATGGCTATTGGTAGTTTTCTCAAATTTGGTTTTGAGTTTTTCTAGTAGCAAGACTTAGGTTTTAATTTTTGTCTTAGAAATAAGACGACCCATAAAGGTCTCCTCTTTAAAATTTTCATAAAATGCTTTCAACAGCTAACGCGTGTTTTAAAGATGATGGTCTGCTGGTGAAAGCGGTGATTTTCAACAGCTAAGGAGCATTTCTCATGGGGTTTTAGCTAGTGAAAGCGGGGATCACGTGTGTTTTATCCACGTTTTAAAAAATCAAATGATGACACGCTCAGCCCACGTCATGCAATAAATTACGATTCACTGGTGAAAGTGGATAATGATGGAGACTCAAGTTTTCACGACTAAATCGGATTTCAAAGCGGATCTCGTTCAGTAATGCATGCTTCACAATCATGGTGTCGAAAATGGCGAATTTGAATCCATCATTACAGGTGCAGGAGCAATACTACTTGGCTGGAGACATCAAATCGGCCCATCACTTCCCCAACATGCATCACCCACAAATGTATGCTAAGTTTTTAATGTTGAAAGACAGAGCCGAGTGTTTTCACCAGCGCAAGACCTCGGCCCAAATGGCAGATCGCAGTGGTTTGTGTACAAAATCGTTTCAGGTTTTGAGTTGCAGATGGCAAGGAGACGCAGTGGTTCTTCACTAAGAAAATAATTGGACAGTCTATCCTTCCTGCAAACGCATCTAGAAGTGCAAAAACACTTCTCAAACGCAGGTTGTATGGAATATGTTAAAAGGCTACAGAATGGCTGTCACCAATCAACAGCAGAAGATTTTGCTAAAACGTTTGACGGAAATAAATCCTGTGTTGGGTCCTTAGAGATCATTGTGGATGAATCCGCCATCGTTGCAGCAACCAACTTACCAAGATCGGGCTAGAGTTGGTTCAAAATGACTGCCACCAAAAACTTAAATTTCAGAGCATATTTGAAGGAAGAATTCAGACATAATGCATGGAAGAAGAGCATGCCAGTTTCCCATTTAGAAGATGAGTGGCAGGATTTGTTTAAGGGCATCCAACTCTACATAAATTCAGAAGGCAGGTACGACAAACTGATGTTATATCATTTCAAGCTCTTAGACCATTTCACAGGTAAAACTCTCCTAAATCTACCTTTCTTCTTACACAAGAGCTTAACTAAAATCTGTAAAAATATTAGAGTTGAACCTTTAAGTATGAAGAACACTCTTTTCCACTTTGGCCTTATTAAATTGATAATTCTGGAGGAGCTAAGACAGAAGGGAAGGACTGGCAACATTTTATTTTTTGGGAGGGCTTTGAAACTCAAACTCAGCCCATGAACGAATAGAGGAAAGCTGGAAAGAGGCAATTGACTCCTCAAAGTAGCTCGAGGAAGAGGAGAACCCTTCCAGGACCTCCAGAAGATAGAATCTCTGGTGTGAAATCTCACAGGTCAAAGAAAAAATTGGATTTTGAAACTACTACAGAGCAGCCTACAGAAAGGAGAACAAACATTTTAAACCTACCATACACAGACTCAGAACTAGAGCAAGAAGATGGGAGCCCTGCCATCAAAAGTCCTGAACATTCCATTGAGTTTGCACAGAATTGTGAGACCTTTACTCACACTGAGGAAGGGGAAACTTCAAAGAGCATTAAGTCAATAAAAACACAGAAAATCAAGCAACTCAAAGAAGTGATCACTCAGTAGGAGGTCTTAGAGAGAGTAATAAAGGAAAGATACAAGAAGGTGTCTGATAATTTTGCAGAAAAAAATGTTGCATTTGAAAAACTGGCTCGTGAAAGTGTCAAGGAAAAGAAGAGGAAACAGAAAATCACCAAAGACTATAACAGTCTATAGTGGCTAGCAAAGCGCCTTAAAAGGAAAATCAGAAAATTGAAGCAAAAGCAAAAGTCACACCCAGATTTGCAAGTGTTTTCTCAGGTTGTTGTGAACATGCAAGGGGATAAAGAAGAGACACATTGAGTTTTTGATGGAATCACAGTTTTGGAGGTGAAAGTTCATTTTGGGCTAAGGCAGAGCTTTCACCAGCGCACAGCGTAATTTTACAACCAGTTAGCTAGTGAAAGAAGCGCTTTCACCAGCTAACCAGCAAATCATAAGGCGAGTTAGCTGGTGAAAGAAGAAAAAGAATTTTTGAAAGATAAGGATGGAGCAGGTCATTTTTGACATCATTTAAAGAGGTTCCAAAGTATTAAAAGGATAACAACTTGATCGAAAAAGACTCTGCATCAGAGATTCATGGGAGTTTTTGAGAACCACATGCTAAAGTGGTTTCCTAAAGTATCAACTATGAACGCTGAAGAAATCCAGCTGCGAAGATAGGTGCCTTTGCCATGTTTCATAACATCACAGATTCCAGGAGCTGAAGAATACAAATGTCAAATTTTGAGATTGAAGACAATTCAAATGCTAGTCTAGTCATTAAGTCTTTGCTATCAAGTTACTTAGTTAATTTGAATTGCTATTTTTAGATACAGATCCAAGTTTTTAGAATCTTAAAAACTGATTGTAAAAGGCTATAAATGCCTATCTTTTCTAAGAGATAAGGGTTCAAACTGGGAATATATTTTGTGCTACTGTATAGACTCTTATTTACAGAATAAAAGTTTAGTTTCCTTTCGTTTTCAATATCAGAAATATCCATCTTTCCCTTTCTGTACTTTGTTTCAGTTTATTTTAGCTTATGAAGACTGTTATCTCTTTATTGAGCTCATAGACTTGAAGTAAAGTATTTCTTTCTATTTTTCATTAAGCCCTACATTCAGTTGTATTTGGCAATCAAGAATAGTATTCTTCATCCTCTCCTTTCAATTTACTTGATCTGATTATTGTTTCCTGAAAGCATTGTTTCTATAGATGTATGATGAGTTGTCTATTACATTGATCATTAAAGACCCCATTGTTCCAATCATATATACACATTATTTCTATGTTACCAAGCATCCTTAGCCTACAACCCTAAGGAGTTTCTTGGAGTGATAACAGATTCTATTTGCAGTGGCTATCTATCATATTCAGAGTAAATATCCAGGTATGGTCGACCCTGTTGGATGGTACTGTCCATTTCTACTCTATTGATTCAAACTACTATGAAACAATTGGCATCATGGTGTTGAAAATAGATACGCCACAGATCCATTATCAACCTTTTATGAGAAATACTACCAGTTCAGGGTCCACTGACCATGCCATCCAAACCGCATCAAATATGCATAAGCGTCGCATGCTATTTAATGAGAATGAACCTCGTCCCAGTTTTGATGATTCCATACAGAGCTTAAACAAAAAACGTAGACTGACTTATCACAACTTGAAAAAGCTCATACGTGAGAGAAAAAAATGCATTGGTAGTATAAGAAATACTAACAGTTCAGGATCAGTGTACATGCCACCCAAATTGCATAGAATCTACATAAGTGTCGCATGTTATTTAATCAAAATGAAACTCATCCTAGTTGTCATGAGGTCGTACAAACCTTAAACAAAAATCATAGACTAACTTATCACAACTTGAAAAAGGTCATTCGTGAGAGAAAAAAATGCATTGATACGCTTCCTTCTAGATAGAAACTCACATATCACAACCTAAACAAAATTGCTCATGCACAACACAACCACATTTTTTCACTTTCTGTTGAACACAAACATCACATGTCCAATGACAAAGAACATCAAAGTTTGCACCATCGGGATGGTGAGGATGCAATGCTCATAATAAATGTCGATTCCACCTCCAACATGGCTTGTCAACAATTAAAACTAGTTTCCAGTGGTAACCATAAGTTAACCTACCACATGTTGAAAAAATAGATACGTGAGAGAAACAAGTACAGCCACATATCCCACAATGGTCATGGTGCTGACCGAGAGGAAAAAATCACATTTTGTGGCCTAGAGCCAGCACCATGCACTGCTAGCAATGAAAACCAGCAAACACTTTCTATGCATGCTTGTTTAAGGAAGAAAGATGCAAAACATGTCTATATGAAACAAATTAAAGACATTCCTTCCATTGCATGTGTGATTTGTGATCAATTGAATTTCACAAAAAACATTAAATCTTTCACACCTGATTTGGAAGTAGAATACCTCGACTTGACACTAAATGATAGAACATTTTCCAATAGCAATATTTATCTTCCATGCAAATGATCACTTAAAAATGGAAAACTACCACACTTTGCAACGCCTGACCAAATAAGATGTAATACACCACTACCATATGTAAGTGCATTTACAGAACTTGAAGAGAGACTTGTGTCTCTGCGAATTGCATTTGCACAAATAAGACCATGGGGCTATAAACGACCCCAAATGGGCTTAACAGGATCAATTATTAATGTGTATGTCCAACTAGATTTTGTACAAAAAGCCTTGCCACAATTCATTAGCGATACAATGACAATTTTTGTAGCTCTCAAAAGATATTTGCAATACAAGAATTCATACCAGACATGTAAAGTACGTGTGCATGTTGTCATAAAAGCATTAAAATAATTATGTTCCAGGGCCCTGTACAAAGCACATAACATTTGTATAAATGAGAACTAGAACAGCGTTCTTGGAGAAGGGGATGACATCTCTGCACAGACTTTTGAAACTTCTAGTGAATTTGATACAAGCGATGAATTGGAGAATGAAAGACCTGATGAAACATTGATACATGGATTCACTGACTCACAACGCCTCCGTGACTTGTAAGACAAGATTGTCGAAATTGCACTTGTTGAAGGGAAACGTCCACTTGGAATATTCAAGGACAAATTTGCTAAGGAAATGAACTTCCCAACACTATTCTATGGAGATCCACGTCCCAGTGACATTATGGAACGATTTAGATACCAAAAAATAGTTCAATGGGAACTGCTACATTCAAGTGGTGACTTCTCCTGTCACACAACAAATTTTTTTTTCAAAACAATGTGCATAATAATTGAGCAAGTTCTCTCTTGCATGTGGGTGCGAATAAGAAAAGGCCAACTACAAGGAAGAAAGTTATTGGCTAAATATTTCAATTACAAAGAAAACCTAGAAAAAATCCTAAAATCTGATATTCGATACATAGATTTCAAAAACATTCGCATCTCTCTTGACTATTTGCAACAAAACAAGAAAACTATTTTTGCAATGATCCGACAATTGGGACCACCAACATTTTTCATCACTTTTACAAGTGTAGAGCATAGCTAGGATCCATCAATGGCTATGATGTCTGTATTGTATAGGAATAGGAAAAGGAGAAAACAAACTAATACATTGGAAAATGATGACATTGACTACCTCATAAGAAAAGACCCAGTGACATGTACTCACTACTATAGGCATAGAATAAATGATTTGAGGAAATTGATACGCCATGATGAAACGCTATTCGAAAAATTATCGGACTACTTCTTTGTGAATGAGTTCCAGAATAGAGGGAGTGAGCATGACCACACATTGTTGTGGACAGAGGGTACATCGGTCTATGAAAATGACAAAAATTCGCAGATTGAGAAGTTTGTGGACAAATACATAACATGCAACACAGATCATTTGGATCCAGAACTTTCCAAATTTCATAGACATTATCATACAAGAAGCTGTAAAAAAAGAAAAAATTCACATTGCAGATACAACTTCCCTATGTCGCCAATGAGAACAACAAGAATCATAGAGACAATTAGTTTAGAGGACAGTGTTCTGATTGAGAAATCGAAATCCTTGTTTGAATTTCTATAAGAAAGAGACTTTGATGAGTTAATGAGCTTCGACGACTTCTTGATAGAGCTAAATCTAACAAAATATGAGTACATCTAAGCCACACAATCTACACTTAAACAACCAACAGTTTTCCTTAAACGAAAATTTTCCAATATTTGGAACAACAGTTTCTCCAAGGACATGCCAATTATGTGGAATGAAAATACATATGCATAGTATGTCCTCAATGCATATGTTGTAGCATCATACCGTACCTCGTATATGACAAAGGTTAACAAATCTATGACAAGTGCATTCAGAAGAATATGCAAAGAACATGAAATAAGTCATATTGATGCTATGCAAATGATATGTACGCTTAGAAATACATTACTTAATCTTCAAAAAATGTCTACTCAACAAGAAGTCCACATTGTACTTTCCATGCCCCTCAACTGTAGTTCAAGGAAATGTGTCTTCATAAACACATCTCCACTTGAGAAATACACATTTGTGCTTAAACCACCGTCTTTGTTGGAACAAGAGCTTGACAATTCTGAGGATGTACTATGTCTCTATATTATTGATTATTACCTCCAGTTTCCATCTCATATTAAGCATATCTTCTTAGCAGAGTTCGTATCGCATTACAAAAAAAATGGTACACCCATATCAAAAAGAAAAAAACCCTTAGTAATACGCTTTGTGAAATACAACAAACATACTGACTATGAAAACTATTGTAGATAAAAACTGTTGTTGTATGTTCTATTTGATCAAAATGAAAACACATTAAAACATAAATTCCCTGCATGGGAAGCTGCATATATTTCTTATGAGACTACAATACAAACCAATGAATCTATATTTACATACAATGTTAATCCAACATGGGGTGATCTAGAAAGTGCAGGTCATGAACTAGAAAATCTTGATCAACAACCCTACCAATGTTGATGAGACATTCACAAACCATAAAACAACTAGAATTCCATGTAAGTCCTATGACTTGCAAGAAGATTTACCTCGTCCTCGAGTAGTCGGCATTGAAAAACTTATCAATCTTGGCTTTCAAGTCACAAAGAATCCTTTCCTTATTGAAAATAATGAATACTACAGAGTCAAACATTTGTTGAATCAATAGCAGCAAGCAATTCTAAAGGACATTGCAATTAAAAAATGATTTAACATGCACACTTATGTGCACTTGTTCCTTACAGATGGGGTGGGAACAGGCAAGACATTCATAGTGAAATCACTATTCCAAATGCTTATATGAATCTATGATTCAAACAATTCCTCTGGTCCTATGAAATCAAAGGGGCTAATAGTTGCATATAATGCAGGTGGAACAATAGTCCACTCTGTATTTTTTATGTCTTTTAACAAGTCATAGTTTCTTCCACTCAGTAAGGAAATGTTAGATACCTTGTCTAAGATTTATGATGAACTACAACTTGTCTTCGTAGATGAGGCAACTTTGAATGGAAGTCGCTTCTTGTATTCCATTGACAACTGACTGAGAAACATAAAACATGTGCACACCAAATACTTTGGGAACATTGACATGATATTCTGTGGGGATCTTTACCAGGCGCAACCCATCCAAGATTCTTTGATATTTGAACAACCTATGGTCAATATGTAAATAGTGACGCATGAATACTGGAAAGACAATATAAAATTCTTTGAATTGCATACTACAATGCGCCATATAGATGAAACATTTATTAAAATTCTAAATAGAATGCGAACAAACAGTCAAACACGTGATGACTTAACATATATCAATTAAAGGTGCATGCAACCTGGACCAACAGACCAAACTTCCCTTACCTGTTCTACATGAATGGGGATGTTGCAATGCATAATAGGTACATGTTATCGCTCATGCCTTGCGATGATATCATCATAAATTCAATTGACCTCGAAGAAGAAAATCATGGAAATGTACCACGTCATGAACATACATCCACTTTGCCTTTGCAAATTGTCCTGAAATTAGACATGTTAGTTGAAATATATGCCTGCAACTATGATTCACATGATGGCTTGGTAAATGGTGCAGATGGAATACTCAAAGGTTATACCAAAACAGAAAAAGTTGATGTCCTCTAGATTAAGTTCCATGAGTCGCATATAGGCCACCGACAAGTAAACAAGTTGTCTTATCTATATAATTCAAACACTGCACACGATTGGACACCTATCTTACGAATATCAAAACCAATATCGACATTGGCAAAGACAAGTCGAATGAAGATTCGAAAACAGTTTCCAATAAAACTTTCATGTGCACGTACAATCCACATATCGCAAGGACTAACACTTGATAGTGTTGCATTTGACCCTGTTGGAATTTGAATACAGGGAATTGTATACAAAGCACTGTCTCGTGTCAGAAGTATAGACTCCTTGTATTTACTAATTTCTCTTACAAAAGATAACTTCAAAGTCAAATACAAAGTTGATATTGAGATGCAACGCCTTAGGACTAGCGCAAAGTGGAATCTACAGTATGATTACCAATCCATACAAACAAACTCATCTATATCAATTCTCTCACTTAACATGCGCAACCTACATGCACATATGGATGATATACTCAATGACTACGACACAATGCAATCTGATATTCTGTGCTTGCAAGAAGCATACATGACATTATGCATGCAAAACAAGCAATTTCCAAATCACAATTGCATATAAAGTTACAATACACATGGGGTGATGATATTAGTGAAAACAAATGTAACAATTTTGGAGCATATGCATTTCGATGAAAACAATGCTGAGATGGTGCTCACAAAAGTAATTTTCCATGGATCAGAAATTGCAATACTGAATCTCTATGCTGCTCTGCATGCAACATTCTCCAACATACTAAATGTTCTTTCCAATGCATTAGAGAATTTGCGTCTGAACGAAACCATTGTCATTGTAGGAGACTTCAATATTGACATGATAAAAAATAATGTCAGAACAAAAGAATTGGAAAACTACATGTGCAGATACAGTCTCCGCTTTCTTTTGGATAAGATGAACCATGTAAAAAATGCACTTATTTACCATGTATGGTTGAATGTGCCCATTTCTTGATACAATGTCTTTATCTTAGACACATATCGGTCTGATCACAATACAATTGGTATTACACTTGAATTATGAAATATACATTAAAAATATTGCAAAATCATATTTCTATGTCTCAAAGAATATCTATCTAGCTTGTTGCACAAAACCAAGTTATCCAACTTCTTAGTTTTTCCTGGTTTGTAATTGATTTTGGACACAACAAAAATTTATACAATTTTTTTATATATACACATACATGGATGAAGAAAAAAAAAAACGGTACATTCTTCTAACACTATATGTTACTCTATTCCTTTTATTCTAGTTTATTTATTGTATGTACATATTCCTTGTTTTTTCCTTACATATCAACTTACGTTCATGTTCATTGTGGTTTTTACTTTCCTTCATTGAAACAAACGGGAAACTGGACAAAGCAAAGAACTCTTAACCAGAAATGTAGAAGAACACATACAAAGCTGCATACTTCTACCCATATTCCATATCCAATTGTTTTTCATTTACTCTGACTATATTTATTCCACTGGTTTGCAGCTCCTTTGTTTTTTTTCCTTATATAGTGCATATCTTCTTATATATTAACTTATCTTCATGTCAATTGTATTTTTTGTGCTGCTACCTTGAAATAAATAAATTTGTACTCGATCTTTTTTTCATGTGTTCCTATGTAGCAACTTATCTTCATATCCATTGTATTCTTTGTATTGCTACATTGAAAAAAGAATAGACTAATTGAACAAGAGGATTGAGTCTTATGTGCCACAGCTGAGAAAGATGGAGTGCAATCTTCCAAAAGGTATGGTTACAGTGGTGCCACAACAAATACAATCTGTATGCCTAATGCACATTCATATCGAGTATGAACAATATACACATGTTCATAGCCATTTTTTCAGAAGTGACATGGGCATGAGCAATGAACCATCACAAACATCATCACAACAACAATGTCAAAGGCAAGGATTCATAGATTACTCTATAGCTATGTTTACGAAACAAATATCCACGGTTATTTATTATGCTATGTCATTTATTTAATATCATGCCCCATGCTCGGGGTATACATCTTGCACCCAAAACTTCGGTGATCTACAATTCGAACCCAGACTCCTCGAACTCGCAAGCCTCACTCTACCTACGATGACTCTGTCTAGATGCTTGCATATAAGAATGCCAAGTGATATTTTTTTTCTATTGCTTGTTGAGATAGATATAAACAACATCTCTTTTAACTTGAACCGGGGTCTGTTGAGCTCCAGCTATATTTCATGGATGAGAACGTTTTTCCCATAGTTGATGTGTTTCTATCGCTTGATAATTACCAAACTAAGTGTTGTTGTGTGAGGCATAAATTTCTTTGCTCCCTTTCTTTTTCCTCTTCTATACTTACCCGTTTTTCCCTTTTCTTCTTCCCCTCTATTATTTGTTTATGCTTCTATACTTAGTGGCATAACTATGCTCGTGGGGTCTTGAGGTGGTGGGGTGATAAATTCTATATCCATCTATATATTCACATCACGATTCTGACCAATCGTCGTTTGTTTCCAAACTTAGCCAATTTTATGGCCGCGGGTTTCCCGCGTAGGCGCTATCGAACTCTCATGCCCGGTTTTCGAGGTATACATCTTGTACCCAAATCTTCGGTGATCTACAATTCAACCCTGGAATCCTCAAACTCGCAAGCCTCACTCTACATATGATGACTCTGTCTGAATGCCCCGCCTTTCCATACTTAATACCAAGTGTTGTTCTGTGATGCATAAAGTTCTTTGCTCCCTTTATTTTTCCTCTTCTATACTTGCTCATTTTTACCTTTTCTTCTTCCCCGCTATTATCTGTTTATGGTTCTATACTTAGTCACATATATATGCTCGCGGGTTCCCAGGGTGTCAGAGTGAGAAATTATATATCCATCTATATCTTCACATGCTGAGTCTAACCGATCGTCGTTCGTTTCCATACTTAGCCAATTTTATGGCCACGGGTTCCCGGCTAGGCCCTATCGAAATCTCATGCCCCATGTTCAGGGTATACATCTTTCATCCAAAACTTCGATGATCTACAATTCGACCCCGAACTCCTCGAACTCGCAAACCTCACTCTACCTATGAGCTTGTTGAAATAGATATCAACAACATCTCTTTAGACTTGAACCAGGGTCTGTTGAACTCCAGCTATATTTCATGGCTAAAAATGTTTTTCCCATAGTTGATGTGTTTCTATCACTTGATAATTATTAGACTAAGTGTTGTTGTATGAGGCATAAAATTATTTTCTCCCTTTATTTTTCCTCTTCTATACTTACCGCTTTTCCATTTTCTTCTTCCCTTCTGTTACCTATTTCTGGTTCTATACTTAGTTGCATTTCTATGCTCGTGGGTTCTTGGGTGCCGGACTGACAAATTCTATATCTTCACATCAGGAGTCCGACCGACCGACGTTCGTTTCCATACTTAGACAATTTTATGGCCGCGGGTTTCCCACGTAGGTGCTATCAAACTCTCATGCCCCGTCTTCAGGGTATACATCTTGCACCCAAATATTCGGTGATCTACAATTCGACCCCAGACTTCTCGAACTCGCAAGCCTCACTCTACCTATGATGACTCCGTCTGATTTCCCCACCTTTCCATACTTAAGACAAAATGTTTTTCTGTGATGCATAAAGTTCTTTGCTCCCTTTCTTTTTCCTCTTCTATACTTGCCCGGTTTTAACTTTTCTTCTTCCCCTCTATTATTCATTTATGGTTCTATAGTTAGTCACATATCTATGCTTGCGGGTTCCCAGGGTGGTGGAGTGATAAATTCTATATCTATATATATCTTCACATGAAGAGTCCGACCGACCATCGTTCATTTCCATACTTAGCCAATTTTATGGTCATGGGTTCTCAGCTAGGCCCTATCGAACTCTCATGCCCTGTGTTCGATGTATACATCTTGCAGAAAAAAAATTGGTGATCTACAATTCGACCCCAAACTCCTCGAACTCGCAAGCCTCACTCTACCTACAAGCTTGTTGAAATAGATATAAACAACATCTCTTTAGACTTGAACCAAGGTCTGTTGAGCTCCAGCTATATTTCATGGCTGAAAATGTTTTTCCCATAGTTGATGTGTTTCTATCGCTTGATAATTATCAGACTAAGTGTTGTTGTGTGAGACATAAATTTCTTTTCTCCCTTTCTTTTTCCTCTTCTATACTTACCGCTTTTCCCTTTTCTTCTTCCCTTATGTTACCTGTTTCTGGTTCTATACTTAGTCATATTTCTATGCTCGTGTGTTCCCGTGTTGCGAACTAAAAAATTATATATCCATATATATATTCACATCATGAGTCTGACCGACTATCGCTTGTTCCATACTTAGCCAATTTTATGGCCGTAGGTTCCCAGGTAGGCGTTATTGAACTCTTACGCCCCATGTTTGGAGTATACATCTTGCACCCAAAACTTCGGTGATCTACAATTTGACCCCAGATTACTCGAATTCGCAAGCCTCACTCTACCTACGATGACTCTGTCTGACCGCCCCGCCTTTCCATACTTAGTCGATTCTTCAAATTTACGTGGGTTCATGGACTCACAGGTTCACAAAAGTTTCAAAGCATTTTTCACTCCCCTCCATCCCCTCCACCTTCGCCCCTTCCCAATGCACATTAATTATGATTTTTCTAGTGACATCTCACCACAGATGTTCAAAAAGATTGGCATTAATAAGCGGAAATCTTGACATCTCCCATTAAAATGCATTAATGGGAGAATATTATGGAATCTGTTGAATTTGTTTGTGTAAGTCTTGAATTGGCAAAAAATTGTTGGTTATTTTAGTTTTTTTAAGGCATCATCGTAGCAAGAATGCAATATTGTGCTAGCCGGCTATCATTTACAAAGGTGTTGACATGATGCCCCTCTTTAGTATTCACCCTTCAAATTTGAACATGGTTTGCATTTGGGCCACAAAAAATACTAATAAAATAAAATAGTATGAACAGTGTTTAAGTAAATATAAACAAATTATCTTTTAACTTCAACCTGAGTTTGTCGAGCTCCAAGTATATTACATAGATGACAATGTTTTTCCCATAGTTAATGTTTATGGCCACAAGTTCTTGGATTGGCACTATCAAACTCTCATGCCCCATGTTCCGTGATATACTTATTGCACCCAAAACTTCCATTATCTACAATTCAACCCCGGACTCCTCGAACTCGCAAGATTCACTCTACCTACGATGAGTCTGTCTGGGTCCGTATGACCTCCCCGCCAACTTCACACACTTCCCAATGCAAATTGATTACGCTTTTATTAGTGACAACTCACCACGCAGGTTCGAAAATATTGGCATTAATGAGTGAAAATATCAAGGACATCTCCCATTAAAATAAATTCAACCAAGATTTACGAGAGATTACATTACCATCTTCCAATGTTCATTCTAAATATTATCACACAATTATTGTCACATGTTGCAATACAAATAAATCTTCATCAAAGGATTAGCTTTTCTCACAGGCACCCCACATGCGCCCCAGTCACCTGAACTGAGCGATATTTGGATCCATCAACTAAACCTCCCTATTATTGAATTGGCAGAGGTCAATATTATGGCATCTGATTTTTTATTTTTGTGGATCTTGAACTCAAAAAAAATGTTATTTACTTTAGTTTTTTTAAGGCATTATACCCCGCCTTTCCATACTGAGTCGATTCTTCACTTCCTGTTCTCATAGATTCGCGAGTTCCCAGGCTCCCAGGTTCACAAAAGTTTCAAAGAATTTTTCGCTCCCATCCATCCCCGCCACCTTCACATGCTTCCCAATGCACATTAATAATTCCTTTATTAGTGACAACTCACCAGACACATCAAAAATATTGGCATTAATAGGCAAAAATATCGAGGACATCTCCCATTAAAACACATTAAACCAAGATTTACGAGAGATTATCTTATCATGCTCCAACGTTCAGTTTAAATACTATCAGGAGAAAAGGAACGTTCTCATCACCTCATGGTTGCAGCTCAACAACATTTATGTGGAGATACCTTGAATATTTTCGGGCCCAAGGACCAAATTTTTCAGTGGTCCATAGCTTATGACTACTACTCGTTCCCTTCTTCCCGGAAGGAAGTTATATCGACGCATGTAATTACACGAGCAAGTTGTCTCCCCAAAATTTTTAACTATAAGGAGTTGGTCACTTGTTGCACTAAAAATTATATTATGAACCAACAGATTATCTAGTTGCAGTACCAGTCCCGAGTCTCCTTATCACCTCAAGTATTTCGAAAGATGTTAAGAATTTCCGACCCAATGCCTATTTTCAAGGGAGAGAATTGAAAAGCTTTCTTAAAGAAGCATGATAATGAATTGGACCTCTTGCCGGAGTTCTTAGAGAACCCAGCAGCCCGTCCCGGGGACATAAGCAAATCATAGGTCAATGCATTTAAAAACCCTTTCCAGGAAATTGCATGGCTTTTCACAAGGATAAAAGGATAAGAAAGTACAGCCAGCATCTGTCGCGTGATTCTATATATTTTATATTTTACAGTGAAGGAACAATCCATCTTCCATTGGGGCAAGTTGATTTCCATTGAAATCTGTTCCCAGTTATTGCAATACACAAGGCAGAAAAAATTCTTTATGTCATCTTATTTAATTTTCGCGGTAGATCATTGTTGTCCATTCCCTGGATTATCTATGTGTAAGAAGGTAAACTATGAATTTGACCCAGTAACCTTCTGGTAACAGATATTATGGAGGCATGACGACTTCCAACATTTTTATGAAGTCTTTAATGATTTTGTTTTAGTTTTTAAAGGGTTGATATTTGGAAAGGATTTTCCCCGGATGTCTAACCAAGTGACCAAGTTCCTAAATAGGAAATCACACTAGAACAAATGGAGAACTATAATGGTATATGAATTTTTGGGTCCAAACAAAATCCTTGCTTCCTTCCATGTCACATATCTGGTACAATGTTTTTTGTTGAAATAGAAAAGAAATACACCTATTGGTTGCATTTTTTCCATGAAAAGAGAAAAAGGCAATTCATCCCTCTGCCTTGGAATGTCAAGGATTTCATAGTCAGGAATATGAATAGGATTGACGGTTTTGTGGGCCACTTCCATAGTTTCAATTTGAAATGTGTTGAAAAAGTAAAAGGGTTCGACCCTGATGGTATTTTTGTAGAAAACCTATTGGTTGTTGGTTTCAACAGTTCTTTCATTGACACTATCCTAAATGAAGAGGAAGATAATGCCTCAGGAATTCCTTCTCATGACACCGATGACCTGGAGACAATACTCAACACCAATGAGTCGTACAAGCATAAACGAAAAGTCCCAAGTGAGAAAAGTGTCCAATCCCCGACCGCCACACCCAAGACTACAGCATCTCGGAGCAGCACTCCAACGGCATACCCAAGCAAGAAAGTCACACATAGTTCTTCAAGTGGAGGAGGAGATAATAACCCTCCCTCCGACAAAATTGAAAGTTCTCACAAAATTTCCGCGAGAAAAAACAAAAAACAATAGTGCAAGGACAAGAGGGACTGAGGGGAGAAATTGATATCCACGATCTCTCCCTCAAAGATATGGAACTAGAAATTTACATTGACAAAATGTTCCTTGAAAACAACCAGCTAGAGATCATTTCTCCCCATAACCCTAAGATGGAAATAATTGTGATCGATGCCTTGGATGAAGAAGAGTCTTTTGCATTTCAGAGCGATGTTTTTGACATCAAATCCAAAAATTTGGTTATTAAAAAGAGAGATAAAAAGAATAAGAAAGGGAAATCTCGTTCAGAGATGAACCTATAGAACATACACCCTTCCCAGATCTCCCAGATACACCGGGAAACTGGAGATGCTCTATAAAAATCTATAAGTGAACTTGAGGCAGAGAACGTTAGGTTAAAGGAGCGAATCAAAAAATTGGAGGGAGCTCTAACGCCTCTTCCACGTTTTGCTACTCCTTTTGCAATGATCGGGCCCACCACACCTACGACAAAGTTAAAAGGATCAGCAAGCCTTCTCACATCAGCCTGAGGCTATGTGGAAAATAATATAAAGAGAAGAATGGAATTAATAACAGAAGCTTGGGATATGTCAAAGAGTATGGTCCCTTTTGCAACAAGAATGCATGCTTTTCATGAGTATATGCAAGCAGATCTCAAGAACGAGCAAGGTTTATACCTTGATGCAGTTGTACCATTTGGTGTTAAAGTTACTGGTATGATGGAATTCAAAAGAAGAGAGTAGGATCTCCCTTCTCTGTATCAAATAAAACAACTAAACGCATGCTGGAAAGAAAAGGTAAAAAAATTGAATGGTATCGTTCAAGCATGTAGCCAGGCCATATCTAGAAGACACAAACTATTCAAGAAGCTAACTGAGATAGATATAGTTGGCAGCACCAACGAAGTCCAAGACCCGAAATTGATATTCAACTCATTGTTTTTAACCAAGCAATAATTTGATGATCAATTTCATATCTATAAAAGATTGTCATTTGAAAATTTCTATAGAATTCTTGAATATGGTGAAGATGACGTGAAAAATTGGCTAGTCAGTTATTCGATTAAAAACCAAGATATTCAAGAAACATTGCACAACCTCTATATTGATCTAAGGGACTTGGAAAGTGAATTCTTCAATATAAAAATCCATCATGAAATCAACGTGGCGCCCATTAGGAGCTACATCGAAGAGTGGTTCAAAAAGGTTGTCGACAAGATTAACAATGAAGGGAAAAGGACACTTGAGACGATTCCCATAACCGCTAAGGAAAGCCATAAAAGGACATCAACAAGAAAATGACAAGGCATGGGACACCATCATAGTAGGTTGATATTGATCACATTATTATGTCTTTGTCGATGTCTTCATCCAGTTACTCTATCTCTTTAAATACAAAGCTTTAACCAAAGACTGGCAATTTTCTCTTTCTTCTTGCCAAGTCTTGTTGTTTTCCACCACCGACTTTCTTCTTTCTACAAGATTGATTCTTGTACATCTTTTCTTTGTGATCTACGGGAGCCCCAATCCCAGTATATGGAAAACGCATTTAAATTTCACAAAATATGTGTTGAACTATATATTGTTTTACAAATTCCAAGACAATTATTTTGGGAAATATTCTCAAATGTATTTTGTAACATAGTTTATCTGAATATAAAATATTTGAGGTTGTTGTGTGGTGATTTTCAATGTTTAGTGTTGTTGTTTTTTTTGTATTTTTTTTTAAATTAACTCATTTCCCTATACATGTTGGGGTCGTGTTCCTGCTTAATATTGTGAATATATTACAGCTTCTTATATTTGAGAATATGCTTCCATATACAAAATGTTAAGTCATACATTTGTTTTCTCTATTGCTTGTGGGTTTGAGAAAAATTCAAGCCGAAAAAACCCTTCAAATTGGAGAATGGTTTACATTTGGACTACAAATAATCTATTAAGATACATTAATATGAATACATTTGAAATAAATATAAACAAAATCTCTTTGAACTTGAACCTGACTTTCTTGAACTCCAGAATTGGAACACCCTTCAAATTGGAACATGGTTTACATTTGGACCACAAATAATATATTATCATAAATTAATATGAATAGTACTAAAATAAATATAAACAAATTCTCTTTAAACTTGAACCTGACTTAGTCGCATTTCTATAATCGCGGGTTCCCAAGTTAGTGGACTGACAGATCCTCATCTCCATCTATATCGTCACATCATGAGCTCGACCGACCACTGTCCCTTTCAACACTTAGACAATTATCTCATTGTGGGGTCCCGACTTAGCGCTATCGAATTCTTACGCCCCGTGTTCCATGATATACATCTTGCACCCAACACTTCTGTGATTTACAATTCGACCTCGGACTCCTGGAACTCGCAACCTTCACTATACCCGGGCACATTCATTATGTTTTTACTAGTGACAACTCAGCACACAGGTTCGCTTATTGGCATTAATAAGAGAAAGTGGCATTAAAACGCGATTTACGAGAGTCCGATCGACCGTCGTTGCTTTTCATACCTAGCTAATTCTATTGCTTTCGACTCCTAGGTTGGCACAATCGAACTCTCATTCCCCATGTTCATTGATATACATCTTGCACCAAAAACTTATGTGATCTACAATTCAATACTTATCCAATTTTATGGTTGTCGGTTCCTGGGTTGGTGCTATCAAACTCTCATTCCCCATGTTCCCTGATATAAATCTTGCACCCAAAACTTTTGTGATCTACAATTCCTCCAACTCGCAAGCTTCACTCTACTTGGGTTCACAAATGTTTCAAAGCATTTATCGCTCCCTTCCATCCCCGCCACCTTTATGTCCTTCCCAATTCACATTGATTATGCTTTTACTAGTGACAACTCAACACATGTTCGAAAAAAATGGCATTAATAAGCGAAAACCTCAAGGACATCTCCCATTTATACTCATTAAACCGTGATTTACGGGAGTGCGACCGACCGCCCTTCCTTTCCATACTTAGCCAATTTTATGGCTGCAGGTTCCCAACTTGGCACTATCGAACTCTCATTCCCCGTGTTCCGTGATATACATCTTGTACCCAAAACTTTTGTTCTCTACAATTCCACCCCGCACTCAAACTCGCAAGCTTCACTCTACCTGGGTTCACAAAAAGTTTCAAATCATTTATCGCTCCCTTCCATCCGTGCCACCTTCGCGCCCTTTCCAATGCACATTAATTATGCTTTGCTTAGTGACAACTCACCACACAGGTTTGAAAGGATTGACATTAATAATCCCATTAAAACACATTAAACTGTGATTTACGCAAAAACCTTGAGGACATATCCCATTAATACACATTAAACCATGACTTATGGGAGTCCGACCGACCGCCCTTCCTTTCCATACTTATCCAATTTTATAGTTGCAGGTTCTCAGGTTGGCGCTATCGAACTCTCATTCCCCGTGTTCTGTGATATACATATTGCACCCAAAACTTTTGTGATCTACAATTCCACCCCGCACTCTTCGAACTCACAAGATTCACTCTACCTGGTTCACAAAAAGTTTCAAAGCATTTATCGCTTCCTTCCATCCCCGCCACCTTCACGCCCTTCCCAATGCAGATTAATTATTCTTTGATTACTGACAAGTCACCACACAGGTTTGAAAGCAGTGGCATTAATAAGCGAAAACCTGGAGGACATCTCCCATTAAAACGCATTAAACCACGATTTACGCCAGATTATATTATCATATATCTTCTTCACATGTTACGTTTCATATTACTTTATGGGAAGATTCCATTTCATACTAATTGCTTTGTTCCTGCCATCTATTTATGGGTATATTATTTTTCAACAACTATAAAGTAAGATATAAGTTATATCTTAAATTACTATTCAATATAATTTCAATATGGCTTTTAATATGTACAATTTTCTTACCATTTCATTTCTAAAAAACAATTGAACATAACTTTTTAATATTTTTTTTTGTTTTTTTTTTTCATTTAATTTTACATAGTTYAACTTTCATWTGTTTATTGTTAAAGATCTATTCTAATTACCCTTTACTTACCATACTGTTAATTTATGTTTTTTTAACAATATTCATCATCTCTCCCCATCTTCCAGAAATCATCATCATGAATAATTATAAGGTGTCATTTATCATATCCATTCTCAAATCTTCTTGGTAGGGACTAAGATGTCACACAACACTTGTTAATTTATGAAGTATTTACAATCGATCATTATATGAATGTCACTATTTCTTATAATTATTTTGTATTATTTTGACATATCAAAAAAAAATTAGGAAAAAAAAGAAGGATATGACATAATATAGGTGTATGTGATCAAACAACAAAGAAAATAGGTTGTGAAGAAACTAATGAGGGCCATGATATTAAAATTGTTTTTCTATTAAATAGGGATTTGAAGAATTCTAAATTTATATAGCAAAAGTTGTGGAACTTACATTTTATAATGGAGAAGGAATCATGTTGAATCTATAAGTTTTTATTGCAATGAAAATTATTTGGGGAAAAGAAAAAGGATGCTTTGAAATGTAGAGTTTCTAAGGTACCTACACAGAAGATCTAGTTAACAATGAAGCATACACAACATGCAATGGTGTGAAGAGAAGAGACAAAAATGAAGGAAAGAATGAAAGAATTTTTATTAACTGTATCCCTTACTCAAATAGTGAATAATTTACAATGGATATAGGCTACATGAGTAACTAATGTGTCATGATAGTGATCTAGAGATATCTAGACATTCACTGATAGAAATCAAAGTAATATGTCACCTAGTCCTTATTAGTGTTTCATGGAAACCTGCACAGGAGATCTAGCCAAAGAATACACAAACAAAGCTTATCAAGAAAAGGAAGAGAGATACACAATAAAGAATGAAAATCAATGCATATTATGATCTAATCAATGAGTGAGTGATCTTCACTCATATAGGCAATGACATCCTATAATTAGGAATGCATACATAATAGTGATGGTCTAATATTAGAAAGTCCAAAATAGAACTAGTCAGTTAACTCTCACTGAACTAGTGTTACTCTCACTGAACTAGTGTGTTGAAAATAGAAATTTCTCCAACACCCCTGAATATCATTATGGAGTACAAAATAAGTCCCAGCTACTAGGTCATATTAGGTACTCATGTACAATGCAACTAATGAACACTGAATAAAAGTGAGGAAAGAGGGAAAACCACGTGGGAACAAAAGCCCCCCTCAAAAGATAATGTATCAAAAGAAGAAAATGGTAGTTGCTAGGAAACTGTGTTCTTCACTGCAAGATGACCCTGCAAAGTCTAAAACTTTGTCTCACTGAAACTCTTCGTGAAGATGTAGAAAGTTGTATGGATCTAATGAAGTCCTTTGGCAACCTGTCGGGCTTTGTACCTCTTGATCATGTGGACCCATTTGCACCTAAAAATATTCTTTTTTGGTGGAAGTGGAACCAGATGTAGAGTTTGGTTCTGTGGGAGTGAGTCATACTCCTTCTGCATGGTGGCTTTCCATAATGGATTTCCCACAACCCTATTGTAGTTTTGTGGATCAGTAGATTGAACCATATAACAATGCATGGGCATCGCAGGTTTTGACGCTGAAAGTACATGAGAAGGCTCCTCATGTTGAGATCGAGTCATCCTTGAATCCAATGGATTCCCTGTAAGGTTGCATGTTTCTTGAAGTGTGGTATGTGTCTTCTTGGGCATCTGTTGAAGCTTTGACGTTGGCTTCTTATCTGGCTATACTACCTGCTTATTTCCATGTACAGAATCTGAGTGCATGGAATCATCTCTAATGTGTGAAACTGATGGAAGAACAAGAGTATATGCATGTTGCACTGGAGGTACAGGAAAAGTATTCTCCTTATGTGTAAGTAGAATAGAGGAGTCATCAACAGAAAACTTAGTGAATTTATACAACCTTGACTTGTGATCCACCTCACCAATTGCAATGATGGAATTATCATGCATGACAATTACTAAAACTGAATCTGATGTAAATTCAACTTTTTTACCTTTCTGAGTGATCTGATAAACTAAGAGCAGATTCATAGAAATCTTTGGAACATGGAGAACATTCTCAAAACTTCCATTATGGAGTTCCACTCTCCCTTATCCTGCTACTGCTACTGGAGTATCATCCCCCATGAGAATAGGGAGTCTTGAGCATGGACTCAAAGAAGAGAAAATTTTATCTTTTGTTGTCATATGATGGGATGCACCAGAATCTATAATCCATGAATCATATGAGGAATTAATTGCAACCAGAGTATGATGATTACCTTTCTTAGGTGTATGGTCTTCTTCCTTCTTCTTCTTCTCTCCTTCAGGAATGAAGTCTCCAAGGTTATTCTTTTGAAGTACCTGTGTCATAAGATCGATTCGCTTCTTCATGCATGTGGATTCTTCATGATTCGGTTTACTACAGTAAGTGCACTGCTTTCCTTTCTTCTTCTTCTTGGAATCTAAGGAGTCTTTGGAACATGAAGAATCATTAAAGGGTATGGAATATCCCTCTTTCCCGTTCTGTTTGGATGAGCATTTTCCATCATGCATGGTGAGTGCATGTTCTTTGGTATCTTTCATGAGGCCCATTTGTATGAGTTTTGTTTGCTCTTGTGTAAGAGACTCAATGAACCGAGCCAACATAGGAATTTTCCAATTTGTTCCAAAAAGACATCTGCCAGAATGAAAATTGAAGACATATATAGTGTATTCTAGTCCTAGCCTGGCCAAGATTGTTAGAATAAGTTGTTTCTCTTGTGTAGACTTATCAATACCACATTCACCCAAGCTCAATAGAAAAGATTTAAATTTAGTAAAAAAATCTTGTATATTATCAAAACTTTTAGGGTCTAAGGTATCCAACTCTACCTCAAGCATATGACCTCGCATCTCATCATGCTTTCCAAAGAGTCCTTCCAAGTTGGTCCAGATCTCGTTTGGAGTCTTGCATGCAGCAACATGAAACCATAAATCAGTGGAGATTAACTCAAGAAGTAGTCATGTGGCATCATCCTTACGGTTCGCCCATCTCATCTTCTGAGTCGTTGATGTAGGTTCTATTTCTGTCGCCATCGTCAAATTATACAGTCCGTTCCTTCTGAGTTGGAATTCTGCCTTGGGCTTCCAATCAAAATAATTGTATGGTGTGAGGATTACCACCAAGTTTGATTGTATAATAGTTGTCATTTCCATCTCTTCCACTGTTTCTAAGAACCCCTAAAAATTTACTCTCAATCTACAAGTGAAAAATTAAGAAATCACGGCAGAAATGACACTTTAAGTGAAAATTTGTATCAGTTTCAGGAGACGATCTTCCATCTTACTTTCTGAGCAAACGGTGAGGAATCTCACCAAACGGTTGAAAACCCACTTGTAGAATGGGTCGATTTAATTCTCACACAGTTTGTTTCCTCAAAAACTTAATGTTTTAGGAGCAATGAATGTAGAAAGCTACGACCACAGATTCGTATCAGTTTTAGGAGGCCATCTTGCGGCTTACTTTCTGAGCAAATAGTGAGGAATCTCTCCAAATGGTTGAAAACCCACTTGCATAATGGGTCGATTTACTTCCCATGCTAGTTGTTTCCTCAAAACATTAATACTTTTGGAGAAATAATTGCTAAAAGGTACGACCACATATTCGTATCAGTTTCAAGGGGCTATCTTGTGGCTTACTTTATGAGAAAATGATGTGGAATCTCGTCAAACGGTTGAAAACCCACTTGTAGAATGAGTTGATTTACTTCTCACGCGGTTTTTTTCCTCAAAAACTTAATATTTTTTGAGAAATAACTGTTGAAAGGTACGACCACAGATTTAGCTCACCGAAACTCTGATTTTCCTTATTCTTTGGCTTGTCTGGCTTGCTCCAAGCAGCGTAGCTCTGATACCATGTCAGTGTTTCATGGAAACCTGCACAGGAGATCTAGCTAAAGCATACACAAACAAAGCTTATCAAGAAAAGGAAAAGAGATACACAATGAAGAATGAGAATCAATGCATATTATGATCTAATCAATGAGTGATCTTCACTCATATAGGCAATGACATCCTATAATTAGGAATGCATGCATAATAGTGATGATCTAATATTAGAAAGTCTAAAATAGAACTAGTCAGTTAACTCCCACTGAACTAGTGTTACTCCCATTGAACTAGTGTGTCGAAAATAGAAATTTCTCCAACATTCCTACTTAACTAATCCATGCAAGGAAGTGAGATAAACCCATGCAACTACTAGTGATAAAACAGAGGTTGTCATGCATGAGTGACTTCCAATAGTCTAACTAAGTGTAACTGGCTTTGAATGGAAGAGGAGTGCCCTATTTTGTAGGGGAATATTATATAGAGAGAATATTCTCATCTAAGGAAACGTTCACAACATTGGACTATCAAACTTAGGAAAATAATTATAGGTGAGTGTGTAAGATCTCCAACAACCCCCCTAAACACTACTAGGGTGTACATGATGAATAGGTCTCAGCAACATAGACCATGTTAGGTACCCATTGTACAATGCATATAAGAATGAGACACTGAAAAAACGAGGAAAGAGGGAAAACCTCATGGGAAAAAATCTCCCTCAAAGAACAATGCATTAAAATATTAAAAAAAAGTGAGAAGAAACAAAAAGCAGTTGCTAAGCAACTATGTCCTTCACTCCACAAAGACCTCGCAACTGTGCAAGTTTGTGCTCATTGAAGATTTTGTTGAAGATGTAGATTTCTGCATGGATCTGATGAAGTAGATGCATCAGTGAGATGTACACATATATCCACTTTCTCTTTTTGTAATGAAGAAGATCCAAATGAAGTTTGGATGAAACTTTGAAAATTGTGTGCCCATTTTCAGAAAAAACACTAAAATTTTGTTGATTTTAAAATGCTCATAACTTCACTTCATGAACTTTGTTTTAGACAATTTTTTCTTAAATTGGGTATTTTTTCAAGAGGAATTCAAATATCCATTTTTTCTCAACAAATTCTACTCATAAAATGTCAGAAGTGAATCTGAAGTGTGCGGCCCCATTTTTGGCTCCTAAGATGCATGCATGGGAATCTCTACATATGGCTCATCAGATACGTGAATGGTGCATGAAAAAATGCCTGCATGTGGCTCTTGATATGCATGGATGATATGTTTCATATGTGATTCATAAAATAGATCTGAAATGGAGTAGACATCATCTTCAATGAATGGAACAAAAAGTTGTGCAGATACCTTTGTAGAAGGCTCTTCAAACTTAGAGGATTGATCTTCCAGTGACTTTTATACTAGCTCTATATTGTCAAACTTTTGCATACAATGTTCCTTATTCCCAAATACAACCTCTAACCTGGTCCATAATTTGTCTGGAGTTGAGTCTTGTGATTCATCATCTACTTGACGATACATTTCAGGAGAAATAGACATGCAGATAAATCCTATGGCCATATATTGTCTATTGAGAAAGTCAATTTTCTCATCAGGGGAATCAAGCTCTACTTCCATTGCCATGGTTATTTGGTATAATCCTCTACTTCTGAGAAGAATTAGAATCTTTGGCTTCCACTCCAAATAGTTATGAGGCGTGAGAAGTATTGCCTGTGAGTAAAATAGAGATTTCATCTTTCCTATTGATTTGTTCTATTTGGTACCTACAAAAGAGTGTTGTTGACGATCCTTGCTAACATCCTATGGGCTCTGATACCATGTAGAGTTTATAAGATACCTGCATAGAGGATCTAGCTAACAATGAAGCACACACAGCATGCAATGGTGTGAAGAGAAGAGACAAAAAATGGAGGAAATAATGAAAGAATTTCTATTAACCGTATTCCACACTCAAAGAGTGAATAATTTACAATAGATATAGGCTACATGAGTAACTAATATGCCATATTAGTGATCTAGAGATATCTAGACACCCATTGACAGAAATCAAAGTAATATGTCACCTAGTCCTAGTTAACTAACCCATGCAATCATTAGTTAACTAAGTCACACGTGTGGAAGCGAGAGAAACACGTGCAATTGTTGGTGATAAAACCAAGGTTGCCATGCATGAGTGACTTCCACTGGTCTAACTGAGTGTAATTGACTCTGAATTGAAGATAAGTTTCCTATTTTGTAGGGGAATATTCTATAGAGAGAATGTTCTCATCTAAGGAAGCGTTCTCAATATTGGAATATCAAACTGAGGAAAATAATTCTAGGTGAGTGTGTAATATCTCCAACATGAAATTATTAAGATTTATTCAGAATCTTATGTAATTGCAATGAAAAGAAGGCAAATAAAATATAAGCTAACATCCCATCATGATCACACACATTCACTGTAAGGAGACAAAGATTTTGAGTCTCAAATTCCATAATCAACTAGATTCAAAGAAATGGTACATATGTACCTAAAATTGTTAATATGTCACAATTTTTTAATCCTATGTTATGTTATTGTTCTGGTAGAATTTGGAAGAGTATCAATGAATTAGGATGGAAGTGTGAAAAGATAGATTTTGTGCCATCTCAACAAGATTATTCATTTTTTGCTAGAGATGTTTCTCTAATATATAGCATAACAACAATGTGAGGGTAATGTGTAACGTGATCCATGTAGTGGGCAAGAGTACTAATGAATTAGGATGGAAGTGTGAAAAGATAGGGTTTGTGCCATGTCAATGAGATTATGCATTTTTTCTATAGACATTTCTCTAATATATAGCATAGCAACAATGTGAGGGTAATATTTAATGTGACCCATGTAGTGGGAAATTGTGATCTAGTGAGAAAGTTTCAACACTAGGGTTAATGCTAAATTTTCAACAATAATTCTAAGATGCTAAAGTTTCAACAATAATTCTAAGATGCTAAATTTTGGTTCCTATATGTTCAATTTCAAGGGGAAAGAGAAATACATACCTTCATTTCCACCCCTTTTTATGATATCCTTATCCTCTTAAAAAAACCTATTCTCAAGCATGCAAAGTGAACTGACTCCATCTACATTTGTTAAAATCTTTATTATGTTACCATTTGAAGCCATAACTAGTAAGGACCTAATGGAGGTGAGGCATTTCTTACAAAACTCAATAAGATTATCAAGATTGAATATAAATAATAGGTTTTCAAGTTGATATTTAATATTCATAACAAAAATAGAAACTGTATTCTTATTTAATGAAAGGAAAGAAGGTTGTGAAGCCAAGGTGTGTTAACTTTAGATGTCAACTCACCACCACATACATATAAATATAAGTGTATAATATTCTTGCAAAATATAACTCCTACAAACAATATGAAGGCAAGACAAAAACAACTAGACAAACTTAATGACAYTTTAAGGTTAACACTACCAATTTTTCCKAAGAATACATTRAAATTGCATATTCAATCWTCAACTTAGCTAACCAAATTTTCCTAAGGAAAACCATGCATAAAATTCTTTGTCAACTTACCCAACCATTCTAAAAATTGTGTAAGAGTTAGCATTCACTTAAATTGATGACGATGAAATTCAAGATCTAAATGTATCTTTAGGTGTTATTTTTTGTGATTATAAAAGGTACTAGTAATGATCCATTTATAAGTCTAACAAGGGGAGCTGCAAAGCAGCAAGCCCTATCCCTAAGTGGTAGCTTAAAGCTTTTGAGATCACATACATTGGATTTAGTGTATAAATCAATGCCTTCACATGCTTTAGATTTAGTGCAATGGATGTGTGTTACTGCTACCAGGGAGAATATGTGAAAGGCATGTGTATTAAATTCACGTTTCTTTAAGATTTTGCAGGTATTTTTTAAGATTTGTTGGAGATAAGTTGAGAGGCATTAAATTATGTTATTTTTCGATTCATTCTCTAGCCTGTGGAATCATAAATATTGGTAACAGATTCAAACATTGCTACTAAGGAGCTTAAAGGAACCTATATTCAAATCATGCTTCTCCAAGATTTTGGAAGTGTTTTTAAGATTTGTTGGAGATCATTGATGCAAACTTTGAGGATAGTTGATGGCAATAATTGCAAGTTCATTTAAACTTCGACAAAACTCATGCAAACTCTGAGAAATAATGAGAAATATTGATGATAGTAATTCCGAGTTCATTTAAGCTTCTACAAAAATTTATTCCATCAATATGTATAATTATTATGAACAGAACCTAATAAGGAGACTTGAACCATCATTAAAATTGTATACTGTGCAACTAGCTCATATGTTGATCCTTACTCAAACCCATAGCTAAAACATTGACTGGGTATTTTCTTTATTAATAACCATATAATCATGTGTATTTGGTCCATTGCAATATTAATTTGTAGAAAAAAACATTTGCAAATACGTTGGCCAGTCCTCATAAGGAAATAAAACCGATACCCACTGCTCAAAATGTAAACATAATGCATTGAATTGTGAAATAAGTGCAGGTATTTTCAGTGTGCCTGCACAAATCCTTTAATGCTTTGAATTGTGAAATATGTGCAGGATTTTCAGTGTGCCTGCACAGATCCTTTAATACATTGAATTGTGAAATACCTGTAGGTGTTTTTTTACTATTGTAATTAGAATGATCATTTATTTATTTTCCTAAAATCCAAATATGTAAATTTATTACACTTTATGGAAAGTTACAAGAGATCAATTTATTAGAAAAATTGTTCTTAGAAAGAAGAAATAAGTATAATTTATTTGAGAAAGTATTATTAAAACAAGAAATAAGCCTATACAGACATGAAACTCTGAAATTTGGTGGTGGTTCTTTCTGGTTCTGAATTGTGCCATTACGTGGTGATGCCTTGGCATGCATAATGGTGAGTGCATCGTTCGCACCATCATTTTCACTATGGTAATGATGAATGTGAATGGGAAGGTTCAATTGCTTGCATTGATCAAAACATTTGTGACAGGCCCTAGCAAGCATGAGCTCGTTGACACCAGCTCTAAGAGAATGCAACTAATACCAATAAATCTTAGTGGGCCCATACTCAAATGCTTGTGGGCCCTAATACATAGTGGGTGAAATGTTAACGCAATTATTATAAGCTGGCTTCCACAGGAAACATTTGCAACTTGTGAGATGGTCATAGATATTTTGTCATCCATAACAAAAAAAAACATATTAATTAGGTTGATAGGCACACATAAACAAACCAAATCGTTATCAATTGTTAAATATTGAAAGACAAAACGATTAACGCTGAAATTAACTAGATGGAAATGACCTCACATACATGCAAACAAATTGAGAAAATGTGGTGGCAACAATAGTAATACATCATTTTTGTTGAAAATTCACTACTATATTTTACTGCAACAAGAATTGTGTGTACTAATAAATCATGTAGCTTCTGAAAAGTATTAATTGCATGGAGTTGTCGCCCAGCAAGTGTAATTTTTTTTAGCACAACATGTGTCAGGGTGTCACGTGGAATTGGAAGCTCTAACGGTAACCCATCAAAGGGATAAAATCTAGGTGCGGTAGCCAGACACAGGTTTCAAGGAAAAAGACAAGTTTTATTTGCAGGTGGACACATTTTCTCCAGGGTTGTGGGTATGGACGAGTTGTAAAAGCAATGGCAAAAGTTCGACCTCGTGCAGAGAAGCCTTCAGATCCTCTGAACTATTTCTCACCATATGAACTATTTCTCACCATATTATCAGAAGCCTTCAGATCCTCTGAACTATTTCTCCAAAGTGTCTTATCATGGTCACATGGAAACATAATAGATATCGTTCAGTGGATCAGAAAGTTTTTCAAATTGACAAACCAACTGGTCATAGTTGTCTATTGCTTTATCGCACTAGGGTAGGGTAAACATCAATCAATAGGAGGGAGACCCAGTGAGTGGGTGAAAGCCAATTGAAACAAGCAGGGTTGAAGGAAGGAACTAGGGTATGAAGGTGGAGGTATGCAGTGAAATTAATTTATCGCTTGAGTTCGACCAAAAAAAATTGGAGACCCTTGCTCGATTCATCTTTCTTCAGAAGAAACGGGCTTATCACCCTGGTTTTGTATCTTTGTGGGTGGTCGCAGCTTTGACGTTCTTAGACTCTGATCTCGCGAAGGCAATGTGGGTTACCGTGGTTCAATGGCCCTACTTATATTTTTTGGGGAAATTGGTTGGTTTGGAGAAAAGGTAATGGAGAAAAGGTAAGAGTAGGGGTTGACCCATGGGTGGGGTGTGGAGATGCTCACAAGTTATCTGAAAATCTGATTGACTCTTGATATTGCTTGAAAAACATCATATTAACACCAGTGTTTCCATTTATATCAGAGAACCCCTTGACCACCACTTTCTGGTCCAAAATTCAAAGGGCCTTTTCGCATGGTTGCATGGGGCTCTTTTAGTCTCCTACAATGCAAATGGTTGGCCCTCTGTCAAATTTGGAGCGTTTTTTGCCTAATGTGGATGAATTGCTGCTAAATTTGGAGGGTTTACCCAGAGAACTGCTATTGCAACCCATGGATTTTATTTTCCCTGCGAAACGTGGCCAGATTTCTCAGTTTTTCCACATATAGTTAGAAAATACGACGAAAAAGGAAAAATCATTCGATCTTTACTCGCTCGGACCACCATTTTAGAGCTGAAAATGCCATACACAATCGCAATTAGATCAGCTTCGGAGTGAAATGCGGGATAGTAATTGATGAATGGCCATGGCTTCGGATTCCTACATGAATGGCCATGGCTTCGGATGTTGACTTATGAGTAAATAGTTCGGCGACTCATGAGATGTCCGTCTAAGTGAAGGCTTCCTTTTTTCTTTCCAGATGATGAGCAATGAGCACCCCATCGAAATCTCTAACACGTTCGTTGGTATGTAGGTTTTACATATTTTACAATAACAAATATTTGAACTTGACATGAATTATGTATTGACTTGGTTAATGTAGAAAAGTAGATTGGTGCACACTTCCTTGTTTTATATGAAGGTTTTTGTTTGAATGGTGAAGGGTTCAATGCTTTATCCCAAAGGTTTTAGCGTTAATATGGCATTGACATATGCTTTCTCTGATTCATTTCTATGTAGGAATCCTTTCTTTTGTTCGTAAATGCTTCAAGAGTTGAGTCTGAAGAATCATGATCTATTAAAATCGCAATGGCGGCCTCCTTGGAGATTGGAAACGGTTGGAAGAGTCCTTGGATTTCATTTACTTTCGATTTCTTGCAGACGGAGACCGAAAGGAATACAAATGACTAACAGAGCCCTAGAATTTCATTCTCTCTCAATCTCTCGCAGACCGACAGGATTTCCCCGGAGAAACACAAAAGAGATGTGGTGGATGTTATTTACAATACAGACTTTGAGTTTTGTGTTATAAGTAATAATAGTAATGGTCGAAGTTCAATCAGAGTAGAGAAAAACAGGAGGATAAATCGACTGGATGTAGGTGAGATTTCAGCTTTCCTAAAGGATTTTCCAGGTACAAAATGCAATTTTAGGTATAAAAAAAAGAATGAATTATTTTTTTTAATGAATTTTGTTAACTTGCATACTAGATACTAAAGTAAGTTAGACCCAATAGTATATCTATCTCTAGTAGCTTAGAATATATATATCTGGTAACTTAGAATATATACCTCTGTCTTTGCATCTGCAAACTTTCATCAAAATTGTGGCTGCAAACTTCCATCAGAGCTCCAAAATTGTGGCTCCAAACTTCCATCAGAGCTCCAGTCACACAGCTCAAGCAAGGAACACGACATAGTCTCTTGGGGATTCAACTCCAAAGCAAGAATGTGAAAGGAAATTGTATTACAAACATGAGTTGCAGGGGCATTTTTTCTTGGCATGTAGTCGTGCGGTTGCTCAAAATTGTAGGAATACTAGTGATCAGAATCTGGACCAGGGGTCAAATTTTACCTCAAAAATCAAAGTTCTTGGAATTGCCTAAAAACAAATGGGTTTGTATCCCTCGACATCACGAACCCAACGCAATTCGTTTCGTCTCAAACGGACGTCGGGAGCGAAAGTTATCGCGTTCTGTTCGAATTGCCAAACAGGTAAAAAAAATGTGTTGACTGGGCAGGCCGTACTGCCACGTGGCAGGGTCGTACAGTGCTGACGTGGCAGACGTACAGATGACGTGTCTGTTCGTACAGGACACGTGGAGGCTCCAGGGTGTGACACGTGTCACGCATTTATGGGTTTTTTGGCATGCATTTTGACCAATTGGAAGGTGACACGTGTCACCACTGGATGGGTGACACGTGGCACCAGGGTGACGTCAG
>JASDQU010736396.1:322855-348386 GCA_032191745.1 Picea mariana | reverse complement strand
ATATATATATATATATATATATATATATATATATATTCTCCTCATTTTTCTTGGTCCTGAAAACCATATGTTTGGTGCATTTTTCCCAGTTTGTTCCCTTCCAAAACGTCTTGTTCCCTCTTTGAATGTTGATGTTGGACACAGAACCCACATCTATTGGAGTGACAGTGACATATAAAAAAGAAATCGAATGTTCTCCTCATATTTTATGTTCCTAGAAACCATACGTTTGGTGCATTTTTTCCATGTTGTTCCCTTCCAATCACATATGCCCACTTCCATGTCCTAGATATCGTACCATAGCTCTTTAGAAAATAGAAATAAAAAGGGGTTTACAAAAGGAATTCAGAGTTGTCATTGCATAGAAATCATCTGCCAAGACCTTGTGACAGGGCATGCTTTTATTCTCTGAATCAAAAACCTTGTTTACCTTATGGTTTTATGATGTCCTTTGTGTCTTTCAAAGCATCTTCTGTCACTGAAATTCTTATAGGATTCACGCGTGGAATAGGTTCAAAAATGATATGCCTTGAATACTCGATCTTTGTGTTGAGCAAATTTATAGTGTTATTTCATTTGTGTTGTCTCTTCTGTTTGGTTCATTGTTCACTATACGTTTATTTGTTTGTCATATGTTGTAGTGACTAGGGGTGTTGAATTTGACAGGAATAAGGTTGAAGGATACATAGCGGAAATGGTATGCGATTATGGACTTATAGTTTTCATTTTTATTTTTTTCCCTATCTGCATATTATCTTAATATAGCTCAGAAATATCTTGAAAATCACAACTTAGGAGATGAATCAAGTAATAGATGTTGAGTGGTATGAAATAGATACAGACTCTATTGTACATGACAACACTGACCAGGGATTGCATAGGAATGGGATTTTTAGATTGGATGCATTCTCGTATACTGTGGGAGATTTCCTCTTCGATGCATTTCAATTTCTATTGCATTTCCGTTATTCCTCGATCGACCTATGCAATGGATTGATAGATTATTTCTTGGGATCTTTAGAAAATGGTGACGTTGAGGCATTGGAGTCATATCAATACGAATTGGCATCTTATTTTCTTTGTCAGTTGCATCGAATACATGATGTCGCTACATATTTTTCAAACATGTCATTGTATGCATATGCAACTATGCCTGCACATGAGAGGGGACTTTGGGGAGATACATCTTGTATATGGTGGCTTTCCAAGTGGTTGAATATATCAATTGGAATATGGTCATTGACAAGAAAAACAAGATATCTACTATTCAACAAAACTCCATCTAGGGATCCATATTGCATCTTGTTCCATGATTCAAATCCTGTCAGTGGTCATTATGAACCACTACTCTATAGAAAATTATCCATATGCAATCTTGGAGGACCTCATATTTACTTGTCCCTCATTTGCAAAGACCTTCAATTGCATTGGAAACGAATTATGCATCATATACACTCCCATGGCTTGCACATAGTGACAACTATTGCATCTAGTTGTGGAGATAGTCTATTCGATGCAATTTGCTATGTGGTAGCAACCGAGTTCGATGTTCACTCACTGCGGCTTTACATTGTACAATCCTTTTGAAATGAAATTATAGGCGACAACCAATAGGCTTTTAACTGCTTGCATCAACACCTTTTACCATATCTCCTAGAAAGTATGTTGATAATTAGAAGTTGGACAAATACCTTGTAAACATGGCAATGCCATATGAGAAAGGAAATGTAGAGGGTGGAAGATTCTATTTGCAATGGCTATCTATCATATTCAGAGTAAATATCCAAGTATGGTCGACCCTGTTGGATGGTACTGTCCATTCCTACTGTATTGATTCAAACTACTATCAAACAATTGGCATCATGTCGTTGAAAATAGATATGCCACATATCCATTATCAACCTTTGATGAGAAATACTACCAGTTCAGGTTCCACTGACCATGCCATCCAAACTGCATCAAATATGCATAAGCGTCGCATGCTATTTCATGAGAATGAACCTCGTCCCAGTTGTGATGAGTCCATACAGAGCTTAAACAAAAAACGTAGACTGACTTATCACAACTTGAAAAAGCTCATACGTGAGAGAAAAAAATGCATTGGTAGTATAAGAAATACTAACAGTTCAGGATCCAGTGTACATGCCACCCAAATCGCATCGAATCTACATAAGTGTCGCATGTTATTTAATCAGAATGAAACTCATCCCATTTTTCATGAGGTCATACAGACCTTAAACAAAAATCATAGACTAACTTATCACAACTTGAAAAAGGTCATACGTGAGAGAAAAAAATGCATTGGTACTCTTCCTTCTAGACAGAAACTCACATATCACAACCTAAAAAAAACTGTTCATGCACAACACAACTGCATTTTTGCACTTTCTGTTGAACACAAACATCACATGTCCAATGAAAAAGAACATCAAAGTTTGCACCATCGAGATGGTGAGGATGCAATGCTCATAAGAAATGTCAATTCCACCTCCAACATGGCTTGTCAACAATTGAAACTAGTTTCCAGTGGCAACCATAAGTTAACCTACCACATGTTGAAAAAACAGATACGTGAGAGAAAAAAGTACAGCCACATATCCCACAATGGTCATGGTGCTGACCGAGAGGAAAAAATCACATTTTGTGGCCTAGAGCCAGCACCATGCACCGCTAGCAATGAAAACCAGCTAACAGTTTCTATGCATGCTTGTCTAAGGAAGAAAGATGCAAAACAAATCTATATGAAACAAATTAAAGACATTCCTTCCATTGCATGTGTGATTTGCGATCAATTGAATTTCACAAAAAACATTAAGTCTTTCACGCCTGATTTGGAAGTAGAATACCTCGACTTGACACTAAATGATAGAACATTTTCCAATAGCAATATTTATCTTCCATGCAAATGATCACTTGAAAATGGAAAACTACCACACTTTGCAATGCCTAACCAAATAAGATGTAATACACCACTACCATATGTAAGTGCACTTACAGAACTTGAAGAGAGACTTGTCTCTCTGCGAATTGCATTTGCACAAATAAGACCATGGGGCTATAAATGACCCCAAATGGGCTTAACAGGATCAATTATTAATGTGTCTGTCCAACTAGATGTTGTACAAAAAGCCTTGCCAAAATTCATTAGCGATGCAATGACAATTTTTGTAGCTCTCAAAAGATATTTGCAATACAAGAATTCATACCAGACAGGTAAAGTACGTGTGCATGTTGTCATAAAAGCATTAAAAGAATTATGTTCCAGGGCCCCGTACAAATCACATAACATTTGTATAAATGAGAACTGGAACAGTGTTCTTGGAGAAGGGGATGACATCTCTGCACAGACTTTCGAAACTTCTAGTGAATTTGATACAAGAAATGAATTGGAGAATGAAAGACCTGTTGAAACATTGATACATGGATTCACTGACTCACAATGCCTTCGTGACTTGTAAGACAAGATTGTCGAAATCGCACCTGTTGAAGGGAAACGTCCACTTGGAATATTCTAGGACAAATTTTCTAAGGAAATGAACTTCCAACACTGTTCTATGGAGATCCATGTCCCAGTGACATTATGGAACGATTTAGCTACCAAAAAATAGTTCAATGGGAACTGCTACATTCAAGCGGTGACTTCCCCTATCACATAACAAAAAAAAATTTCAAAACAATGTGCATAATAATTGAGCAAGTGCTCTCTTGCATGTGGGTGTGAATAAGAAAAGGCCAACTACAAGGAAGAAATTTATTGGCTAAAGATTTCAATTACAAAGAAAACCTAGAAAAAATCCTAAAATCTGATATTTGATACATAGATTTCAAAAACATTCGCATCTCTCCTGACTATTTGCAACAAAACAAGAAAACTATTTTTGCAATGATCCGACAATTGGGACCACCAACATTTTTCATCACATTTACAAGTGCAGAGCATAGCTAGGATCCATCAGTGGCTACGGTGTCTGTGTTGTATAGGAATAGGAAAAGGAGAAAACAAATTGATACATTGGAAAATGATGACATTGACTACCTCATAAGAAAAGATCCAGTGACATGTACTCACTACTATAGGCATAGAATAAATGATTTGAGGAAATTGATACGCCATGATGAAATGTTCTTCGGAAAATTATCGGACTACTTCTTTGTGACTGAGTTCCAGAATAGAGGGAGTGAGCATGACCACGCATTATTGTGGACAGAGGGTACATCGGTCTATATAAATGACAACAATTCGTAGATTGACAAGTTTGTGGACAAATACATAACATGCAACACAGATCATTTGGATCCAGAACTTTCCAAATTTCATAGACATTATCATACAAGAAGTTGTAAAAAAAGAAAAAATTCACATTACAGATACAACTTCCCTGTGTCACCAATGAGAACAATAAGAATCATAGAGACAATTAGTTTAGAGGACAATGTTCTGATTGAGAAATCTAAATCCTTGTTCGCATTTCTATAACAACGATAATTTGATGAGTTAATGAGCTTCGACGACCTCTTGACAGAGCTAAATCTAACAGAAGATGAGTACATCCAAGCCATACAATCTACACTTAAACAACCAACAATTTTCCTTAAACGAAAACTTTCCCATATTTGGAACAACAGTTTCTCCAGGGACATGCCAGTTATGTGGAACGAAAATACATATGCACAGTATGTCCTCAATGCATATGTTGCAGCATCATACTGTACCTCGTATATGACAAAGGTTAACAAATCTATGACAAGTGCATTTAGAAGAATATGCAAAGAACATGAAATAAGTCATATTGATGCTATGCAAATGATATGTACGCTTGGAAATACATTACTTAATCTTCAACAAATGTCTGCTCAACAAGCAGTCCACATTGTACTTTCCATGCCCCTCAACTGTAGTTCAAGGAAATGTGTCTTCATAAACACATCTCCACTTGAGAAATGCACATTTGTGCTTAAACCACCGTCTTTGTTGGAACAAGAGCCTGACAATTCCGAGGACGTACTATGTCTCTGTATTATTGATTATTACCTTCAGTTTCCATCTCGTATTAAGCATATCTTCTTAGCAGAGTTCGTATCGCATTACAAAAAAAATGGTGCACCCATATCAAAAAGAAAAAAACCCTTAGTAATACGCTTTGTGAAATACAACAAACATACTGACTATGAAAACTATTGTAGATAAAAACTATTGTTGTATGTTCTGTTTGATCAAAATGAAAACACATTAAAACATAAATTCCCTGCATGGGAAGCTGCGTATATTTCTTATGAGACTACAATACAAACCAATGAATCTATATTTACATACAATGTTAATCCAACATGGGGTGATCTAGAAAGTGCAGGTCATGAACTAGAAAACCCTGATCAACAACCCTGCCAATGTTGATGAGACATTCACAAACCATAAAACAACTAGAACTCCATGTAAGTCCTATGACTTGCAAGCAGATTTACCTCATCCTCAAGTAGTCAGCATTGAAAAGTGTATCAATCTTGGCTTTCAAGTCACAAAGAATCCTTTCCTTATTGAAAATAATGAATACTACAGAGTCAGACGTTTGTTGAATCAATAGCAGCAAGCAATTCTAAAGGACATTGCAATTAAAAAATGCTTTAACATGCACACTCATGTGCACTTGTTCCTTACAGACAGGGCGGGAACAGGCAAGACATTCAGAGTGAAATCACTATTCCAAATGCTTATATGAATCTATGATTCAAACAATTCCTCTGGTCCTATGAAATCAAAGGGGCTAATAGTTGCATATAATGCAGGTGGAACAATAGTCCACTCTGCATTTTTTATGTCTTTTAACAAGTCACAGTTTCTTCCACTCAGTAAGGAAATGTTAGATACATTGTCTAAGATTTATGACGAACTACAACTTGTCTTCATAGATGAGGAAACTTTGAATGGAAGTCGTTTCTTGTATTCCATTGACAACTGACTGAGAAACATAAAACATGTGCACACCAAATACTTTGGGAACATTGATATGATATTCTTTGGGGATCTTTACTAGGCACAACCCATCCAAGATTCTTTGATATTTGAACAACCTATGGTCAATATGTAAACAGTGACGCATGAATTCTGGAAAGATAATATAAAATTCTTTGAATTGCATACTACAATGCGCCATATAGATGAAACATTTATTGAAATTCTAAATAGAATGCGAACAAACAGCCAAACACGTGATGACTTAACATATATCAATTAAAGGTGCATGCGACCTAGACCAACAGACCAAACTTCCCTTACCTGTTCTACATGAATGGGGATGTTGCAATGCATAACAGGTACATGCTATCGCTCATGCCTGGCGATGATATCATCATCAATTCAATTGACCTCAAAGAAGAAAATCATGGAAATGTACCATGTCATGAACATACAACCACTTTGCCTTTGCAAATTGTCCTGAAATTAGACATGTTAGTTGAAATATATGCCTGCAACTATGANATGGCTTGGTAAATGGTGCAGATGGAATACTCAAAGGTTATACCAAAATAGAAAAAGTTGATGTCCTCTGTATTAAGTTCCATGAGCCGCATATAGGCCACCGACAAACAAACAAGTTGTCTTATCTATATAATTCAAACACTGCACACGATTGGACACCTATCTTACAAATATCAAAACCAATATCGACATCGGCAAAGACAAGTCGAATGAAGATTCGAAAATAGTTTCCAATAAAACTTGCATGTGCACGTACAATCCACATATCGCAAGGACTAACACTTGATAGTGTTGCATTTGACCCTGTTGGAATTTGAATACATGGAATTGTATACACAGCACTGTCCCGTGTTAGAAGTATAGAATCCTTGTATTTACTAATTTCTCTTACAAAAGATAACTTCAAAGTCAAATACACAGTTGATATTGAGATGCAATGCCTTAGGACTAGCGCAAAGTGGCATCTACAATATGATTACCAATCCATACAAACAAACTCATCTGTATCAATTCTCTCACTTAACATGCACAACCTACATGCACATATGGATGATATACTCAATGACTACGACACAATGCAATCTGATATTCTGTGCTTGCAGGAAACATACATGACATTATGCATGCAAAACAAGCAATTTCCAAATCACAATTGCATATAAAGTTACATTACACATGGGGTGATGATATTAGTGAAAAAACATGTAACAATTTTGGAGCATATGCATTTCGATGAAAACAATGCTGAGATGGTGCTCACAAAAGTAATTTTCCATGGATCAGAAATTGCAATACTGAATCTCTATGCTGCTCCACATGCAACATTCTCCAACATACTAAATGTTCTTTCCAATGCATTAGAGAATTTGCATCTGAACGAAACCATTGTCATTGTAGGAGACTTCAATATTGACATGCTAAAAAATAATGTCAGAACAAAAGAATTGGAAAACT
The DNA here is from genome assembly GCA_032191745.1 of Picea mariana. Lineage (NCBI taxonomy): Eukaryota > Viridiplantae > Streptophyta > Pinopsida > Pinales > Pinaceae > Picea > Picea mariana. The sequence goes on along the minus strand of JASDQU010736396.1, from coordinate 340,954 downwards.
ACATGTGCAGATACAGTCTCCGTTTTCTTTTGGATAAGATAAACCATGTAAAAAACGCACTTATTTACCATGTATGGTTGAATGTGCCCATTTCTTGATACAATGTCTTTATCTTAGACACATATCGGTCTGATCATGATACAATTGGTATTACACTTGAATTATGAAATATACATTAAACATATTGCAAAATCATATTTCTATGTCTCAAAGAATATCTATCTAGCTTGTTGCACAAAACCAAGTTATCCAACTTCTTAGTTTTTCCTGGTTTGTAATTGATTTTGGACACAACAAAAATTTACACAATTTTTTTATATATACACATACATGGATGAAGAAAAAAAAAATGGTACATTCTTCTAACACTATATGTTACTCTATTCCTTTTATTCTAGTTTATTTACTGTATGTACATATTCCTTGTTTTTTCCTTACATATCAACTTACGTTCATGTTCATTGTGGTTTTTACTTTCCTTCATTGAAACAAACGGGAAACTGGACAAAGCAAAGAAATCTTAACCAGAAATGTAGAAGAATACATACAAAGGTGCATACTTATACCCGTATTCCATATCCAATTGTTTTTCATTTACTCTGTCTATATTTATTCCACTGGTTTGCAGCTCCTTTGTTTTTTTTTCCTTAGATATTGCATAGCTTCTTATATATTAACTTATCTTCATGTCAATTGTATTTTTTGTGCTGCTACCTTGAAATAAATAAATCTGTACTCGATCTTTTTTTCATGTGTTCCTATGTAGCAACTTATCTTCATATCCATTGTATTCTTTGTATTGCTACATTGAAAAAAGAATAGACTAATTGAACAAGAGGATGGAGTCTTATGTGCCACAACTGAGAAAGATGGAGTGCAATCTTCCAAAAGGTATGGTTACAATGGTGCCACAACAAATACAATGTGTATGCCTAATGCACATTCATATCGAGTATGAACAATATACACATGTTCATAGCCACTGTTTCAGAAGTGACATGGGCATGAGCAATGAACCATCACAAACATCATCACAGCAACAATGTCGAAGGCAAGGATTCATAGATTACTCTCTAGCTATGTTTACGAAACAAATATCCACGGTTATTTATTCTGCTATGCCATTTATTTATTCTCATGCCCCATGTTCGGGGTATACATCTTGCACCCAAAACTTTGGTGATCTACAATTCGAACCTGAACTCCTCGAACTCGCAAGCCTCACTCTACCTACGATGACTCTGTCTAGATGCTTGCATATAAGAATGCCAAGTGATATTTTTTGTCTATTGCTTGTTGAGATAGATATAAACAACATCTCTTTTAACTTGAACCAGGGTCTGTTGAGCTCCAGCTATATTTCATGGATGAGGACGTTTTTCCCATAGTTGATGTGTTTCTATCACTTGATAATTACCAAACTAAGTGTTGTTGTGTGAGGCATAAATTTCTTTGCTCCCTTTCTTTTTCCTCTTCTATACTTACCCGTTTTTCCCTTTTCTTCTTCCCCTCTATTATTTGTTTATGCTTCTATACTTAGTCGCATAACTATCCTCGTGGGGTCTCGACGTGGCGGGGTGATAAATTCTATATCCATCTATATATTCACATCACAAGTCTAACTGACCGTCGTTCATTTCCAAACTTAGCCAATTTTATGGCTGCGGGTTTCCCGCGTAGGCACTATCGAACTCTCATGCCCCGTTTTTGGGGTATACATCTTGTACCCAAAGATTCGGTGATCTACAATTCGACCCTGGACTCCTCGAACTCGCAAGCCTCACTCTACATATGATGACTCTGTCTGAATGCCCCACCTTTCCATACTTAATACCAAGTGTTGTTCTGTGATGCATAAAGTTCTTTGCTCCCTTTCTTTTTCCTCTTCTATACTTGCTCATTTTTACCTTTTCTTCTTCCCCTCTATTATCTGTTTCTAGTTCTATACTTAGTCGCATATCTATGCTCGCGAGTTCCTGGGGTGGTGGAGTGAGAAATTATAAATCCATCTATATCTTCACATGATGAGTCTAACCAATCATCGTTCATTTCCATACTTAGCCAATTTTATGGCCACGGGTTCCCAGCTAGGCCCTATCGAAATCTCATGCCCCATGTTTGGGGTATACATCTTGCATCCAAAACTTCGATGATCTACAATTCAACCCAGAACTCCTTGAACTCGCAAGCCTCACTCTACCTACGAGCTTGTTGAAATAGATATAAACAACATCTCTTTAGACTTGAACCAGGGTCTGTTGAACTCCAGCTATATTTCATGGTTGAAAATGTTTTTCCCATAGTTGATGTGTTTCTATCGCTTGATAATTATCAGACTAAGTGTTGTTGTATGAGGCATAAAATTATTTTCTCCCTTTATTTTTCCTCTTCTATACTTACCGCTTTTCCCTTTTCTTCTTCCCTTCTATTACCTATTTTTGGTTCTATACTTAGTCGCGTTTCTATGCTCGTGGGTTCCTGGGTGTCGGACTGAAAAATTTTATATCCATCTATATCTTCACATTAGGAGTCCAACCGACCGACGTTCGTTTCCATACTTAGACAATTTTATGGCCGTGGGTTTCCCACGTAGGCGCTATCGAACTCTCATGCCCCGTCTTCGGGGTATACATCTTGCACCCAAAGATTTGGTGATCTACAATTCGACCCCATACTTCTCGAACTCGCAAACCTCACTCTATCTACGATGACTCCGTCGAATTTCCCCGCCTTTCCATACTTAAGACAAAGTATTTTTCTATGACGCATAAAGTTCTTTGCTCCCTTTTTTTTTCCTCTTCTATAGTTGCCCGGTTTTACCTTTTCTTCTTCCCCTCTATTATTCATTTCCGGTTCTATAGTTAGTCACATATCTATGCTCGCGGGTTCCCAGGGTGGTGGAGTGATAAATTCTATATCCATATATATCTTCACATGACGAGTCCGACCGACTGTCATTCGTTTCCATACTTAGCCAATTTTATGGTCACGGGTTCCCGGCTAGGCCCTATCGAACTCTCATGCCCTGTGTTCGAGGTATACATCTTGCTGAAAAAAATTCGGTGATCTACAATTCGACCCCAGACTCCTCAAACTCGCAAGCCTCACTCTACCTACGAGCTTGTTGAAATAGATATAAACAACATCTCTTTAGACTTGAACCAAGGTCTATTGAGCTCCAGCTATATTTCATGGCTGAAAATGTTTTTCCCATAGTTGATGTGTTTCTATCGCTTGATAATTATCAGACTAAGTGTTGTTGTGTGAGGCATAAATTTCTTTGCTCCCTTTCTTTTTCCTCTTCTACACTTACCACTTTTCCCTTTTCTTCTTCCCTTATGTTACATGTTTTTGGTTCTATACTTAGTCGTATTTCTATGCTCACGTGTTCCCATGTTGCGAACTAAAAAATTATATATCCATATATATCTTCACATCGCGAGTCTGACCAACTGTCGTTTGTTTCCATACTTAGCCAATTTTATGGCCGCAGGTTCCCAGGTAGGTGTTATCTAACTCTCATGCCCCATGTTCGGAGTATACATCTTGCACCCAAAACTTCAGTGATCTACAATTCGACCCCGGATTACTCGAATTCGCAAGCCTCACTCTACCCATGATGACTCTGTCTGACCACCCTGCCTTTCCATACTTAGTCAATTCTTCAAATTTACGCGGGTTCATGGACTCACAGGTTCACAAAAGTTTCAAAGCATTTTTCGCTCCCCTCCATCCCCTCCACCTTCTCCCCTTCCCAATGCACATTAATTATGATTTTTCTAGTGACATCTCACCACAGATGTTCGAAAAGATTGGCATTGATAAGCAGAAATTTCGAGGACATCTCCCATTAAAACGCATTAATGGGAGAATATTATGGAATCTGTTGAATTTTTTTGTGTAAGTCTTGAATTGGCAAAAAAATGTTGGTTATTTTAGTTTTTTTAAGGCATCATCGTAGCAAGAATGCAATATTGTGCTAGTCGGCTATCATTTACAAAGGTGTTGACATGATGCCCCTCTTTAGTATTGCATATAAAAATGTTAATTCACCCTTCAAATTTGAACATGGTTTGCATTTGGACCACAAAAAATACTAATAAAATAAAATAGTATGAACAGTGTTTAAGTAAATATAAACAAATTATCTTTTAACTTGAACCTAAGTTTGTCGAGCTCCAAGTATATTACATAGTTGACAATGTTTTTCCCATAGTTAATGTTTATGGCTGCAAGTTCTCGGATTGGCGCTATCAAACTCTCATGCCTCATGTTCCGTGATATACTTATTGCACCCAAAACTTCCATTATCTACAATTCGACCCCGGACTCCTCGAACTCGCAAGATTCACTCTACCTGCGATGAGTCTGTCTGGGTCTGTATGACCTCCCCGCCTTTTAATACTTAGTCGATTTCCCCGCCAACTTTGCACACTTCCCAATGCAAATTGATTACGCTTTTATTAGTGAAAACTCACCACACAGGTTCGAAAAGATTGGCATTAATGAGTGAAAAGATCGAGGACATCTCCCATTAAAATGGATTCGACCAAGATTTACGAGAGATTATATTACCATCTTCCAGTGTTCATTCTAAATATTATCACACAATTACTGTCACATGTTGCAATACAAATAAATCTTCATCAAAACATTAGCTTTTCTCACAGGCACCCCACATGCACCCCAGTCGCCTGAACTGAGCGATATTTGGATCCATCAACTAAACCTCCCTATTATCGAATTGGCAGAGGTCAATATTATGGCATCTGATTTTTTATTTTTGTGGATCTTGAACTTAGAAAAATTGTTATTTACTTTAGTTTTTTTAAGGCATTATTCCCCGCCTTTCCATACTTAGTCGATTCTTCACCTCCTGTTCTCACAGATTCGCGAGTTCCCAGGCTCCCAGGTTCACAAAAGTTTCAAAGAAGTTTTCGCTTCCGTCCATCCCCACCACCTTCACATGCTTCCCAATGCACATTAATAATGCCTTTATTAGTGACAACTCACCAGACATGTCAAAAATATTGGCATTAATAGGCGAAAATATCGAGGACATCTCCCATTAAAACAAATTAAACCAAGATTTACGAGAGATTAAATTATCATGCTCCAACGTTCATTTTAAATACTATCAGGAACAAAGGACCATTCTCATCACCTTATGGTTGTAGCTCCACAACATTTCTGTGGAGATACCTTGAATATTTTCGGGCCCAAGGACCAAAGTTTTCAGTGGTCCACAGCTTATGACTACTACTCGTTCCCTTCTGCCCAGAAGGAAGTTATATGGATGTCTGTAATTGCACGAGCAAGTTGTGTCCCCGAAATTTTTAACTGTAAGGAGTTGGTCACCTGCTGCAGTGAAAATTATATTCTGAACCAATGGATTATCCAGTTGTGGTACCAGTCCCGAGTCTCCTTATCACCTCAAGTATTTCGAAAGATGTTAAGACTTTCCGACCCAATGCCTATTTTCAAGGGAGAGAATTGCAAAGAGTTCTTAAAGAAGCATGATAATGAATTGGACCTCTTGCCGGAGTTCTTAGAGAACCCAGCAGCCCGTCCCAGGGACATAACCAAATCATAGGTTAGTGCATTTAAAAACCCTTTCCGAGAAATTGCATGGTTTTTCACAAGGATAAAAGGACAAGAAAGTACAGCTAGCATCTGTCGCGTGATTCTGTATATTTTATATTTTACGGTGAAGGAACAAGCCATCTTCCATTGGGGCAAGTTGATTTCCATTGAAATCTCTTCCCAGTTATTGCAATACACGAGACAGAAGAAATTCTTTATGTCATCTTATTTAATTTTCGCGGTAGAGCATTGTTGTCCATTCCCTAGATTATCTATGTGTAAGAAGGTAAACTGTGAATTTGACCCAGTAACCTTCTGGTAATAGATATTATGGAGGCATCACGACTTCCAACATTTTTATGAAGTCTTTAATGATTTTGTTTCAGTTTTTAAAGGGTTGATATTTGGAAAGGATTTTCCCCGGATGTCTGACCAGATGACCAAGTTCCTAAATAGGAAGGGCACACTAGAACAAATGGAGAACTATAATGGTATACGGATTTTTGGGTCCAAACAAAATCCTTTCTTCCTTCCATGTCACATATCTGGTACAATGTTTTTTGTTGAAATAGCAAAGAAATACACCTATTGGTTGCATTTTTTCCATGAAAAGAGAAAAAGGCAATTCATCCCTCTGCCTTGGAAAGTCAGGGATCTCATAGTCAGGAATATGAATAGGATTGACGGTTTTGTGGGCCACTTCCACAGCTTCAATTTGAAATGTGTTGAAAAATTAAAAGGGTTCGAACCTGATGGTATTTTTGTAGAAAACCTATTGGTTGTTGGTTTCAACAATTCTTTCATTGACACTATCCTAAATGAAGAGGAAGATAACGCCTCAGGAATTCCTTCTCATGACACTGACGACCTAGAGACAATACTCAGCACTAATGAGTCGTACAAGCATAAACGAAAAGTCCCAAGTGAGAAACCCAAGACTACAGCATCTCGGAGTAGCACTCCAACGGCATGCCCAATCAAGAAAGTCACACACAGTTCTTCAGGCGGAGGAGGAGATAATAACCCTCCCTCCGGCAAAATTGAAAGTTCTCACCAAATTTCCGTGAGAAAAAAACGAAAAACAATAGTGCAAGGACAAGAGGGACCGAGGAGAGAAATTGATATCCACGATCTCTCCCTCGAAGATAGGAACTAGAAATTTACATTGACAAAATGTTCCCTGAAAACGACCAGCTAGAGAGCATTTCTCCCCGTAACCCTAAGATGGAAATAATTAGGACCGATGCCTTGGACGAAGAAGAGTCTTTTGCATTTCAGAGCGATGTTTTTGACATCAAATCCAAAAATTTGGTTATTAAAAAGAGAGATAAAAAGAATAAGAAAGGGAAATCTCGTTCAGAGATGAACCTATAGAACATGCACCCTTCCCAGATCTCCCAGATACACCGGGAAACTGGAGATTCTCTAGAAAAATCTATTAGCGAACTTGAGGCAGAGAACGTTAGGTTAAAGGAGCGAATCAAAGAATTGGAGGGAGCTCTAATGCGTCTTCCACTTTTTGCTACTCCTTTTGCAATGATCGGGCCCACCACACCTACGACAAAGTTAAAAGGATCCGCAAGCCTTCTCACATCAGCCTGAGGCTATGTGGAAAATAATATAAAGAGAAGAATGGAATTAATAACAGAAGCTTGGGATATATCAAAGAGTATGGTCTCTTTTGGAACAAGAACGCATGCTTTTCATGAGTATATGCAAGCAGATCTCAAGAACAAGCAAGGTTTCTACCTTGATGCAGTTGTACCATTTGGTGTTAAAGTTAGTGGTATGATGGAATTCAGAAGAAGAGAGTAGGATCTCCCTTCTCTATATCAAATAAAACAACTAAACACATGCTGGAAAGAAAAGGTAAAAAACCTGAATGGTATCGTTCAAGAATGTAGCCAGGCCATATATAGAAGAGACAAACTATTCAAGAAGCTAACTGAGATAGATATAGTTGGCAGCACCAATGAAGTCCAAGACCCGAAATTGATACTCAACTCGTTGTTTTTAACCAAGCAATAATTTGATGATCAAGTTCATATCTATAAAAGATTGTCATTTGAAAATTTCTATAGAATTCTTGAATATGGTGAAGATGACGTGAAAAATTGGCTAGTCAGTTATTCGATTAAAAACCAAGATATTCAAGAAACATTGCACAACCTCTCTATTGATCTAAGGGACTTGGAAAGTGAATTCTTCAATATAAAAATCCGGCATGAAATCAACGTGGCGCCCATTAGGAGCTACATCGAAGAGTGGTTCAAAAAGGTTGTCGACAAGATTACCAATGAAGGGAAAAGGACGCTTGAGAAAATTCCCATAACCGCTAAGGAAAGCCATAAAAGGACATCAACGAGAAAATGACAAGGCATGGGACACCATCATAGTAGGTTGATATTGATCACATTCTTATGTCTTTGTCGATGTCTTCATCCAGTTACTCTATCTCTTTAAATTCAAAGCTTTAACCAAAGACTGACAATTTTCTCTTTCTTCTTGCCAAGTCTTGTTGTTTTCCACCACCGAATTTCTTCTTTCTACAAGATTGATTATTGTACATCTTTTCTTTGTAATCTGCGGGAGCCCCAATCCCAATATTATGGAAAATGCATTTAAATTTCACAGAATATGTGTTGAACTATATATTGTTTTACAAATTCCAAGACAATTATTTTGGGAATATTCTCAAATGTATTTTGTAACACAGTTTATCTGAATATAAAATATTTGAGGTTGTTGTGTGGTGATTTTCAATGTTTAGTGTTGTTGTTTTTTTTTGTATTTTTTTTTAAATTAACTCATTTCCCTATACATGTTGGGGTCGTGTTCCTGCTTAATATTGTGAATATATTACAGCTTCTTATATTTGAGAATATTCTTCCATATACAAAATGTTAAGTCATACATTTGTTTTCTCTATTGCTTATGGGTTTGAGCAAAATTCAAGCCGAAAAAACCCTTCAAATTGGAGAATGGTTTACATTTGGACTACAAATAATCTATTAAGATACATTAATATGAATACATTTGAAATAAATATAAACAAAATCTCTTTGAACTTGAACCTGACTTTCTCGAGCTCCAGAATTGGAACACCCTTCAAATTGGAACATGGTTTACATTTGGAACACAAATAATCTATTAACATAAATTAATATGAATAGTACTGAAATAAATATAAACAAATTCTCTTTAAACTTGAACCTGACTTAGTCGCATTTCTATAATCGCGAGTTCCCGGGTTAGTGGACTGACAGATCCTCATCTCCATCTATATCGTCACATCATGAGCTCGACCAACCACCGTCCCTTTCAACACTTAGACAATTATCTCATCGTGGGGTCCCAACTTAGCGCTATCGAATTCTTATGCCCCGTGTTCCGTGATATACATCTTGCACCCAACACTTCTTTGATTTACAATTCGACCTCGGACTCCTGGAACTCACAACCTTCACTATACCCGGGCATATTCATTATGTTTTTACTAGTGACAACTCAGCACACAGGCTCACTTATTGGCATTAATAAGAGAAAATGGCATTAAACTGTGATTTACGAGAGTCCGACCGACCGTCGTTGCTTTTCATACCTAGCCAATTCTATTGCTTTCGGTTCCTAGGTTGACACAATCGAACTCTCATTCCCCATGTTCAGTGATATACATCTTGCACCAAAAAATTATGTGATCTACAATTCCATACTTATCCAATTTTATGGTCATCAGTTTCCAGACTGGCGCTATCGAACTCTCATTCCCCATGTTCCCTGATATAAATCTTGCACCCAAAACTTCTGTGATCTACAATTCCGTAATATACATTTTGCACCCAAAACTTCTATGATCTACAATTCCTCCAACTCGCAAGCTTCACTCTACCTGGGTTCACAAATGTTTCAAAGCATTTATCTCTCCCTTCCATCCCCGCCACCTTTGCGCCCTTCCCAATTCACATTGATTATGCTTTTACTAGTGACAACTCAACACATGTTCAAAAAAATTGGCATTAATAAGAGAAAACCTCAAGGACATCTCCCATTTATACACATTAAACCTTGATTTACGGGAGTGCGACCGACCGCCCTTCCTTTCCATACTTAGCCAATTTTATGGCTGCGGGTTCCCGGCTTGGCACTATCAAACTCTCATTCCCCGTGTTCCGTGATATACATCTTGTACCCAAAAATTTTTGTTCTACAATTCCACCCCGCACTCGAACTCGCAAGCTTCACTCTACCCGAGTTCACAAAAAGCTTCAAATCATTTATCGCTCCCTTCCATCCCCGCCACCTTCGCGCCCTTTCCAATGCACATTAATTATGCTTTGCTTAGTGACAACTCACCACACAGGTTCGAAAGGATTGGCATTAATAATCCCATTAAAACGCATTAAACTGTGATTTACGCAAAAACCTCGAGGACATATCCCATTAATACACATTAAACCGTGACTTACGGGAGTCCGACCAACCGCCCTTCCTTTCCATACTCATCCAATTTTATAGTTGCGGGTTCCCAGGTTGGCGCTATCGAACTCTCATTCCCCGTGTTCTGTGATATACATATTGCACCCAAAACTTTTGTGATCTACAATTCCACCCCACACTCTTCGAACTCGCAAGCTTCACTCTACCTGGGTTCACAAAAAGTTTCAAAGCATTTATCGCTCCCTTCCATCCCCGCCACCTTCGCGCCCTTCCCAATGCAGATTAATTATTCTTTGATTACTAACAACTCACCACACAGGTTTGAAAGCATTGGCATTAATAAGCAAAAACCTGGAGGACATCTCCCATTAAAACGCATTAAACCGCGATTTACGCCAGATTATATTATCAGATATCTTCTTCATGTGTTACATTTCATATTACTTTATGGGAAGATTCCATTTCATACTAATTGCATTGTTCCTGCCATCTATTTATGGGTATATTATTTTTCAACAACTATAAAGTAAGATATAAGTTATATCTTAAATTACTATTCAATGTAATTTCAATATAGCTTTTAATATGTACAATTTTCTTACCATTTCATTTCTAAAAAACAATTGAACATAACTTTTTAATATTTTTTTCATTTAATTTTACATAGTTCAACTTTCATATGTTTATTGTTAAAGATCTATTCTAATTACCCTTTACTTACCATACTGTTAATTTATGTTTTTTTAACAATATTCATCATCTCTCCCCATCTTCCAGAAATCATCATCATGAATAATTATAAGGTGTCATTTATCATATCCATTCTCAAATCTTCTTGGCAGGGACTAAGATGCCACACAACACTTGTTAATTTATGAAGTATTTACAATTGATCATTATATGAATGTCACTATTTCTTATAATTGTTTTGTATTATTTTGACATATCAAAAAAAAATTAGGAAAAAAAAGAAGGATATGACATAATATAGATGTATGTGATCAAACAATAAAGAAAATAGGTTGTGAAGAAACTAATGAGGGCGATGTTATTAAAATTGTTTTTCTATTAAATAGGGATTCAAATAATTCTAAATTTATATAGCAAAAGTTGTGGAACTTACATTTTATAATGGAGAAGGAATCATGTTGAATCTATAAGTTTTTATGGCAATGAAAATTCTTTGGGGAAAAGAAAAAGGATGCTTTGAAATGTAGAGTTTCTAAGGTACCTACACAGAAGATCTAGTTAACAATGAAGCATACACAACATGCAATGGTGTGAAGAGAAGAGACAAAAAATGGAGGAAAGAATGAAAGAATTTTTATTAACTGTATCCCTTACTCAAATAGTGAATACTTTACAATAGATATAGGCTACATGATTAACTAATGTGTCATGATAGTGATCTAGATATATCTAGACACTCACTGACAGAAATCAACGTAATATGTCACCTAGTCCTTGTCAGTGTTTCATGGAAACCTGCACAGGAGATCTAGCCAAAGAATACACAAACAAAGCTTATCAAGAAAAGGAAGAGAGATACACAATGAAGAATGAAAATCAATGCATATTATGATCTAATCAATGAGTGAGTGATCTTCACTCATATAGGCAATGACATCCTATAATTAGGAATGCATACATAATAGTGATGGTCTAATATTAGAAAGTCTAAAATAGAACTAGTCAGATAACTCTCACTGAACTAGTGTTACTCCCACTGAACTAGTGTGTCGAAAATAGAAATTTCTCCAACACCCCCCCTGAACATCATTATGGAGTACAAAATAAGTCCCAGCTACTAGGTCATATTAGGTACTCATGTACAATGAAACTAATGAACACTGAATAAAAGTGAGGAAAGAGGGAAAACCACGTGGGAACAAAACCCCCCCTCAAAAGATAATGTATCAAAAGAAGAAAATGGCAGTTGCTAGGCAATTGTGTTCTTTACTGCAAGACGATCCTGCAAAGTCTGAAACTTCGTCTCACTGAAAGTCTTCGTGAAGATGTAGAAATCTGTATGGATCTGATGAAGTCCTTTGGCAACCTGTCGGGTCTTGTACCTCTTGATCATGTGGACCCATCTGCACCTGAAAATATTCTTTTTTGGTGGAAGTGGAACCAGATGCCAAGTCTGGTTCTGTAGGAGTGAGTCATACTCCTTCTGCATGGCGTATTTCCATAATGGATTTCCCACAACCCTATTGTAGTTTTGTGGATTAGTAGATTGAACCATATAACAATGCATGGGCATCGCAGGTTCTGAAGCTGAAAGTACATGAGAAGGCTCCTCATGTTGAGATCGAGTCATCCTCAAATCCAATGGATTCCCTGCAAGGTTGCATGTTTCTTGAAGTGTGGTATGTGCCTTCTTGGTCATCTGTTGAAGCTTCGGCGTTGGCTTCTTATCTGGCTATACTACCTGCTTATTTCCATGTACAGAATCTGAGTGAATGGAATCATTTCTGATGTGTGAAACTGATGGAAGAACAAGAGTATATGCATGTTGCACTAGAGGTGCATGCAAAGTACTCTCCTTATGTGTAAGTAGAATAGAGGAGTCATCATCAGAAAACTTAGTGAATTTATACAACCTTGACTTGTGATCCACCTCACCAATTGCAATGATGGAATTGTCATGCATGACAATTACTAAAATTGAAGCTGATGTAAATTCAACTTTTTTACCTTTCTGAGTGATCTAATAAACTGAGAGCAGATTCATAGAAATCTTTGGAACATGGAGAACATTCTCAAAACTTCCATTGTGGAGTTCCACTCTCCCTTCTCTTGCTACTACTACTGGAGTATCATCCCCCATGAGAATAGGGAGTCTTGAGCATGGACTCAAAGAAGAGAAAATTTCATCTTTTGTTGTCATATGATGGGATGCACCAGAATCTATAATCCATGAATCATATGAGGAATTAATTGTAACTAGAGTATGATGATTACCTTTCTTAGGTGCATGGTCTTCTTCCTTCTTCTTCTTCTCTCCTTCAGGAATAAAGTCTCCAAGGTTATTCTTTTGAAGTACCTATGTCATAAGATCGATCTGCGTCTTCATGCATGTGGATTCTTCATGATTCGGTTTACTACAGTAAGTGCACTGCTTTCCCTTCTTCTTCTTCTTGGAATTTGAGGAGTCTTTGGAACATGAAGAATCATTAAAGGGTATGGAATATCCCTCTTTCCCGTTCTGTTTGGATGACCATTTTCCATCATGCATGGTGAGTGCATGTTCTTTGGTATCTTTCATGAGGCCCATTTGTATGAGTTTTGTTTACTCTTGTGTAAGAAACTCAATGAACCGAGCCAACATAGGCATTTTCCAATTTGTTCCAAAAAGACATCTGCTAGAATGAAAATTGAAGACATATATAGCGTATTCTGGTCCTAGCCTGGCCAATATTGTTAGAATAAGTTGTTTCTCTTGTGTAGACTTATCAATACCACATTCACCCAAGCTCAATAGAAAAGATTTAAATTTAGTAAAAAAATCGTGTATATTATCAAAACTTTTAGGGTCTAAGGTATTCAACTCTACCTCAAGCATATGACCTCGCATCTCATCATGCTTTCCAAAGAGTCCTTCTAAGGTGGTCCAGATCTCGTTTGGAGTCTTGCATGCAGCAACATGAAACCATAAATCAGTGGAGATTAACTCAAGAAGTAGTCGTGTGGCATCATACTTACGGTTCGTCCATCTCATCTTCTGAATCGTTGATGTAGGTTCTGTTTCTGTCGCCATCATCAAATTATATAGTCTGTTCCTTCTGAGTTGGAATTCTACCTTGGGCTTCCAATCAAAATAATTGTATGGTGTGAGGATTACCACCAAGTTTGACTGTATAATAGTTGTCATTTCCATCTCTTCCACTGTTTCTAAGAACCCCTAAAAATGTACTCTCAATCTACAAGTGAAAAATTAAGAAATCACGGCAGAAATGACACTTTAAGTGAAAATTTGTATCAGTTTCAGGAGACGATCTTCCATCTTACTTTCTGAGCAAACGGTGAGGAATCTCACCAAACGATTGAAAACCCACTTGCAGAATGGGTCGATTTACTTCTCACACGGTTTGTTTCCTCAAAAACTTAATATTTTGGGAGCAATGAATGTAGAAAGGTATGACCACAGATTCGTATCAGTTTTAGGAGGCTATCTTGTGGCTTACTTTCTGAGCAAACAGTGAGGAATCTCTCCAAATGGTTGAAAACCCACTTGCATAATGGGTCGATTTACTTCCCATGTTGGTTGTTTCCTCAAAACATTAATACTTTTGGAGAAATAATTGCTAAAAGGTACGACCACATATTTGTATCAGTTTCAAGAGGTTATCTTGTGGCTTACTTTATGAGAAAACGATGTGGAATCTCGTCAAACGGTTGAAAACCCACTTGCAGAATGGGTTGATTTACTTCTCACGCGGGTTGTTTCCTCAAAAACTTAATATTTTTGGAGAAATGACTGTTGAAAGGCACGACCACAAATTTAGCTCGCCGAAACTCCAATTTTCCTTATTCTTTGGCTTTCCTGGCTTGCTCCAAGCAGCGTAGCTGTGATACCATGTCAGTGTTTCATGGAAACCTGCACGGGAGATCTAGCTAAAGCATACACAAACAAAGCTTATCAAGAAAAGGAAGAGAGATACACAATGAAGAATGAGAATCAATGCATATTATGATCTAATCAATCAGTGATCTTCACTCATATAGGCAATGACATCCTATAATTAGGAATGCATGCATAATAGTGATGATCTAATATTAGAAAGTCTAAAATAGAACTAGTCAGTTAACTCCCACTGAACTAGTGTTACTCCCATTGAACTAGTGTGTCGAAAATAGAAATTTATCCAACATTCCTACTTAACTAATCCATGCAAGGAAGTGAGAGAAACCCATGCAACTACTAGTGATAAAACCGAGGTTGTCATGCATGAGTGACTTCCAATAGTCTAACTAAGTGTAACTGACTTTGAATGGAAGAGAAGTGCCCTATTTTGTAGGGGAATATTATATAGAGAGAATATTCTCATCTAAGGAAACGTCACAATATTGGACTATCAAACTTAGGAAAATAATTATAGGTGAGTGTGTAAGATCTCCAACAACCCCCCTAAACACTACTAGGGTGTACATGATGAATAGGTCTCAGCAACATAGACCATGTTAGGTACCCATTGTACAATGCATATAAGAATGAGACACTGAAAAAATGAGGAAAGAGGAAAAACCTCATGGGAAAAAATCTCCCTCGAAGTACAATGCATTAAAAGATTAAAAAAGTGAGAAGGAACAAAAATCAGTTGCTAAGCAACTATGTCCTTCACTCCACAAAGACCTCACAACTGTGCAAGTTTGTGCTCGTTGAAGATTTTGTTGAAGATGTAGATGTTTGCATGGATCTGATGAAGTAGATGCACCAGTGAGATGTACACACATATCCACTTTCTCTTTTTGTAATGAAGAAGATCCAAATGAAGTTTGGATGAAACTTTGAAAATTGTGTGCCCATTTTCGGAAAAACGCTGAAATTTTGTTGATTTTAAAATGCTCATAACTTCACTTCCTGAACTTTGTTTTGGACGATTTTTTTTAAAATTGAGTATTTTTTCAAGAGGAATTCAAATATCCATTTTTTCTCTGCAAATTCTACTCATAAAGTGTCAGAAGTGAATCTGAAGTGCGCGGCCCCATTGTTGGCTCCTGGCATGCATGTATGGGAATCTCTACATATGGCTCATCGGATGCATGAATGGTGCATGAAAAAATGCCTGCATGTGGCTCTTGATATGCATGGATGATATGTTTCGTATGTGATTCATAAAATAGATCCGAAATGGAGTAGACATCATCTTCAATGAATGGAACAAAAAGTTGTGCAAATACCTTTGTAGAAGGCTCTTCAAACTTAGAGGATTGATCTTCCAGTGACTTTTATACTAGCTCTATATTGTCAAACTTTTGCATGCAATGTTCCTTATTCACAAATGCAGCCTCTAACCTGGTCCATAATTTCTCTGGAGTTGAGTCTTGTGATTCATCATCTACTTGACGATACATTTCAGGAGAAATGGACATGTAGATAAATCCTATGGCCATATATTGTCTATTGAGAAAGTCAATTTTCTCATCAGGGGAATCAGGCTCTACTTCCATTGCCATGGTTATTTGGTATAATCCTCTACTTCTAAGAAGAATTAGAATCTTTGGCTTCCACTCCAAATAGTTATGAGGCGTGAGAAGTATTGCCTGCGAGTAAAACAAAGATTTCATGTTTCCTATTGATTTGTTCTATCTTTGGTACCTACAAAAGAGTGTTGGTGACGATCCTTGCTAACGTCCTATGGGCTCTGATACCATGTAGAGTTTCTGAGATACCTGCATAGAAGATCTAGCTAACAATGAAGCATACACAGCATGCAATGGTGTGAAGAGAAGAGACAAAAAATGGAAGAAACAATGAAAGAATTTCCATTAACCGTATTCTACACTCAAAGAGTGAATAATTTACAATAGATATAGGCTACATGAGTAACTAATGTGTCATATTAGTGATCTAGAGAGATCTAGACACTCATTGACAGAAATCGAAGTAATCTGCCACCTAGTCCTAGTTAACTAACCCATGCAATCATTAGTTAACTAAGTCACACGTGTGGAAGTGAGAGAAACACATGCAATTGTTGCTGATAAAACCAAGGTTGCCATGCATAAGTGACTTCCACTGGTCTAACTGAGTGTAATTGACTCTGAATTGAATAGAAGTTTCCTATTTTGTAGGGGAATATTCTATAGAAAGAATGTTCTCATCTAAGGAAGCATTCTCAATATTGGAATATCAAACTGAGGAAAATAATTCTAGGTGAGTGTGTAATATCTCCAACATGAAATTATTAAGATTTATTCAGAATCTTATGTAATTGCAATGAAAAGAAGGCAAAGAAAATATAAGCTAACATCCCATCATGATCACACACATTCACTGTAAGGAGACAAAGATTTTGAGTCTCAAATTCCATAATCAACTAGATTCAAAGAAATGGTACATATGTACTTAAAATTGTTAATATGTCGCAATTTTTTAATCCTATGTTATGTTATTGTTATGGTAGAATTTGGAAGAGTACCAATGAATTAGGATGGAAGTGTTAAAAGATAGGTTTTGTGCCATCTCAACAAGATTATTCATTTTTTGCTAGAGATGTTTCTCTAATATATAGCATAACAACAATGTGAGGGTAATGTGTAACGTGATCCATGTAGTGGGCAAGAGTACTAATGAATTAGGATGGAAGTGTGAAAAKATAGGGTTTGTGCCATGTCAATGAGATTATGCATTTTTTCTATAGACATTTCTCTAATATATAGCATAGCAACAATGTGAGGGTAATATTTAATGTGACCCATGTAGTGGGAAATTGTGATCTAGTGAGAAAGTTTCAACACTAGGGTTAATGCTAAATTTTCAACAATAATTCTAAGATGCTAAAGTTTCAACAATAATTCTAAGATGCTAAATTTTGGTTCCTATATGTTCAATTTCAAGGGGCAAGAGAAATACATACCTTCATTTCCACCCCTTCTTATGATATCCTTATCCCCTTAAAAAAACCTATTCTCAGGCATGCAAAGTGAACTGAATCCATCTACATTTGCTAAAATCTTGATTATGTTACCATTTGAAGCCATAACTAGTAAGGACCTAATGGAGGTGAGGCATTTCTTACAAAATTCAATAAGATAATCAAGATTGAATATAAATAATAGGTTTTCAAGTTGATATTTAATATTCATAAAAAAAATAGAAACTGTATTCTTATTTAATGAAAGGCAAGAAGGTTGTGAAGCCAAGGTTTGTTAACTTTAGATGTCAACTCACCACCATGTACATATAAATATAAGTGTATAATATTCTTGCAAAATATAACTCCTACAAACAATATGAAGGCAAGACAAAAACAACTAGACAAACTTAATGACATTTTAAGGTTAACACTACCAATTTTTCCGAAGAATACATTGAAATTGCATATTCAATCATCAACTTAGCTAACCAAATTT
>JASDQU010736396.1:255723-272581 GCA_032191745.1 Picea mariana | reverse complement strand
ATATATTCTTTTACATTTTATAGCAGCAAACCTCAAACAGTTGACAGTAGGCAGCCTTCGCAAGCTTTCCACCCATGCATGCCTTTTTCTCTTCTTCACCTCGCTTTTCTTTTCTTTATCGCCCGCCAACTAATCTTTTGTTCCGAAAAGCTCGAGGAAAAGCCTCTAACCAAATCAATCGGTCCACTTTTCTGAAGATAAAAAATCTATAACTTCACCAGATTTGGAATGCCAGATCCATCGTATTCACAACTTTAGTACCCCACGATCACCAGTGATCTCTTCGCAGGCCCCTCTTTCATTTCTATCCTTTCAAATGAAAAAAATTCATTTTGCACCTAAACTCACGCCAGTTCATTACATAATAATGATAACAAAATTTATCAGTCAAACCTTTCACATTCTTTATCTATCTTTACACAACGGTAAGACCGGCACACCTCGAATTTGATGCGAGCGCTAAGTCAAAACATATTTGGATGGACCATGGGCTCAAGTTGCCAAAGGCCCCACAAAACAGGGAATATGCTTGGGAAATATTTTTTGTTTGGCTGCCAGTGAAAGCGCTTTAATGGAGAACATCTACATTATAAATATTGATCACCCAAGAGGCATGGCAATTACTAGTTGGCATTGAATTGCCACCCTATCACTAGTTGGCTATTACCGGCATTATGCTGAAAATGCAAAAGAGAGATTATACAAGGGGCCATGCTGCCAGAGTGTCATTTATACAAGGAGGCATTGATACATAGGTCTCCCTATCCGGTAGGGCCAACAAGGATACATCGATTAGGTTGGGGCCGGTAAGGTGTTTTGTGATGTAACAAAAGTGTCTCGCTTACAGAAATCTTGCACTAGCATTTCTCTGCTTTGGTCTGCTTAGGGCCAACAAGAGAACAGCGTGAAAAGTTTCTGACATTGTGGGTAATTGTTGCACTGCAAGGTTTGACCAGGTTGCAGTCTCTGAATGTTGCAATATGTGAAAGCAAAGCAGTAGTCTAAACGTTTATCTTTTGGGGTTTTTTGGTATTTTTTTTGTTCGATTTTGCTCAAAATTTGGTGATTAATAATTTGATGTGTAGATTTGAGTGGTTAAATTTGTATAATCTGAGTATTTCAGGGGGTTTTCAGTACGCTGAATTCATTTATGCATTCAGAAAAGCAATTTAAATAATAGAAAATAGAGATTTTGTCCAAATTTACATAGTCGAATTCCGACCAATTCCTACCAAACAACCCGTAAAACGTTTAGCCAACACCTATGTGAAAACCTGCAAACTGGAGTTACATGCCCTCAATAGCACAAGAAGTTTCACCTAAGTTTTTCGGTCAAGGGTAATAAGAGAGCGGGGCAAAATCGCTAATATCAGGACAAAACCCCTTTCCCTCGAATATAAAAAAACATAGAAAATATCAAAAAATCAATAATTTTCTTATTGACAATTAATCACACAATGCAACAATCATTAACAGAATTTGAATTAAATTGGTGAATTTTCTGTTCTCATTATAATGCAGCATAAGATAAGAAAAGCATTCAAAACTTCTCTAAAAATGACCCTAAAATGAAAAGGGCAAAGATATGAACAGTGAGAATACTTATAAAGATGCGCAACTAACTCACCTCTTCGAGCCTACCTTTTTATTTAGCGTAGAAGCCTACCTTTTCAGCAGGTGGAAATACCTTTCGGCAGTTTCTTCAGTATTTTGTTGCATTTGATAAGAATCCTATCCAGATTTAAATTGTGAAAGCATTTTCTCCTAGCTTGCCCCTCCCTTCCTATTCCCAAACAACAATTAATCGCTATTGGCATGCAAATTAAAACAACAATAATCTGTGACTGCATGCCTTTATCACAGTACCTGCATTTATGTTCATTTTAAATGTTGTGTTATTTAGGAAAATTGAAGGTCCGAAAACTAATCTTTTTGAATGAGACAAATACCCATATAAACACATGCAATGATCATTGGCACCTACTGAACAAACGAAAATTGACCTTATAGAAAGTAAACAATACAACTACACTATCTTTTAGCAATGTGAGGATTAAACACCATCTCCAGGATTCAACTTGATTCATGACCTTGTGTTTACAAAAGAAAAAAAGAAAACAGAATCAAACTGCATTTTCTTGAGCATTCTTCAGCAAACAAAGTTTGAGCCAATAAAAGAACAAACACCTTTCAAGTCCATCATCAAATGCTAACTGTAAAAGTTCAAGTGGTATTCTTTATCAATAATGAATTATGCAATCATAGAAAGTAGAGGGGAAAGCATCTGCGTGTCTTCCTTGGCAATATTTCATTTTGATATGTAGATTATTAAAAATTAGAAAAAATGAAATCTGAACTATGGTACTCTTCATAAATGATGTATTATGCCAAAAATCGAAGTGTTATCCTTGGATAGAATGGAATTATGACACTATAGAAAGTAGAGAATGAAAAATTCGGTGCACTCTTTGGAAATAGTTCAGCTACTGCTTTATTAAAAAAATTAGAGAAAAAGAAATACATAAGAAACAATGAAAACTAGTGAACTGTTTAATGAAGATATATGACGCAATTCAACCAGAAGATGTCTCCCAATAAAAGGTTTTCTTACTTAAAATTTTGCAAGTTTCCCTCCCTCCAGCTAATGTGCATACTCTGACTTTGCAGTGCCCAGCTTCTGAAGATCAGAAAATGAAGCGTTGGGGGTTCTTTTAGAAGGTAGATGTTCCTGTCTGCTCTTCCCCTTATCATGAGTATGCTTATTCTGCCGGACACGAATGCGACCTGCTCCTTCACTGCCACGGTTCCCACGGATGGAAGAAGTTCCACTTCTATGACCACTAGAAGATGCATAACTTCCCCTCTTCGAAACCTTATTGCGGGAATGCCGTCCAGTGTTCCCCATAGCAGCCCTAGCAACACTATCAACAACCGCTTCTCGTGCATAAACTGTTTTAATTGGTTGCTTGTTGAAATATGCAAGGCGAGGAAGAAGATTTGATATTGATTTTCTAAGTTGTTCTTCACCGACATTTGTATGTACTGGATTCCCTAAGAGATTAAGAGCCAATATAGAATTATAATTGGCTGCAAGCTGACCAAGAGCTTTCATTGTGGTTACTTTGTTGAAGCTCAAGTCTAAAACTGCCAGCTTCAATAATCGATGAAGACCTTCAACATCACTTATCTTGTTACCAGCCAGGCATAACTCCTTTATTAATGTGCAATTAGCCAAACCTACAAGAGTGAGATTAAAAGGTAAAAACCCAACCCAAAAAGCACGTCCATCAGTTTAACATATCAGAAAAGTAGATGATGGTTCTGCTGAGCTGGAATTACTTACCATGACCAATTCGGGATATCTTRTTGTAGCTGAGATCAAGCACACGCAGCCGACTTAGTTCTCTAAGTCCTTCAATAGCAGTAATTTTGTTCCTAGATAAATCCAATACATGAAGACTTTTTGGCAGAGATCCTGAGGCAATACGCACTGCAAGTAGAAATAAATGTCAAACTGTGGCCAATTTACATAGTGTTAGATAGGCAGAATGTAACCAACTGCATGATAAGTAAAGAAATACCAACCTATGGAGTTTCCTGACAAATTTATGGTCCGAAGGCTGGTAAATGGTGCAAGAGCTGGTATCACTCTCAAACCAATACCAGAAATGTGCGCCACAGTTGAAAAGGCATTGAGCGACCGAATGGCATTATTGGCTAGCTGCATTTCTTCAGGTAAATTACCATCCTGGAAACTGGTCTCCAAAATTACCTTTGAAATATTAGCACCAGAATTACCAGCTAATTTACCTTCAGGATTAGTAAATTCATTTTCTTGTAAACCACCCCCATTTTCAAGAGAGAGAGACCCTGTATCTATGCTGCTAATCCATTCCTCCACGCGTCTTATATGGGAATGTTCAGATAAAAAAGGCATCCATTGGTTGTAAGACTGAGAACTAGGATCTCTGGATAAATGATCCCAATCTGTGTGCCTACTTTGTAAGTTTGAAATATTTTGCTTGTCGCTAAGAACATTTACTGTGTTATTGTCCTCCAAAGATGTCAACTTTTCTAGATCTTCTTGCTTAGTCTGATGCACATTTCTGCATGGTTCACCGATATCTGATGAATAACCTCCCTGTTTATGTATAATTTTGTATGCTTCCTCACTTTTGAGCAGCTGAGGACTTTGTTCACTCTGAATCCCCTTGTGTAAATTCCTATGGCTCCATAAAAATATCTTCCACCAATCTTTGCGTCTTCTTGAAGGAAGAACTTTGCTTGAAGATCCCCGCTTGAGCATTACCTTGTCAGCACTACAGTGTGTCAATTCGGAATGAGGGCTGCATTGACTGCCTTGAATCCCTCTTTGAACACCATCTAAATGCTGCAGATCTTCAAAAGACTGTGAATTAGATGGTGGCAATTGAGTAGAATGGTTATCTGGACTTCTTCCACCACCTTCGGACTTGTATAACTCTGGAATTTCCAGCTTTGATCCTGAGCTAGATCGATGAAAAACAGGTGAAGCGAATCCGGAGTCCAAATCCCCCATTTTATAAACTCCAGGGTCACTAAGGTGACCACTCTGCATTTTCTCATTATACTGCTCTCTATCACACTTATGATCAACCTCAAAGGTAATTTCAGTTGAGTAGTCACATAAGGTCAGTATGCCAGAAGTTCTAGTCTTTACACCTGTTGGGAACTCAGACTTTACAACATTGTCCATATTTTTCTGACTTTCAAGGTCCGACAGCTCTCTGGAAGATGAATTATTTTCCTCCTCATCCTCACCTTCATAAGCAATCTCTGAAGGAGTTTCATTGCACATTTTGGCTTTTTGTGGTCCAAAGCTGAAGTCACAATCTGACCCGGTGCCATTGAACTGCCCTTCCTGTCTACCAAACATAGATTTGGACTGATGCTTATCAACAACAGACTCGGTTGAACAATCTCCTCTACCAAGTACATCCTTTGAGCCATTCAAAGGGTTTATTGTCATCGAATCCTTATGATCCACCGCTTCCTTAGCGTATGCGGATAAGTTCTGCAAGTCAGAATGTAATGATCCATCAATACTGATGCTCTTGGCAGAACCATTTTGGAATGGCTCAATACGATGCTTAGTTTCCTCAGATAAGGGGCTTTCGTACTGCAAAAGGAACAAAGAAATAAATTTCAGAGTTCCCATCTATATGTTACCACAAAAAAAGGTTTGAGAGGGTTATCAAACTATGCCTTGTAGAATACGCCTCAGAAAATTTCTAGACATATGATGGAAAACAACATGAACAAAATACAGAAAAATCATTACCTTCACTTTGTTCTTCTTGGCAAAGATTGAAAAACATGTCCCCATGGTAAATAATCTAGCCATGTAAATAGTACCAATGCGTTATTCAAATATTTGACAGAAAAATCTGCTGATTAGTTCAAGTTTCCTGAAGATTTCAACTTAGTATTGGCCTTCAAAATGTTAAAATCCTTTCAGCCAATGTAACACTGGGCTAGGACAATTTATTATCCCAGACAACTCCTGCAGAACTTCTACATTGATCCTTGCTACAGATTCGATCCAGTTTTAAAATGCATTAGCCATAATCAAGCGAAAGTCCTTGTACCATACGACACCATCTCCAAACATGTGAACTCCTTGATTGTGAGTGAGAAACTGGAGCAATCAAAACCCCAGCTCGTCCCCACACCTTTGAGGTGCGAGAAAAGGAACCTACAGTAGCGGCCAGAGTGAAAAGCAAGGCACACCAAAAATCAATGGCCGCTGAAGTAGACGTCAGGTGGGAAAATTCCTGCAACAACTTACAATATACAAGTTTAGTATCTCACTGAAAACCACAGTACACGAGACCTATTCTCAAAGATATGGAAAAGCATCAAATAAGAAGCATACAACTTGCAAGATCCAGTAGAAAAGACACATAAGAAGCTTTATGGCTTTCTATCTATATTTTTTAACCTTGAGCTGTTGTTGTGTATCCACTGATAAATCCAAATGCAATAACCAGATTATAATCCTTTCAGGGAAAAAGAACAGAAAATTAACACTCTTCAGTTGCCTTAGATTTCTTTTGTTAGAAATATCTTAACAATTTAAGTTGGGAGTATGCATCGCTCTAGAATATTATGGCTTGAGAATATAAATAACAAAATACAGCCCCACCGAGTACAAGGAAGTGAATATCTTTCCAATAAAACTACCAAAAACACGCTGCGCAATATCTTACAAAATAAGTCGCAAAGTTAATTTGAACACCTGCCCTGCCAAAATATGAAAAGAACTTTTCTATAATAAACATCATTCCAGGCTGCTCAGGAGATTCTCCCGGTTTTCATCCATAGCAGTCATACACAAAAACAGAAATGACACAATTCATCCACAAATTTAAATATAAAGAATACGATCCTTAACAATAAACCAGAGAAATTTCAACATCTCGAGGAAGTCGCCAAAATGAACAGAACAAGTCCATCTTATGTCTAAAATAAGAAGTTTCTTCAGAACAAACACGATTTCTTCACAATAAATACATCCATAGCAGTCATATTCGCAAAATAAAAAAAAACACAATGCGATCCTTAACAATAAACTCATTTCAAACAGATCCATCTCAACATCTTGAGGATGTCTCCAAAATGAACAGAATAGGAAGTCCATCACATAGATAAAATAATAACTTTCTCCAAAGCAAACACAATTCCTTCACAATAAATATAAATATTCAGGCTTCCGATTAAAAATCGCCCATGAATGAAAAGCCAAAGAAATAAAACAAAAGGCAGATAGAATAAGCATTTCAGCTAAGAAAGCACCAGAGTAATAAGTTTACTAGGGCCCTTTGATATAAGCAAAATAAAATAGTCAATGTTCATACAAATTCAGTATGTAATGTTTTTATTATTTGTCCAAACAAAGGCAGCCTTTTAGCAATCGCAACAATTTCTATTGAACATCGGATAATACACAAATTCAGCAGTAAAACTTCCATGAACTAAGCCATCTAATCACAAGACGGTACAAAAATCGAAACAAAACAAGAAGAAAAATGATGTTAGGCAGTTTTACCAAAACAAGTCCTCATGTTATGCAGCGAAAATCTGCATTGTGAATGAAAAAGATAAGAAAAAATCCATTGAAATAAAACATCAATAATGAGTTAAACAGCATGCTGCCGAGAAAATATAACCAGACAATACACAATGTTCACAAATAATTCGTCCATGCACCATATCATACAACCAGAAAACTAAATAAGCAGAATGCAATTCAAAACAGAACATAAAAGATCCAGTGTCTTTAAACTGAATAACGCAGAAGAAAGAAACAAAAAAAATCAAAACATCAAAGATTCGCCTAAATCTAACCTGAAAGAAGCCGGATCAGCGCCGAGTTTCGTCCGATATACTTTAGAAAGCGCCGTTTTGAGCCTAAAACCGGCTGCACCGCAGAAAACCTCCGTTATTTGCTAAAAAAGCAGCCAGACTCCGTCAATCTTTGATGTTGAAAGCACAGAAATAAAGAGCATGCAAAGGGGAATTTCAGATACGCAGCTTCTCCACTGTGGGAGGAGTAACAACGCAGAGAAACTCGCAGGATTACTCCTTCTATAGGCGATAAAATATCCAAAAAAACGACACAGGAGGGCGGCAAGCAATGAATCGAAGGCCAGACGAATGGAGCCCGTGGACAATGACTCTTCTTATCGACGGATTTACCCACGCGCATGCCGTGTCGATTTCGCGTCTAATTCTCCGTTAACAATTAGTCCGAGAAAGAGTAGGGGAGGAACTTTACTAATCTTAGAGTCCATGGATTTTTTTTTTATTTCTCTAATGTTTTCAATAATGCAAGTGGCTTCCAAGCACTTGGCTAGAGGGATGAGTGTCTTCAAGGGTTAGGGTTTGGGAGGATTGTGCACCGCTATTGCTCCACTGGCTGAGATTAGGTTTGAATCAATTTATGGGACCCCGTGGTTTGGGTGCTGCGCAAGTTGTCTAATGGGGCGTGGATGGTTCTAGATCGCCCCCCTTGGATTGGCCAATGCTTATTTGTTTAATAATAGCCTTTGCCATTTTTCTCAAGTCTCATTGGTTGGATTTAAAACCTTTCATTTAAGTTGATAGTTTTGGTCTCATGGCTTAGAGGTTGTTTTTTGGTTTGTGATTGGTATTTATATTATACTTAGGATTCTGTTACACTTCATTTGCTTGTGGTTGGTATATATATATATGTGGTATGTTTGGATTTTGTTTTCCATCCACTTGTTTGTAATTGGTATATATATATTATGATTAGATTTTGTTGATTGTTTGTGGTTAGTGTATATATATATATAATGATTGGATTTTATTGATTGGTATATATATTATGGTATTATTTATATTAAAAGTGTTATTAATTTGAAAGTTGGTTTTTAAATATTACTTATTGAATTAGTTAGTGTAAGAATTATTTTTCTCATTTTGATACCAACATCATTAGGGTTTTGATGTCATATTTTGTATACTTTTTTTTCAATTTCTAATAAGAACATATAACAATCATAAATGCCATTGTTATAACATCATATCTCATTATTGGGATTTTGTTCAATATTAAAATTCTTGTTAGAAAATTATATAATATAGATGTGGTCCAAATTTCTTCATGGAAGAGCTTGCAACCGCCTGGTTTTAACTAAAGAAGTGGTGATCTAATTCATGTATGTGAGAGTCAAGCCACCTTTCTCTTTCACTTCATCAAAAGTTGATGTAAGGGCATCTATAAAAAGGTTGCATAAGAGTATGAAACAAGTAAATGTGATAGAAGGAAGCATTACAAAAAATAAAAGCTAGACATGGAAGGAAAAAAAGGTGCACGAATGATTAGGTGTGTGTGCATGATCACATCATAAGTGAGTACACAAAAGCAAATGACAAGTAGTCAAGATTGACATGATGAAGAGTGTGGAGGATGAGTGTGATGAGTTGACAAGATGAGTGGGATGGAAAACACATAATGGGGGCAATGCGACAAGCATGCATTGAATAGAGCTCTAAAGGGATATGAACAATTATGAGGTTGAAAAGATGAAGTGAAGAGTTTGAGAGGAACACAAAGAGACAAATAAAATTGAGTAATCAACCATGAACAATAAATGGGATGATCAAGACTAGGAACAAGTTATCTATAAGATAATTAATTGATAGTACCTAATCAAGGGGAGGAGTATGTGGTTATGTTGTTAGAGAGTTGACCAAGAGTCAAATAGCTCTTAATGAGAACGAGTATAGAATTGCCCATGTGACATGTGATCTAGTTCTAAATTACTATGTGTATAGAATTTAATATGTTGTTTGCTTTGGCGCACTTCCTAATTTTATCAAAGAATTGCAAGTTATTGCTCATCTAAGTTGGCAATTTGGCATGTCACACTCCTACCACATCAGTTTCCCATTTACAATATTGGAATTTGAAGATTATGTCAAGATCACAATTGAACACCAAACATCAAAAGGTGAACCAAACCATAAAAGTTGAAAACACTAAAGTATATAGTAGAGAAACCATCATACAAAAGAAAATTAGAAATCCTCATAGAAAATAAAATTATACAAGAATACTCTATTATGAATTGATAACTTCATACATAAAATACACTACACCTTTTTAGCTAAGGCAAAGTTATAGCTTTACTACAACTTTTTAACTTTTAACATGGCAATTTATATTTTTCAAATGTTTATAAAATTATCTCATAAGAAATATTAAGATTTTGACATTTTTATAATATTCTCCTTTAATATTAATTAAAAGACATGGAATAAAAAAAACAATCTATCATGAATTGATTTTCCAAAGAATTATTGTAATTTGAAAAATTCTCTTTTAATTGAAGATTTAGTGAAGATATTTACAATCTACTTCTTTATGAGATAATATACCAACTAAAAAATGTCTTGAATCTATTCCAAATGGAGTTCAATATGCTTAATCTTTTAATAATAAATTAGATAAGGAGCAATAGGTACACCTTGATTATAATACGTATCTTATTAAAACTCTTTGTGGGAAAACTAAACTCCTCATTCTAACTACACCAACACAATTTAGTATTTAATTATAAAAAAATAATAATACAACATATAATAAAATTGGAAAAAAAAATTATTAAAAAAACTTTAAAAAATCATTTAAAATTTGATTTGGGTTTTACAAAGATTTCTAACCGACACAAGATAATTACACCCACACGTAGTAGTTGAAAACTATGAATGAAACTCTCGCATGTACTCATTGTGCATGCATGAAATGCTATGCTTTTATAAAAGCTCAAAACACGTTGAAAAAATATACTCATTTTCTATTATAGTAAAATGTTTTTTTTCATATATAAAAAATCGATAAGTAACCAAAAAAGAAAACCAACAATTTGTACAGCACGATTTTATGGGTTAGATGGTTCCCCACAATTTTTTGTTACAATTTAGCCTTACAAGAAACCACTAATTTGAATTATGTTTTATATTTTTTTTACATTTTAAATATAATAATATTTTTTGGTTTTATTTTTTTTAAATTATAAATATTAAAAATTAATAAAAAAAACGTAAATATTTTTTATAAAATTAAATTATATTAATTATGTTTTATATTTTTTTTATTTTAATGATTTTATTTTTTTTTAAATTATAAATAATAAAATAATAATAAAAAACTTAATTTTTTTTATAAAATTAAATTATATTTAATATGTTTTATATTTTTTACATTTTAAATATAAAGTAATTTTTTTTAGTGATTTTAATTTTTTTAGAATTATAAATATTAAAAAAATAAAAATAAAAATTTAAATATTTTTTATAAAATTAAATTTTATTAAAAAAAAATTACTCAAAAATTATATATCTCATATATAAGATATATCTGAATGATAATGATGAAATGAGAAGCATTAAATTTAAATAAACAAAACTTTCACAAACTAAAGAAACATTCAAAAATATTGATGAATACTTAGTGACTTTGATAATATGTTAATATTAAGGATTTATATACCACAATTATAATCAAACACAAAAAAATAAAAAATATAATGATGAAATGAGAAGCATTAAATCTAAATGAACAAAACTTTCACAAACTAAAAAACATTCAAAAATATTGATAAATACTTAGTAACTTCCCCGGATGGGGTGACAGCACAGCATAAGCGACCACGTGGCTCCGAGTTGGGACAGGGAGGCACACTGCCCACCGGCTCACGTCAAGTCCACAGTTAATTCGCCATGAATCCACCCAGGAGCATTCAAATGCGGAGTGCGTTCGCGCAACGTGACGGTACCCGCTCCCAGGTTCGGCGTTTAATGCGTTTAATTCTTGCAGTGATGGCGGTGTATATCGATACCACCACCTTTCTCAGGTTCATAGCATGCAGCAAGCCTCCGGAACACCAAGAGCTCTCGCGAATTCTGCTGCACACCAGGGTCACTCTCTCCCGTTCTAAGAAGTCGAGCGGCCTGGTCGCACCCGCTTCGGGCACCGCCATGCCACGGCTCCGGGGCACACCGAGACGGGGGGCGACCTGGTACGCTGCTAAGTCGCGGCGTAAGAGCAAGGAAGCTCTCGAGAAAGCAATGGCTATCGCTGCTCGAAGGAGGAGGTCGCGGGGTAAGGCAATTGTAGAGGAGGCTCCCCCGGACGCAAGACAGGAGAACCTCCCCGAATACACATGGTTTTCATCCCCAGGGCACTGGAACTCTCGCTCGTACGTTGGAGCCGACAGCACCACAGGGACAGCAGGGGTGCAGGGGCTCGCTAACAACGAGGCACCCTACGAGCCTTGCTATGTGAAGAAGGAGGCTCCTCCTGAGCAAAATCAACCCGACCCTGCAACTCAGTCATCTCCTCCCCACGCGGATTACCTCAGCCTCCTCTTTGAAGTGCGCCACCTCCTTGCGGACCAGGTCTTTCGTATTGAGCGACTGGAGCAACGAATGGACTTGTTCTTCGCAGCACATTCCAGGGCCACGCCGAAGAAGCAGTGTCCAACCTGCACCCGTGCATACGTCTTCCCTGCTCGATGGAGGCACACAGAAGCGGCCGACGTTCTCTTGAACCCCGAGGTCACCTGATGATTATGCCCCAGTTCTGTTTCTGGTTTGGTTTCAATAGCTTTTGTCTGAAAATAGTCAGCTTCCTTTACACTCTAGTTTTAGATGCAAACACTGGTTTCAATTCTGCTATTCCCGGTTTCCTACGGGCGGGAAACAGTCTGGTCATTTTTGAAACAGTCATGCTGGTTTGCAAATATGATGACATGTGGACACAGATGTCCAGCTGTCTCGGTTTCCTGCCATGGCGGGACAGCTGGCATCCCCAACTATGCTGTATTATGTTTTGGCTAATATAACAGGTTCCGTCTTTTTTATTTAAAAAAAAAAAAAATACTTAGTAACTTAATATGTTAATATTAAAGATTTATATACCACAATCATAATCAAACATAAAAAAATAAAAAGAGAAAATTCTCTTAAATAAATAAGAAAGATTCACTTAATATTTTATTAATTTCTATTTATAAATTGATGTTAAATATATAATAAAAAAGGAGACAAAAAAGTTATACTTAATTAATTACTTAAATATATAATAAGAAATTTATAAATTGATGTTAAATATATAATAAAAAAAGAGACAAAAGAGTTATACTTAATTAATTACTTAAATATATAATAAGAAATATAGATAAAGTCTAAATTTATAAAAAGAAAACTCTCTTAAATAAATAAGAAAGATTCACTTAAATATTTTATTAATTTCTACTTATAAATTGATGTCAAATATATAATAAAAAATAAGATAAAAGAGTTTACTTAATTGATTACTTAAATATATAATAAAAAATATAAATAAAAGAGTTTTATTAAAACATTTTTTTTTAAGAAAAATTAAAATATTTAAAATTATTAGTTTACATTTTTTTGATAAAATTTCAAAATCTTAATATATAAGAATAATAGTGGATAAATGGGTGATAGATGTGGGGATCATATTCAATCTCATTCAATCTTGATGGAAAAGAGATTTCACACTACTCATAGGGACTTGGTCACGCTTCTAACAATAAGTAGAAGCTCTAGCAATCTTGATGGAAAAGAGATTTCACACTACTCATAGGGACTTGGTCACGCTTCTAACAATCAAGTAGAAGCTCTAGCAGTCTACATGGGATTAAAATACATTAGAGAAAATTCATAAACTGACATTACAATAACAAGACTCAGGTTTTGTAAAGGCTAAGTAAAAGCACTCACCCTGACGTCCATAGGATTTACTCAAGGATTGAAAATGAGGAGCACAAATTATGTTTGGTATAATACTACGACATTATTAGCCATCAAAATGGTGATGTAGACAATTTATCAAAGGAAGTTAAACAATTTGAACAAGGGCTCTTAAGGTTAAATGAATACTCCTCTTCTCCTCTTAAGGTTAGAATTTACATCTGGAGAGAATTTTGTATCTAAATATTGTGGTTCAAGTTATGGTCAACTTACAATCATATTGATTCACAAGGATATGTTCATCCATCCAGAATGACCATTAATCAAAGGTCCTGCTGAAGGATCTTGTCTTTCCAGCCAGATAAATGAGAGGGCCCTAGAGGGACATCTTGGCTTTGATTACATATTGATTCACAAGGAGAACCCAGGGGTGGCAAATACAAACAAACAATTCCTTCATACCATTCAATCTACACTTCCTTTTTTATACAAATTGGTTAGTGGTTATTAAATGAGCATATTTCTACTAGATACCTCTAGATTTTGGATTATTTAGCTATTTTTTTATATAAAAAAAAACTAACTCTATATTTCATAAACAATCTATTACAATATCACTTAATAAATTAATAACTTATTATATAATAAATGCACAACACCTCTCTTTAAAATATTTTAATTATAATGCAGGTATATAATTTTATCACTTTCTAATAGTTTTGGATATAACACTTGTCATATGCCTTTAGGTCTTGGGTAGTTAACATGTTTCCTTAAATTTAAGGAAGACCATTTTTTACCAATTAGTTTTAGGTATTTCTCCAAGACCAAAAAGTGGTTTCAATCTTGACAATATCTTTAAAAATGTAGAAATTTTAATACAAATTATGTATAAAAAACCCACTATCATATATTATGTATATATCATGGATCATGAAACAATCTCATACAAAACTCTAATCCAAGAGCTCTCAGTACAATATACAATCGTCTCACATTGTCATACAAAAATTGACAAATTTATATGCCAATTTACTGCTTTACTGCTTCCAGAGAGCCTGCCTCCTCTATGCAATCCCTGCTGATGGACATCCCTGCAATGAATGAATTCCTCTTGCCTAGGCTACGCAATCCTCATGGGAACATCCAATGTGTGTGTGGTTGCATGAGTGCACTCACTAATGTCACAATTGATAGTCAAACTATCTCTTTCACCTGTTATCTCAACTGGGTCTGTCCCTTTCACCTGTTATCTCAAGTGGGTCTCCACTGGATCTGACATGCATGTAGTTAACAGTGGAAAATATTCAGTTGCATGTGAGATCAATGATTGTGAATTAATTAATAATTAATGCATTGATCTCTCACTAGTGTAAGTTTAATTACAACTAGTACAACTGAGCTTAACTCACTTAACTGAGTTAAACTACTTTACAACTCACATAACTACACATATAACTCTGTTACAACTTCAAATCACTCAGTTACAACTAATTCGACTTGCATGTCCCACCAACCAACCTTTGAACTCGAATTTCCTATAGCTAACCGATTTGCCACTTCAGTTAACTATTTCCAAGTGCTCATTGAGAATAGATTGATATTTATTGTCCAACTATTATTAAGGGATAATAATAATAGACATACATCTATAAATGATCCGCTCACCATCTATAAATAGAATTTGCTCATCATCTAAAAATAGACTTCCACCTAAAAATAGCCTGAGGCTCCATCCTAGTGTAGATGCATAATTTTTATTGAGATTTTCTTGTTGAATTTTAACAAAAAAAAAAACCTTTTAGATAAAAGATTAAATTGTAATAGAAAATAATTATTAGTTTCATATATGAAATTAAGGCAAAATACTACTAAAAAGCATATCAACATAACATACAGGTGATAACTTCAACAATAACTATAAAAAAAAATCACTTCATTACTTGATTAATATTAAATTTTTTAAAGAGATGAATTTTAAGATATGTTAAATACAATCACTTTAATTATGGTTTTTTTTTTATATATAAATATAAATATTTGTTTTTTTTATAAATATAAATATTTTTTATATAGATGAATTTTAAGATATACTAATAAAATATATATTACATATTTTGACCTTCATATATAATTTTTTTATTTTTGGATAGACGAATTTTAAAATATATTTATTTTTGGATAGATGAATTTTAAAATATATTGGAGTATTGATTTTTTTTAATGGTATTATGTAAAGAATTTTAAAATATATAGATGTAGTATTGATTTTTGTATGGTATTATTTAAATATGTGCTTTGCCCACCAACCACGTATTTTTTGGGTATTTCTAGAGACAAATTTCCTATTTTAACTAGATGCGATAAGTCAACTTATTACCCATTTTAACTACATAATTTAACTTATTACCAATTTTAACAAGATGCGATAAGTAAACATATGTTTCCTTAAATAGTTTTTATTGTTTAAGTCAGCTTATTACCCATTTTAACTATATAAGTCTAACTTATTACCAATTTTAACAAGATGGGATAAGTAAACATATGTTTCAGTTTTTATTGTTTCATAATAATAGTTTTTATTGTTTCATAATAGTTATAGGGATTTATATAGTGGGGGTTAATTTATGTTTTCTTTAATAATTTATATTGTTTTTTGTTTTATGTTAATTGAATTTAGCTTGGGTGGTTGGGGGGAATGATTGTTTGTTATTCTCCCACTTCGATTCAATTGCAAGTGACATGTTGAGCTCATAAGGAGTATATTGTTGTAATGGATGTTATAGTGCATCCACATAGGTGTTGTACTACCCTTACTAGCTACAATCATACACATCTTCACCCATTTTATAAGGGAGAACATCTAAACATATTTTTCAATCCTAGAGACGGTTTCTTTAAAGTGTGGTAATAGTGTGAGTTGGGGAGATTTTGATGCAAATATCTTCACTAATGAAAATTGGAAGACGATACATATTGTCAAATAAGAGGAAAAGTTGTGTGGTTTTTATACATGTTGTGTATGATTACTATAAAAATGTATATGATAGTTGAAATTTGATTGTTATGTCGTATTTTGATTGTACAAACATGGTCACCCTTTAATGATAAAGCTTAAGAGGAAAAGGTGTGTGGTTTTTATACATGTTGTGTATGATTACTATAAAAATGTATATGATAGTTGAAATTTGAGTGTTATGTCGTATTTTGATTGTACAAATATGGTCACCCTTTAATGATAGAGCTTTGACCTATCACATTCATGGAAAAACCACCATATAATAGCTTGATCATATAGCAAGGTAATAGAAAACTTGACACAACTTTTAACCCATTTAATGATGACTATGCTCACCAATCGAGATTTATCTCATATACTTAAAATTAACGATGGTTCTTGATTCCTTAATCATGGGTGGAGTGTCCACTCGAAACTTTGGGAAATTTTCCAAACTTATACACAGTTTAATTCCAAAAAATCCTCCACAAATGGAATAAGTTAGTAAGTGGACAAATTCATGATCCATAAATGAGGAACTTATAGCCCACCCACTTCACCAACACAGATCCT
>JASDQU010736396.1:240797-255623 GCA_032191745.1 Picea mariana | reverse complement strand
TATGAACCTTTTGGGAGGGTGAACCTCCTTTTGCGGATTCCTGATACCTTTTGTCTTTTCCTTTGGCATTATTTGAATTTTTCCCCCTTTTGACTTTCTGCCAACCTTCAGCATCCTCTGTCCCAGTGGTTTGCTTTTTTGGGCAATTCCTTTGAAAGTGTCCATGTTCCTGACAGTTCCTGCATTTGAAAGGTAAATGCTCATAATCTAGCTTCTGGTAGTGGGTCCACGGGCCTACCGAGAGTTTAACTGCTTCCGGAAGGCCTGCCTCCAAGTCTACTTCCACACAGATTCTGGCACAGTTATACTGCCCTCTGTGATCTTCCCTGTCTATGTACCTGCCCACACCATTACCTATCCTTTGCAAAGATTCCGAGTCCCAGCAATGCAACGGGAGGTTGGGCAGTCTGACCCAAACCGGCACTTCTTTCGGCGTGTCCACTAGGGGG
Source organism: Picea mariana (assembly GCA_032191745.1). Classification (NCBI taxonomy): domain Eukaryota; kingdom Viridiplantae; phylum Streptophyta; class Pinopsida; order Pinales; family Pinaceae; genus Picea; species Picea mariana. The sequence goes on along the minus strand of JASDQU010736396.1, from coordinate 255,174 downwards.
TCAAAATCCGGAGTCCATTTGTTCAGGTAAAGGCCTTGCGATCCCATGAAGTAAGGACCATTCCTGAATATCAGGTCTCGATCCGCTTCTGATATAAATTCAAAAACGAAAAATCCACGTCCCACCGAGTAACAGGTAACCCCGTGTGTCAGATTAGGTTTCCAGTTCCTCTGGATCCAGTCGTCAGTGGTTTTGGCAGACGGCCGGAGGCCCATAAACTGACCCACGAGCCCCCTCTGGGCCAGAGCAAGGGCAGTTTTCATTGGTCTTGCTTCAGGAAGCGCGATCTCAGGGATCTCCTCCAGTTTTCTTATGAATTTCGGGATTATTGGGTCAGCTTTTCTTTTCCCATTGCTGTTGATCAGTCTTCGAAAGGCGTCTTCGTCCTGGATCGGTGGAGGGGGGACCTCCGTCCCACCCCCAGGTGCCGCCATGTGAACCCTCGTCCACGAACCAGGCTCGAAATCGGGAAGCTCGCTCAAACCCTCAACCAGCAAGATCTATTAGGTATTCTTACATTAGACTTGTTCACATTATTAAATAGGCCTTATTAACTAATATCAACCTTTATTACATGGAAAATATATTATTCTACCTATGTGAGGGGTTAGGGAGGTTAGGTCCCTAACATGCCACCCCCTTTGAAGAATAGCCTTGTCCTCAAGGCTTGAGATGAGAAATTTTTTGCAGAATGGTCGTCGACTCCCAAGTGGCATCTTCTGGAGTTGTATCTTTCCACTGAACTAATACTTCCTTGATGGTGCGTTGATAGAGATGAAACTCTCACTGGTCCAAGAATGATTGGGGCTGCAACCAAATGGAACCTTCTTCATCCAATTCAGGGAGATTGGTTTGAGTTTGGCACTTAGTTCAAATCACTTTCTTTAAGTAAGAGACATGAAAAACAAGATGGAGCTTAGAATGATTGGGTAGATCTAACTGGAAGCCCATAGGTCCCACTCGCTTGAGAATTATATAAGGACCATAAAATTTAGGAGCAAGTTTCTGATAGTGTTCAACTTTGAGTGAAGTCTTCTTATAAAGTTGCAAATGAAGAAACACCTTGTCTGCTTCAACAAATTGACGTTCGAAATGACCTTGATCTACTTGTTGCTTCATGCGATTCTGATCCATGAACAAATTTTCTTTGAGGGTACAAAGAATGGCCGCTCAAACTGTAAGAATGTTTTCATCTCCTGAACCTTGGAGACACCGGCCATGTAGGAGAGAATCAATGGTGGACTTTTCCCATAGACTACTTCAAAAGGAGTCATGCGAGTAGTAGTATGGTAAGATGTGTTGTACCACCATTCAATGAGGGGTAACCATCGAGCCCACTGATTTTGTCTATCAGATGCAAAACACTGCAAATATCTTTCCAAACACCTATTTACAACTTAAGTTTGGCCATCAGTCTAGGGATGATAGGAATTGTTGAGATGCAATTGGGTTCCCTAGAGCCTGAACAATTCTTGCCAACAATTGTTGGTGAAAGTTGGATCTTAGTCATAGACAATAGAATGAGGCATGTCATGAAGTTTGAATATATTATCCATACAAATTTGAGCCACTGTGAATGTGATGAATAGGTGTTGAAGAGCACATAAATGAACATATTTGAAAAGATGATCTACTACCACTATGATAACTGATTTATTTCCTGATTTAGGTAATCCAACATTTAAATCCATAGAAATATCTCTCCAAATAGCAGGGGGAATCGGAAGTGGTTGGAGTGTGCCCGGAGCTTTGACTGTTTCTTCCTCATTGCATTGGCATGTATCACATTCAATCACAAAGGTATGGACATCCTATTTCATACTATCTTAGAAAAAAAATGTTTGACCCGTTCATAGGTTTTTGGTGCAGACCCCCACCCTCACCTGGGGTCCACTGGCCTCTCGATCTAAGTATATTCAAATTCACAGGAGTTGGATCAGCTCTCTAGGTCCCCCCTTGACCTTTTCTTTAGCTCTCCATGGGCCTTTTTCTCCAAATTCGGGCCAAAATGGCTCTCTAGAAGGCTCCTACTAGTGAGGCATTGCCTCCACATGACCCCGGGCTCAAAACCAAGGGCTTATTCTTTTAACTTTGCCAAATTAGGGACTTTGGAGCTATTGCACTCCAAGAGATTTAGTAAACACAACCCCACAATCCTCCTAAACAATACTTTTTTGAAGCGCCAAATCCCTGGTGGGATCGACAACTTACAACCTCTGCTTAGATCTATGGTCCTAATACGGCTTCGGCAATCCGAGCTTCGACCGTTCTGCCCGCTCCAATACCTTACACCTCCAATCCTCAGGAGTGCCAAACTCTGAAGTGGCACGATCAAGCTCCACGTGTCTTCTGAAAATCAATGGCCCTGATTACTTCGAGCTTCAGGTCTTCAGTGAATTCTGAAATAGCTCCCCCAAAAAACCTCCAGAGTGCACAATCTGACGCCACGCGTCCTCTCTAATCGACGACCGAGATCAACTCTGGCTCTCGGCCCTTCGGGATTACTCCACTAACACATAGCCAAAACCCTCCGGAATACGAAGGCTCCGGACTACAAGATCTTTTGCCATGCGTCCCTCGAATCAAGGGTAAAAATATCCTCCAGGCTTCGGGAGTTCGGATGTCCTTGTGACACAACACCTTGTTCTTCTCGAGTGTCGAAACGTTGCAATGCTCCTCCTCTCTCCACGTGTCCTCCTGACGGATGGTCCCGATTGCTTCGGCCTTCAATAATTCGGGAGTGTTCACACCCTTGCCTCTGTCCCTCCAGAAGAGCGAACCAACGAAACACAGATCTTGTTCCAAGTTTCCCTCCAATCCAACGGTTAGGATAATATTCAGACCTCCAAGCCTCTAGAGGTCTTAGGACTTCACAACTCACCCCTTTGGTTCCTCCGAAGCGCTCCAGCATTGGATCACGCAGATGTATGAAACGTGTCCTCGCAATATCTGACAACCACAAATGATTCGGCCTTCGGAGCTCCGGGAGCTTCTGACTCCAAAAAAAATTATACCTCCGAACCAACGAAGTCTGAAGAATGCTAAGGGTTAAAACCCATGCAACTCACCTGGATCTGACAACTATTGTTGCTTGCACCTAGATCCGATGGTTTGGATGTATCATCCACTGTGCACACTCCTCCTTCTGCTAGACTTTGATTCTATGGTCCATATGTTCTCCCGCAACTGATTTAACAGTGCCTATAGCTCCTCTTCCACGTTACCATGTGTTTATCCCGAACTTGGGATATTTTAAAATATTCAGAGGTTGTGGCCTTCATCTGTGTGGATGTATCATCCACTGTGCACACTCCTCCTTCTGCTAGACTTTGATTCTATGGTCCATATGTTCTCCCGCAACTGATTTAACAGTGCCTATAGCTCCTCTTCCACGTTACCATGTGTTTATCCCGAACTTGGGATATTTTAAAATATTCAGAGGTTGTGGCCTTCATCTGTGTTCTCTGTAACACTCCCTCTCCTAAGCTTGGATTTTGAAAACAAGTTCCTCTGCGCATACTTTGCGCTATCCCTCTTGATCTTTCAACTTACTCAAGTTCTAAGGGTCTCGACCCTCTTCTCCTTTAACAATTTCTTGTGTCCTCTTGGCACCTCGTTGCTCTTCCTCCTGAGCTTAGTGGATCTAAAACCACTCAACCTCGGGTGTACTCCTTGCACTTATGAACTTGAAAGGGATCTTGGCTTCTACAACTCCTTGTAGACCCTCTCTCCCAGAGTGTTCAACAACTATGTACACTATGCCCCCTCTGCACTACCTTTCAGGGTGTTCAGTAACCCAAAAGTATCTCCTTGGAAATCTTCCCATAGAACTCAAAGAAGAGTTCTCTTGTGAAATCCTTGCACTCACTCAAAGCTTTCCTTGCTGAGCTTACAGAGTGTTCAAAAAATCTGTCTCCTGTGCCTTCTTTGCGCAGACTTTCCTCCAGAGTATTCAACAACTCTGAGGCTCCTTATGAATTTGAGAATGGTTTTGGTGTGCCCACCTATCACGCTATTCTATGAACTCGAAACAGATTTCAAGTGAACTCCTTGAAAAAATCTAAGATCCCAGAACACTCAACAAACTCACAGACAGATAAGGAATTCTATCTCATCCTGCAAAGGAAAACATACATGCAAATCTACAACATACATATATGAAAACACATAGAAAACCATTCAAAGACATCCATAAGTCAAATGAACATACACATGAAACCATATGTAAGAAAAACTGCTTTGTATCAATATCTATATTCTCTGTACAATGTTTACAAACATTGGACTACAAAAGAGTCTCATTTGTTCTCCTCTCCTCTCTTGAGCTCTCTCTACAACTCAACAACTCCTATCCTAATTATCCCTTCTAACCCACTGAAATTTTTATTACCAAGATTTTCAAAAAAGAGGGGCTCCTCGAGCTTTCCCTCCAACTCACCTATCCTCATAAATTACATTGAATGCCATTCAATGGCCATCTAGTCCGATTCAGATCTAGATCTTCCTACAATCATCCATTAATGGTGACTTACTCTCAGCCTATACAAATCACATGGGCTCAACTTTCCTTGAGCCATCAAACATTTAATACCTAAAATTTTTAAATTTGGGGCAAAATGAGAGGGTTAGAGCCTCTCTCCCTTCTTGAATCCGCGCTAATGCACTGGTTGTTGACGTGTTGTTGAGGTGGAGCGATGCTCTTACATCATACTCCACTACTGGGAAAATCATGAGCTCCTACTCATGAGCTCATCTGTTTTGCTGTTGAAATCCTCCTGGATCCCAAACTTTTACGTGGAGCTATCCATTTGATCCTCTGCCATGCTACTGTTGTTGCTTCTCTATTGTTGCAGGCCCTCCTTTTTCCAGCTTACCTCTGCTAACTATCTCCTACACTGACTTCAACATTAGCCTCCTTATCTCCTATATCACTTTGTCTAGTTGATCCACTGGCTGGCTCTTTTCCTGCAGTCTGCTCTATTGCACTTCCTCCTCTCCATATAGGCTAAAGAGAAGATTATCTTGATCTCCCATGCTATCTTCATCTCTTGTAGAATTATCTTTCCACTCTATTGCATAATCAACTTTTGTAGCCTCATCACTGAGCTGCTGCCCAACTGTCTCTTCTGACAGATTAGTTTATGTCATCTCCTTTTCCTCTACTTGTGCTGGTACAAATCCCTCTTCATCCAGCTGCTCCTCTGGCTAAAAGTTTTCCTCACTATTCATGACTGCACTCCTCTGAAAGTCTACCTATGTGTCTGGATGGCTTAGCCAATCCTCCAACAATTTCAACTCTATCTCCCACTGAGTGAGAATCTAATCTGAATGCTCCTCTTCCTTCATCTCCTCTTGGATAGATGTCAATTTATGCTCCTTCTTCTCCTCCATGACAGTCTCTGTTGGTTGTTCTTCCTCTGCTGCAACTGCAACACGTGCTCTGAACTCAACTAGGATACTTGGCAGGAATATTTTGATTCCTCTAATGATCAGAATGTGCCTCTGCCTTCCTCCTCTATCAGCAGTTCTTGTTGATTTGAACTACTCTCTAAGTTCACGAGACTCTCAAACAGTCTCATCTCATATGTGCCCACCTGGAAACTTGAAATTTTTTTCATGCCTTCCTTGCATTCTGTGATATCCCTCACTAATATCTGCTCATTGCCCTCCTGGAAATATGAAAATTCATCTCTGTCCTCCTGGCAGTCTACGATATCTCCCATTGATCTCCCCTCTTCCTCACTGAGGGTTTCTCTAGTCACTGATTCACAAATGCAAACCATCTTCTCCTTTATGTCACTGAGGGTTTCAATTTCCCTCAACCACCTCTTCAAATCATGATTCTTCCTCCTGGAAATTAGCTTATGGATTGGCCATCTAGCTCTCTACTTCATGGGCCACTCATACCTCCAACGTATCTATGATTCTTGCTGCATCTTCAATGATAACTTGTCAAGCTCTGCTCTCATATCCTCAATATCTTTTTCCATCTACTCTTTGCTCACCTGTTGGCGACCTCCTAGACATTTTTTCTTATGGCCTTCAGTACCCATCTTTCCTCTTGCCTCTAAGAACACAACTAGTTCTTCTGGCTCAACCCATCTGGCTATCTACTTTTCCTTCTCCGCAACTGAGAGCGTTATTGGCTTTCTCGTGTATCCCATCAGGATGTCAACTGACTGTTGCACACCTTGCAACAATCACCCAGAGAGCATCAATACTATGTTTCCTTCATCTTCTCTTGTCTGCTACCTGAAAAAAAATCAGGTTCTAATACCACTTGATGGTATCAAACAAAACTCTCTCCTTTCTGCTACTTGAAAATAAAATCAAGCTCTGATACCACTTGGTGTAGACCCCCACCCTCACCTAGGGTCCACTGACTTCCCGGTATAAGGAACTTCAAATTCACAGGAGCTGGATCAACTCTCTAGGTCCCCCCTGGACCTTTTATTTAGCTCTCAACAGGCCTTTTTCTCCAAATTCGAGCCAAAATGGATCCCTGGTAGGCTCCTTCTCGTGACGTGTTGCCTCCACATGACTCTGGGCTCAAAACCGAGGGCTTATTATTTTAACTCCGCCAAATTCAAGACTTCAAAGATATTGCGCTCCGAGAGCTTCAGTAAACAAAACCCCTTAATCTTCCCGAACAACACTTTCGCAAAGCGCCGAATCCTTGGTGGGATCAACAACTTACAACCTCTACTTAGATATATGGTCCTAATATGGGTTCAGGGGTCCAGGCTTCGGTTTTTTTGCTTGCCCCAACACCTTACACCTCCAATCCTCCAGAGTGTCAAACTCCGAAGTGGTGCAATCAGGCTCCACATGTCCTCTGAAAATCAATGACCTTGATTACTTTGGGCTATGAGTCTTCGACGAATTCCAAAACACCTCCCCAAAAAACCCTTCGGAGTGACAACCTTCTGGAGTGCATAATCTGATGCCACGCGTCCTCTCTAATCGACAGTCGAGATCAGCTCCATCTTTTGGCCCTTCGGGCATCCTCCGCTAACACATAGCCAAAACCCTCCAGAGTACAAAGGCTCCGGATTACAGGATCTTCTGCCACTTGTCCCTCGAATAAAGGGTCCAAATCTCCTCCAAGATTTGGGAATTTGGGTGTCCTCACGACACATCCCCTTGTTCCTCCCAAACGTTGAAACCCTGCAATGCTCCTCCTCTCTCCATGTGTCCTCCTGATGGACGGTCTTGATTGCTTCGGCCTTTGGGACTTTGGGAGTATTAACATTCTTGCCTCTATTCCTCTTGAACAAAGAAGCAACAAAGCATGGATCTCATGCCAAGTGTCCCTCCAATCCAACAACCAGGATAATATTCAGACCTCCAAGCCTTCGGAGGTTTTAGAACTTTGCAACTCACCCCTTTGGTTCCTAGGAAGCGCTCCAGCATCGGATCGCGCAGATGCATGACGCATGTCCTCGCAAGATCTAACAACCACAAATGATTCGACCTTCGGAGCTCCAAGAGCTTCCGACTACAAAAAAAATTATACCTCCGAACCAACGAAGTCCGAGTAATGCTAAGGGTTAAAACCCATGTAAATCACTTGGATCTGACGATTGTTGTTGCTTGCACCTAGATCCAATGGTTGGGATCTATCCTCCACTATGCACGCTCCTCCTTCTAGTGGAATTTGATCCTATGATCCAAATCTTCTCCCACAATTGATCCAATGGTGCCTATAGTTCCTCTTCCACGCTACCATGTGTTTCTCCTGAACTTGGGATATTTTAAAATGTTCAAAGGCTAGGGCCTTCATCTGCATTCTCTGTAACACTCCCTCTCTTGATCTTGAATTTTGAAAACAAGTTCACCTACGCATACTTTGCGATATCCCTCTTAAGATTTCAACTTACTCAAGTTCTAAGGGTCTTAGCCCTCTTATCCTTTAACAATTTCTTATTCCCTCCTGGCACCTCGACGCTCTTCCTCCTAAGTTTGGTGGATCTAAAAAAACTCAACCCCAGGCGCACTCGTGCTTCTGAACCTAGAAAGGCTCTTGGATTTTGCAACTCCTTGCAGTCCCTCTCTTCCAAAGTGTTCAACAACTATGTACACTATGCCCCCTCTACACTACCTTTCAAGGTGTTTAGTAACCCAAAAGTATCTCCCCCGAAATTTTCCCACAGAACTCAAAGTAGAGTTCTCTTGTGCACTCCTTGCACTCGCTCAAATCTCTCCTTGTTGAGATTACAAACTTTTCAACAAATCTGTCTCATGTGCCTTCTCTGCACAGACTTTCCTCCAAAGTATTCATCAACTCTAAGGCTCCTTCTGGATTTGAGAATGGTTCTGGTGTGCCTACTTGGAACGCTCTTCTATGAACTCGAAATAGAGTTCAAGTGTACTCCTTTCACAACTCTAAGAGCCCAGAACACTCAACAAACCCACAGATGGATAGGGAATTATATCTCATCCTGCAAAGGAAAACATAAATGCATATCTACAACATACATATATGGAAACACACAAAACTATTCAAAGACATCCAAAAGTCAAATGAACATACATAGGAAACCATATGCAGGAAAAACTGCTTTGTATTAATGTGTGTATGCTCTGTACAATGTTTACAAATGCTGGACTGCAATAGAGTCTCAACTTTTCTCCTCTTCTCTTTTGAGCTTTCTCTACAGCTCATCAACTCCTATCCTAATTATCCCTTCTAACCTATTGAATTTTTTATTACCAAGATTTTCACAAAAGAGGGTCTCCTCGAGATTTCCCTCCAACTCACATATCCTCATAAATTACATTGAATGCCATTCAATGGCCATCTAGTCTGATTCAGATCTAGATCTACCTACTGTCAACCATTAAAGATGACTTACACTCAGCCTGTACAAAGCACATGGGCTCGGCTTTCCTTGAGCCATCAAACATTTAATACCTGAAAATTTTAAATTTGGGGAAAAATGAGAGGGCTGACACCTCTCTCCCTTCTTGAATGCGCACTAATGTGCTGGCTGCTGGAGCATTGCTGAGGTGGAGCGATGCTCCTGCATCAGTTTTGGTAAACCCCGAGTGCCTAGCTGTGGGTGAAATATGAAGCTCTGAAAGCACCGCGGATTTAAGTTGTGATTGATTGCTTAAATACAAACATCCTTTGTAGCAAATCTCTTCATTGTGCCAAGAGTACCTTGTAGAAGCTTGAGAATGGTGTTGCAATTGTTGGATCAGGAAAGAGATTTTGGGGTCTTGTAGCCATTCCTGGAAAATATCTTGGAGTCAATCCGGTACAATGAAGGAGAGGGAAAAGAGGGACCCTTCTTCTTCATATTTCTTATAAAGAGCATCAACAATCACATTTTATTTTCCCTTATTGTAAATGATCTCATAATCATATCCAAATAGCTTGGTCACCCATTTCTTTTGCTCTGGGGATGAAATTTGTTGTTCTAGAAAACACTTGAGTTTCTGATGATCAGTTTTAATTTTGAAGCGTTTCCCTAATAGATAAGGATGCCAGAGATCCATGACATGAAAAATAGCCAAAATTTCCTTTTCATAGATTGTTTGGGCCAAATGTATCTCTGATAGTTGTTTTCTAGTGAAAGCCAAAGCCCAACCATCTTGCATGAGGACTGCCCCAATTCTTGTCCCTAAAGAATCACATTCCAAGTGAAAAAATCTTGTTGAAGTCAAGAAGTGTCAGTACAAGAGTCATGCACATAACCTCTTTCAAGGAGTGGAAGGATTGATCAGAGAGGTCTTGCAATTTTTCCATAATTCTGAACAAACTTTCAATAATATCCCGTTAGACCTTGAAAATCATGTAAGTTCTTAATATTTTTAGGGCGAGGCCAATCTTTCATAGCTTCAATTTTCTTAGGATCCACATGTACACCATCCTTGCCAACAATATGACCTAGGTAGTCCACTTCCAAGGCTCCAAAGGCACATTTAGATTGTTTGAGGAAAATTTTGTGCTAATAGAGTAGATGTAGAACTTGATCCACATGGTTGAGATGGGCTTTCCAAGTTTTACTATAGATTGGAATATTATCAAAGAAAACTAAGACAAAATGACGGAGGAAAGGGCAAAAGACATGATTCATGAGACTTTGGAAAGTGGATGGAGCATTACACAGGCCAAAGGGCATGACCAAGAACTCATTCTAAAGGTAGTCTTGGGAATTTCTTCCTCTTTCATATGTATCTGGTGGTAGCTAGAACGAAGCTCAAGTTTAGTAAAATACTTAGCACCACTCAATTCATCCAATGTGTCATCAATGACAGGAATGGTAAAGTTTTCTTTGATGATGAGTTTGTTGAGGGCACGAAAGTCTGGACACATGTGCCACATGCCTTCTTTCTTGAGTACCATGACCACAAGAGAGAAATAGGGGCTGGTACTAGGATGAATAACACCCGCCCTTGAACAATTTTCTTAATTTCATGCTTCTAGGAAAAGGGATGTTGATAAAGGTAAACATTAGGAGGGATGATACCTAGGACTGGGAATGTAATGATCATGAACACCACAGGAAGGGGAAGTCCATGGGGAGTGGTAAAAAGAACTTGGTGTTGGATGATGATATATTGGAGGTCAGGATGCACAAAGGGTGTCTCAACTACATTATTAGAGTTGGAAAATAATGCTCGAATGAACTTTTTTGAGGAGCTTTTTTATTCGATGGGAACTAATGATATCATGGGAGCCTGTTGTGATGCCTTGGAACTTATACTATTGTCCCTCCTGTTGGAATTGCATGATTAATTCCTTAAAATCCATGAGGATGGGGCCCATAGTGCATAACCATTTAGTGAATATAAACGAGGTACTATCAGGCTACTAAATCTGGTCTATCTTTGACTAGAATTTAGCTCCAAGTTTTACTTTCCAAAACTATCCTTTGTTGTCTTTTAGGACAACAAAATTTTTGGTTACTTTCTGCTGATAATTTTTGTGGTTAAGTGCCCTTTTGAGGTGCCCTTGCAAGTGTTTTTCATACCAATGATTAGCACATACAATATAACTCAAAACACATAACACTCCTCTGAATATTTACAACTCTAAATGTTGATCTAACAATTATAAGTATGCATGAATCTGACACATATGTTTTTGGTCAACATGACCCTGGAAAAACACCCATGGGAAAAACCAGTTTGGAGTAGATGTATATAGAAGCCCTCAAAGCAAAATGTAGAACACGAAAAACATAAACAAGTGAACTTGGTACAATAGCCACCCTTCTCGGAAGCCTTAGAGTCCCTTGAAGATGTTCTTTCTAGCCTATTGAAGCTAGGCTCCCTTTGCCTTGGTGCGCCCCTCTTCCTTAGCCAACCTTTGGACCTAATTCCTTTCCTCTTTCTTTGACCTTGACTTTGCTTGTGCATTTAAACCCTTGCTTGCCTTTGCCTTTCCCTTGTAGAATCTCCCTCCTCTCAAGAGTGCCTCCCTCCAAATATGTGGTGCATACTTAGCTCAAGTGCACCCCTACTCAAGCAAAAAATCACAAATGTGGTGCGCCCTCCCTTTCCATGCACCCTCCATCTCCCATAGAGTGCGCCTCTCCTCAAAAAGTGAGAACCCTCCTCAAGATGTTCCCTTACTTTGCTTGATGCACCTCTTCTCCTCAATGTGTGCCCATCCACAAGCACTTGCACCCCTCTCTCGATGTATGTGCCCACAAGGAATACATAGCCCATACTCCATGGTAGACTCTCCATGGTGAACTAGACCCAAGATATGGCTCCTCCCAAACTCTTGACCTCATGCGCATTCTCCTCCTCRATATATGCACACAAGAGCTCTCCTCTCAAGTGAAGAATGAATCCCATATTTTCCCTATTACCTCCTTTAACCTCTTTTTGGCCAAACCCTAAAAGATCAATGGCCTAGATCCAATCTAGCCAAGCCTAATCAATGGGTGAGATCTAATCCAAAAATATCACTTAGGAAACCCACTTGCCTTAGTTTTCTTTATGTCATTTAACTCACCCACAAAGTGAATTAAATGTCACTTTATGACTTAAGTGACATATTTCACTTTTGACTTAAATCTCCTAAGTCAAAGTGAAATTAGAACATAAAGTAAAGTATTAAGGGTAATAGTCTCCCCCTTTGTGTTTAGAGACTCACAAACACAAGGGGACCACTTTCCAATGTACTCAAATCTCAACACTCCCTCTTAACGAGGAAAGTGCCTTTCACCACCAATCTCATCCCTGTAGTGGAAATAGTTTCATACTGGAAAATACTCAGTGAGTATGGTTGTACCCTGATCATCAAAAGTAGCCTCTAACACAGATCTTCTCAAGCTATGTTATCTATATATGGAAGTGTATCTCCACCTATCCAACATCACCTAGATCTTGGTATCAAACCAAATACCTCAACCTTTGTCTCCCACCAAGGATTTCTACCTCCTTTCATCTTGCCAACGGTCACTACTGTTGGAATCTTACCAAGATTCACTCTCTTGGCATATCACCAAGAGTCACTCTCTTGGAATCTCACAAAGAGTCACCCCCTCTTGGTATCTCACCAAGAGTATCTACATCTCAACATCTCACCAATTTTCTCAATTTGGCCTCTCACCAAGTGATTTGCACCCGAAGTGGAACCTGAAGATGATATGCCCATATTCATAGCCAACTGAGGCTCAAGCCTCTGTGGTGCTCTGCTACTCCTCCTCATCAATATTTGATGCTCTGAAGCTCCTGCACCAACCTGTGTCTCAGAAAATATGAAATTGAAGCTATCCCGGGTGGACCAGTCACCCCCGAAGATGGTGTCCTTGAAAACTGAGTTTTAGGTCCCTCTAAATCACTACTATGAGTCAATAGGTCCTCCTCAAATCTGTCTCCCCACCTGACACTAGATTGTGTAACATCTACCAAAGAATTGACGAATGCACACTCTTGTGCAAACTGTTTATTGAACTCAATCTCCTCTATTGTCATTGTTGTATCATCCTAATTCTTCTTCTTCTTCTTGGGACGTTGTCCTACATAGTGACCCATCTCACCACAAACAAAGAACCTCACCGTGCTCATGTATCTCTCTTTCCCACTGCCACTCTGTTGTGGTTTGGCCCCTCCCTCGGGACCTTGTCTAGAACCTTTTTCGGTCTTCTTCTTGCTCTTAGTACATAGAGAAAGGTCCTCATCACCCTGATTAATACGTTTCTCTCTTGAGGAATCTGAGGTGAGTCTCGTCTCCTCCTATATGAAATCATCCTAAATTCTCTCCCAAGTAGGCATAGCCTCCTGGGAAACATTGCCTCGAACAAATGGACCCCATGGTTTGGTAAAGTTGTTTAAGACTGTCCTCACCATAAAGTATGGGTCCACTATCTCTCTAACGGTTGCAAGCTCATCTTTGATCTAAGTGAATCTGTCAAGGAATGATGTAACCGACTCAGAATTGAGCATCTGAATTCTCTTGAGCCTGTCCTGCATAACCATCTTCTGGTTCTGGTTTGGACTCTGGTAAAGCTTGCATAGAGAACCCCACATCTCAAATGTATAGTCTTTACTAGTCAAATGTGGAATGATGTGGTCTCTCACAATGTCACAAATAGTCCTTTTATCCTTGATTTACCTCTTCCTGAACTATGCAAACAACACGGGGGCAGTAATAGGAGGAAGAACAACATGAGCCTGAACTATATCCCATAGTTCAAGGTCCTCTAAGGAGAAAGTGATCTTGGTCTTCCAAGAGGGACCAGTTGCTAACTTCGTCTAGCCTATATTTTTCCTACATTTTGGAAACCGACATGGTTGTCCATTAAAGCTCACACTGATGCTAAAAAAACACAAGAACATTGCCTCACTCCTGTCAACACATGTGTGAAAAGAGGCAAGAGCAACACAACCTCACTCCTAGCAAATAGGTATGAAAAGAGGTTGTAAAAATCATCCTCACTCATGTCCATGCAGGTGTGATAAGAGGTTGTCCAATGTGTTAAAAATTTTAGTTATGCAACTATCAAAAAATATTCCCACAAGCTGTTCACAAACTCAGTCAACAAGATGTCCAAAAATCTTCCCACTAAGTTGTCTCAAAACTGTCCACTGAATGCACTAGAAATCAACAAGTCTTTAGCCACCAAGGGATCTAATACCATGAAGAGAAACGAGGTACTATCAGGCTGCTAAATATGGTCTGTCTTTGACTAGAATTTAGCTCAAAGTTTGACTTTCCAAAACTGTCATTTGTTGTCTTTTAGGACAACAAACTGTTTGGTTACTTTCTGCTGATAATTTTTGTGGTTAAGTGCCCTTTTGAGGTGCCCTTGCAAGTGTTTTTCATACCAATGATTAGCACATACAATATAACTCAAAACAAATAACAATCCTTTGAATCTTTACAATTCTAAATGTTGATCTAACAATTCTAAGC
>JASDQU010736396.1:192838-222735 GCA_032191745.1 Picea mariana | reverse complement strand
TTTTAATCAATGCAGTTTTTATTCAATGCGGTCTACCCTTATTACTTAACAAAACTTTACAAAAAAGAAGATACCTTCAACCTTGATTATTAGGTTTTACTTTTTAAGAACTTTCTAAGGAAAATGGATCATGAAGAGGGTAGGCCCAAGTTCACTAAAGCAAAATTAAATATTAATATAATCCTTTGTGGGACAAGAATAATAAAATGTTATTTTCAATAAAGTGAGGACCCATCTATGAAATTTCTAGTGCAACGAACCAATAATTTCAATAAATTGAGGACCCATGTATGAAAGTTCTAGTGCAACCAGCCAATAATGCAAGGTGTAAGGCAAATTGCGTTGATCTCGCTGAGTCGAATATTCATAAATAAATAAAATAATACTTTCGAATATATTTAGCTCTATGATTGAAGTAAAAATTCCGTTGATTTTGCTGAGTCGAATATTTTATAAAACGAAATAATAATACTCTGGAATATATTTAACTCTTTAATCGAAGTAAAGTATATAAATAATTGAGAGCGGCTTGCGTGACTTTTGGAGTGACGTTATTATTTTTAAATTTATGCGAATAATAGGAAAGCATGGAGGCCCACGTGGCATGGTTGCTTCTTTCTCAGCGATTAACCAACCGTTGCTGCTTACCTCGTCAATTAACC
This sequence comes from Picea mariana, assembly GCA_032191745.1. Taxonomy (NCBI): domain Eukaryota; kingdom Viridiplantae; phylum Streptophyta; class Pinopsida; order Pinales; family Pinaceae; genus Picea; species Picea mariana. Next base: position 222,073 of record JASDQU010736396.1, on the reverse strand, counting down.
AACCGACCATCGAATTTACTTAGTAAAACATACATTTCACGTTTGTCAAGGATTGTAAAATCACTACTCACCCATTTATTTAAATAAAACTAACTTTTTTTTTTTTTTATTCGTGGAAAAAAAACATAATTTTATTTATAGAAAATAAAATTACATTTTGTAGATACATGTCAAAACGAGTATTTCTGTTTCTACATAAAAGCAGTGCTATAACAATCTTTGTTCATAGTACAAAAACTTCCCCTGACCAAGCCTGAGGGACAAAAAAAAGTGTCATCCCACCTTCGGAGTATCACACGATCACAAGTGAGGGTCCTACTTACATCCAAAACCCAAGAGGGCGAAACCATTAGCAAAAGTGCTAGACAAAAGAGCATTGATCAGTGAGTAAAAATTTGCAGAATTGTCTACATCAAGTATAGTATATTTGATCTATCTAAATAAAATGAGTGTGTATATAGTCTGTCCTGGTACCATCTTTTGTTTCTTGGATAGTCCAAGAACCAAAAGCCAACTCTATGCCATATTTTGATAGAGCGTCTGCATCGACATTTTGTTCTCTAAGACATGATGAATAGAAAAAGAGTCAAAACTGTTTAAAATCCTTTCTATTTGTTCAATTAAAGGAACCAATAAAAAGTGTGACATCTTTGAAGTTTTCTGGTCTAGTTCACTACATTCAAGGAGTCACCATAAATTTGAAGTGAAGTTACCCCCTTTTCTCTTGCAAAAAGAATAAGCAGTTTTAAGGCCAAAAGTTCAGCATAATTGTTTGAGCCGGACCCAAGTCCCATTTGTAACTTATAGAAGTGGGAATCAGATAAGAAAAGAACCACACCTCCCCCACATGCTTGTCCATTGTTCTGGGATGCTCCATCAAAAAAAGCCCAAGGAACATTTTTGTCCACTTGTTCTTCTCGTACAATTCTCATTGGAGGAGAATCCTTTGCTTGGGGGGAATGTTCGAGGATACTTAGACCTTGTGCTGTTGTACTCTCTCGTGATGCCATCTTATTCTGAAATATTGTTGTGTTTCTTGCTGACCAAACTCCCCAATAGAAAATCAAAGATAAAGCTCTTATTTTCTTTTTACTCGCATTTGAAGACCAAGATCTCCATGCCTCCTCAACAGAATTTCCCCTCCATGAGCAATTTAATTCTAAGAAGGAGGAGCAGTCTTTCCAGACCTGTTGCATAAAAGGGCAAGAGAGAAAGAGATGGCCTACTGTTTCCTCTTCATTTTTGCATAGAGGGCACCAACCTGGTCCTTTGATCATCCTTTTCTTCATACGATCCCAAGTTGGAATTTTATTTTATAATAAGCACCACATAAAAATACGAATTTTTAAGGGACACTTGGACTTCCACAGGCCTTTCCACCACTTGTTTGTCTCTCTATGGAACAGGCCGAGGCTTAGATGAACATGCCCCTTCTTTGGTGTGTAAGTTCCATGCTCCGCAGGTATCCAAACTAGTTCATCCTCACTGTTTGTGATCCCGATGTGTGAAGTTTCAAAGCCAATAGGTAGTTTGACCAGATTTCTTCCTAGTGTACTCCCAACCTCACCTGGGCAACACTAAGCCATCCTTGATTCCATAATGAGGAAGTTCCTAGGTCTGCCATCTGATTTAGGTGGAAAAAACCCCTTCCCTGAATTTGTTGTATAATATCTTCTGGCAGGAGATGATTTTGACCACTGCTTACCCAGGGATCTGAGCCAATTCTGACTTTGGCTCCATTATCGATATGTCATGCGAATCCTTCTCCCACCACCAAAAAACAATTAATCATTATTTTCTCAATAAATTGAGCAATTGGTCGAAATTTTGAAAGTTTTTCACAACGATCCTTCCACTGTGTCCGACATAATATACTTATAGAAGACTACCTTAATCTACATATATTAAATAAAATTAATGTTATGGAAATGATAACTAATTTACTTTTATGAAAACATGCAAATAATAACTAGTTTACTTTTATGAGAATAGGTAATTGGAAAAAAAACAATGCGCTTCCAAAAGTGCATACCTTTTTCTCTTTATTTCTCTCCTTTAACTTTGATTCTTGCTTCATATAGTATATAGTGTAGTAATTCCATTTTTCATTTCAAAAACATTACTTATTGCACACAATATTTATTCAATTTTAATAATAATTAAAAAAATTTATTTATACAATTTATATTTAGTAAAAGAAACAATGTTTCTATTTAATTTAAATAGAATAAAAAAATTGGTATTAATTGCCCTCTATAAATTGTAAAGCATTGAATATTCTAAAAATATATTTGGAAAATTTAACTTTGATTCTTGCTTCATATAGTCTCGTAATTCCATTTTTCATTTCAAAAGCATTACTTATTACACACAATATTTATTCAATTTTAATAATAATTAAAAAAAATTATTTATACAATTCATATTTAGTAAAAGAAATAATGTTTCCATTTAATTTAAATAGAGTAAAAAAAAATGGTATCAATTGCCCTCTATAAATTGTAAAGCATTGAATATTCTAAAAATATATTTGGAAAAGAAAAAAATCATCTTCTTTTCAGGGTCTCAAAAATATTTGAATGCTTAGTATGGCAAGTTCAACTATCATTTATCTCGACGACAGATTTGTAGTTTTGGCACGAGATAAATCAATAAATATGGAAACTCAAGATAGAGAATTGAGCCTTTTCATCATTGATTTGTGGTTTTGGGAGGGGATAAATCAATATATATGAAAACTCAAGATAGAGAATTGAGCCTTTTCATCATTAAACCAAAGCATTGTTTACATTACTAACAAAGACAAGTATATTTGATAATTCTGTGTATACTCATTCATCTTTGAATCAATTCACTGTTTACAATATTAAGAGTGTTAAGAGTGGTAAATTAACACGGGTAAACATATAATGACAAAAAAAAGTGGTAAACATATATATGAATAAATACATAGCTTATTTAAATCAAAGTTTATTTTTCAATTAAAAAACAAATATAATAATATTGACAAGAATTTATTTTCACTAAACATAAGTAAATATTAAATTATTAAACATTTATTGGTTGTTTTAAGATTGAAATCTTTTAAATTAAACGTAATAGTGTAAGCCTTGTGCAACCAAAATATCTAAAAACAATGTTTATTTATTAAAAAACACACATTTTACTTGTTATCATTCTCTTCAATTTGTAAAACACTGATAGGGAAGGATTTCTTAATCCCAATGACAATGCTCTTGAAGCAAATCTTGCTAGTGGATGGGTCATTAATGGTGATCTTGGAGATGGTGTTCCATACGAGCAACTCCTTTCTCCTCACTCTAGTTGCCTTCTCCATCTTGTGTTGCACAACATAGGTACTGACCTCTGGGCCATGTTGTACCAACCCCCCAATTATCTTGAACTGGTGCTCAATCTTATTATTTTGCTTCATTCACACAAAGCTCGTTTCCCTCATGTACCCGCTTCTGTAGTAGATTTCTACCTCGACTTTCTAAACATTACCAAGATGAAAAATCATTCTCTTTCTTTTGTTCTATAATATCTCTACAGAGGGATAACGTCGTAAATTGAAAGCAATATTGACACATTGATGACACCTCACCGAAAAGGCAAGATAAGCCTTGTCTCCTAGGGACCCCTTGGAACTATCTAGAGTGGTCGGTGAAAGAGAAGCACATGTAATACATGCATGTGCGGTGTCATACCTGGCATAGTGCATGTCCATGTCTTACACATAATGAAAATGTGATTAAAAAATTATTTTGTTTTAGTTTATTTAATTAAATGATGATTATAACTCATATGAGAACCAAATCTATCGACCCATGTCTTAGCAATGCCTTAAGCCCTGACATGCAAGCATTGATTGTTTGGCTATTGGTCGGGTCCTTCCTGAATTGCATTATTCTCAGTTCCTTGCAACATCAATGGCTACCCTATGTTAGGTACTAGATCTATTACAATAAGCATAAAATAGAAATACTATAACAAATACCTGTAGAACAACAAAATGTATAGAACCAAAACACCAAAGATGATACATTTATTGATAGAAAACAATGTTCACTTGCCTCTTTGAGGGGGAAAGCTCTAGTAGAAAAATGCTCTATTACAATTATTCTCAAGACAAGACTCTCTCATGCATTCTACTCTTATTTATACTAATTCTATATCCTAAAGAACATTCTAGAGGAAGATCTTTCTAGAAGCGAAAGCTTCTATTAGGTATTTTTACATTAGACTTGTTCACATTATTAAATAGGCCTTATTAACTAATATCAACCTTTATTACATGGAAAATATATTATTCTACCTATGTGAGGGGTTAGGGAGGTTAGGTCCCTAACATGCCACCCGCCTTGAAGAATAGTCTTGTCCTCAAGGCTTGAGATGAGAAAATTGTTGTAGAATGGTTGTCGGCTCCCAAGTGGCATCTTCTGGAGTTGTATCTTTCCACTGAACTAACACTTTCTTGATGGTGCGTTGATAGAGATGACACTCTCACTGGTCCAAGAATGCTTGGGGCTGCAACCAAATGGAACCTTCTTCATCCAACTCAGGGAGATTGGTTTGAGTTTGGCACTTAGTTCCATTCACTTTGTTTAAGTATGAGACATGAAAAATAAGATGGAGCTTAGAATGATTGGGTAGATCTAGCTGGAAGCCCACAGGTCCCACTCGCTTGAGAATTGTATAAGGACCATAAAATTTAGGAGAAAGTTTATGATAGTGTTCAACTTTGAGTGAAGTCTTCTTATAAGGTTGCAAATGAAGAAACACCTTGTCCGCTTCAACAAATTGACGTTCGGAATGACCCTGATCTACTTGTTGCTTCATGCAATTCTGATCCATGAACAAATTTTCTTTGAGGGTACGAAGAATGGCCGCTCAAACTGTAAGAATTTTTTCAATCTCCTGAACCTTGGAGACACCAGCCATGTAGGAGAGAATCAATGGTGGATTTTCCCCATAGACTACTTCAAAAGGAGTCATGCGAGTAGCAGTATGGTAAGATGTGTTGTACCACCATTCAGTGAGGGGTAACCACTGAGACCACTGATTTTGTCTATCAGATGCAAAACACCGCAAATATCTTTCCAAACACCTGTTTATAACTTAAGTTTGGCCATCAGTCTGGGGATGATAGGAATTGTTGAGATGCAATTGGGTTCCCTAGAGCCTAAACAATTCTTGCCAAAAATTGTTGGTGAAAGTTGGATCTTAGTCAGAGACAATAGAATGAGGCATGCCATGAAGTTTGAATATATTATCCATACAAATTTGAGCCACTGTGGATGCAATGAATAGGTATTGAAGAGCACATAAATGAGCATATTTGTAAAGATGATCTACTACCACTATGATGACTGACTTATTTCTTGATTTAGGTAATCCAACATTTAAATCCATAGAAATATCTCTCCAAATAGCAGGGGGAATCGAAATATCTCTCCAAATAGCAGGGGGAATCAGAAGTGGTTGGAGTGTGCCCGGAGATTTCACCGTTTTTCCCTCATTGCATTGACATGTATCACATTCAACCACAAAGGTATGGACATCCTATTTCATACTATCTTAGAAAAAAACGTTTGACCCGTTCATAGGTTTTTGGTGCAGACCCCCACCCTCACCTGGGGTCCACTAGCCTCTCGGTCTAAGTATCGTCAAATTCACAGGAGCTGGATCAGCTCTCTAGGTCCCTCCTTGACCTTTTCTTTAGCTCTTCATAGGCCTTTTTCTCCAAATTTGGGCCAAAATGGCTCTCTAGAAGGCTCCTGCTAGTGAGGCACTGCCTCCACATGACCCCAGGCTCAAAACCAAAGGATTATTCTTTTAACTTTGCCAAATTAGGGACTTCGGAGCTATTGCGCTCCAGGAGCTTTAGTAAACACAACCCCACAATCCTCCCAAACAATACTTTCACGAAGCACCAAATCCCTGGTGGGATCAACAACTTACAACCTCTGCTTAGATCTACGGTCCTAATATGGCTTCGATAGTCCGGGCTTCGACCATTCTGCCCACTTCAACACCTTACACCTCCAATCCTCAGGAGTGTCGAACTCCAAAGTGGCGCGATCAAGCTCTATGTTTCCTCTGAAAATCAATGGCCCTGATTACTTCAAGCTTCAGGTCTTCAGTGAATTCCAAAACAACTCCCCAAAAAAACCTCTGGAGTGCACAATCTGACGCCACACGTCCTCTCTAATCGACGATCGAGATCAACTTTGGCTCCTGGCCCTTCGGGCGTCCTCCACTAACACATAGCCAAAACCCTTCGGAATACGAAGGCTCCGAACTATAGGATCTTTTTCCATGCGTCCCTCGAATCAAGGGTAAAAATATCCTCTAGGCTTCAGGAGTTCGGGTGTCCTCGTGACACAACACCTTGTTCTTCTCGAGCGCCGAAATGTTGCAATGCTCCTCCTCTCTCCACGTTTCCTCCTGACAGATGGTCCATATTGCTTTAGCCTTCAAGAATTTGGGAGTGTTCACACTCTTGCCTCTGTCCCTCTAGAAGAGCAAACTAATGAAACACAGATCTTGTTCCAAGTTTCCCTCCAATCCAATGATTAGGATAAGATTCAGACCTCCGAGCCTTTAGAGGTCTTAGGACTTCACAACTCACCCCTTTGGTTCCTCCGAAGCACTCCAGCATTGGATCACGTGGATGTATGATGCGTGTTCTCGCAAGATCTGATGACCACAAATGATTCGGCCTTAAGAGCTCCGGGAGCTTCTAACTCCAAAAAAAATTATACCTCCGAACCAACGAAGTCTGAAGAATGCTAAGGGTTAAAACCCATGCAACTCACCTGGATCCGACAGCTGTTGTTGCTCGCACCTAGATCCGATGGTTTGGATCTATCCTCCACTGTGCACGCTCCTCCTTCTGCTGGACTTTGATCCTATGGTCCATATGTTCTCCTGCAACTGATCCAATAGTGCCTATAGCTCCTCTTCCATGCTATCGTGTGTTTCTCCCGAACTTGGGATATTTTAAAATATTCAGAGGTTGTGGCCTTCATTTGCGTTCTCTGTAACGCTCCCTCTCCTAAGCTTGAATTTTGAAAACAAGTTCCTCTGCACATACTTTGCGCTATCCCTCTTGATCTTTCAACTTACTCAAGTTCTAAGGGTCTCAACCCTCTTCTCCTTTAATAATTTCTTGTGCCCTCCTGACACCTCGATGCTCTTCTGCCTGAGCTTGGTGGATCTAAAACCACTCAACCTCGGGTGCACTCCTTGCACTTATGAACTTGAAAGGGATCTTAGCTTCTGCAACTCCTTGCAGACCCTCTCTTTCAGAGTGTTCAACAACTATGTACATTATGCCCCCTCTGCACTACCTTTTAGGGTGTTTAGTAACCCAGAAGTATCTCCTTGGAAATATTTCCACAGAACTCAAAGAAGAGTTCTCTTGTGCAATCCTTGCACTCACTAAAATCTCTCCTTGCTGAGCTTACAGAGTGTTCAAAAAATCTGTCTCATGTGCCTTCTTTTCACAGACTTTCCTCTAGAGTATTCAACAACTCTGAGGCTCCTTATGGATTTGAGAATGGTTTTGGTGTGCCCACCTATCACACTATTCTATGAACTCAAAACAGATTTCAAATGAACTCCTTTCACAAATCTAAGATCCCAGAACACTCAACAAACCCACAGACAGATAATGAATTCTATCTCATCCTGCAAAGGAAAACATACATGCAAATCTACAACATACATATATGAAAACACACAAAAAACCATTCAAAGATATCCATAAGTCAAATGAACATACACATGAACCATATGTAGGAAAAACTGCTTTGTATCAATATCTATATGCTCTGTACAGTGTTTACAAATGCTGGACTACAACAGAGTCTCAGTTGTTCTCCTCTCCTCTCTTGAGCTCTCTCTACAAATCAAAAACTCCTATCCTAATTATCCCTTCTAACCCACTGAATTTTTGATTACCAATATTTTCACAAAAGAGGGGCTCCTCGAGCTTTCCCTACAACTCACCTATTCTCATAAATTACATTGAATGCCATTCAATGGCTATCTAGTCCGATTCAGATCTAGATCTACCTACAATCATCCATTAATGGTGACTTACTCTCAGCCTGTACAAAGCACATGGGCTCAACTTTCCTTGAGCCATCAAACATTTAATACCTAAAAATTTTAAATTTGGGGCAAAATGAGAGGGTTAGAGCCTCTCTCCCTTCTTGAATGCGTGCTAATGCGCTGGTTTTTGATGCGTTGTTGAGGTGGAGCGATGCTCTTGCATCATACTCCACTGTTGGGAAAATCATAGCTCATTTGTTCTGCTGTTGAAATCCTCCTAGATCCACAACTTTTACATGGAGTTATCCATTCGATCCTTTGCCATGCTACTATTGCTACTTCTTTGCTGTTGCAGGCCTTGCTTTGTCCATCTTCCCTCTGCTAACTATCTCCTACGCTGACTTCAACATTAGCCTCCTTATCTCCTATATCACTTTGTCCAACTGATCCATTAGCTGGCTCTTTTCCTGTAGTCTACTTTGTTGCACTTCCTCCTCTCCATACAGGTTAAAGAGAAGATTATCTTGATCTCCCATGCTATCTTCATCTCTTGTGGAATATCTTGCCACTCTATTGCATAATCAAATTTTGTAGCCTCATCACTGAGCTGCTGCCCAACTGTCTCTTCTGACAGATTAGTTTATGTCATCTCCTTTTCCTCTGCTTGTGCTGGTACAAATCCCGCTTCATCCAGCTACTCCTCTGGCTGAAAATTTTCCTCACTGTTCATGACTGCACTCCTCTGGAAGTCTACCTCTGTGTCTGGATGGCTTAGCCAATCCTCCAACAATTTCAACTCTATCTCCCACTAAGTGAGCATCTAATCTGAATGCTCCTCTTCCTTCATCTCCTCTTAGATATATGTTAATTTCTGCTCCTTCTTCTCCTCCATGATAGTCTCTGCTGGTTGTCCTTCCTCTGCTGCAACTGCAACACATGCTCTGGCCTCAACTGGGCTACTTGGCAGGAATATTCTGATTCCTCTAATAATCAGAATGTGCCTCTGCCTTCCTCCACTGTCAGCAGTGCTTATTGATTTGAACTACTCTCTAAGTTCACGAGACTCTTAAATAGTCTCATCTCATATGTGCCCACCTGGAAACTTGACATTTTTTTCATGCCTTCCTTGCATTCTGTGATATCCCTCACTGATATCTTCTCATTGCCTTCCTGGAAATATGAAAATTCATCTCTACCCTCCTGGCAGTCTACGATATCTCCCATTGATCTCCCCTCTTCCTCATCGAGGGTTTCTCCAGTCACTGGTTCACAAATGCAAACCATCTCCTCCTCTATGTCACTGAGGGTTTCAATTTCCCTCAACCACCTCTTCAACTCATGATTCTTCCTCATGGAAATTAGCTTCTGGATTGGCCATCTAGCTCTCTGCTTCACGGGCCACTCATACCTCCAACGTACCTATGATTCTTGTTGCATCTTCAACGTTAACTTCTCGATCTCTTCTCTCATATCCTCGATCTCTTTTTCCATATACTCTTTGCTCACCTATTGGCGACCTCCTTGAGATTTTTTCTTAGTAGCCATCTTTCCTCTTGCCTCTAAAAATGCAATTGGTTCTTCTGGCTCAGCCCATCTGGCTATCTACTTTTCCTTCTTTGCAACTGAGAGTGTTATTGTCTTTCTCATGCAACCCATCAAGATGTCAACCGACTGTTGCACACCTTGCAACAATCACCCATAGAGCATTAGTACTATGTTTCCTTCATCTTCTCCTTTCTGCTACCTGAAAAAAAATCAGGCTCTGATACCACTTGATGGTATCAGACAAAACTCTCTCCTTCCTGCTACTTGAAAATTAAATCAAGCTCTGATACCACTTGGTGCAGACCCCCACCCTCACCTGGGGTCCACTGACCTCTTGGTCTAAGGAACTTCAAATTCACAGGAGGTGGATCAACTCTCTAGGTCCCCCCTGGACCTTTTCTTTAGCTCTCAACATGCCTTTTTCTCCAAATTCGGAAATGGCTCTCTGGTAGGCTCCTTCTAATGACGTGTTGCCTCCACATGACCCCAGGCTCAAAACCGAGGGCTTATTCTTTTAACTCCTCCAAATTCAAGACTTCAAAGATATTGCGCTCCGAGAGCTTCAATAAAAAAAACCCCACAATCTTCCTGAAAAACACTTCCGCAAAGCGCTGAATCCCTGGTGGGATCGATAGCTTACAACCTCTACTTAGATATACGGTCCTAATATGGATTCAGGAGTCCAGGCTTCAGTTTTTTTGCTTTCCTTGACACCTTACACCTCCAATCCTCTAGAGTGTCGAACTCCAAAGTGGCACGATCAGGCTCCATGTGTCCTTTGAAAAACAATGACCCTAATTACTTTGGGCTACGAGTCTTCGACAAATTCCAAAACACCTCCCTAGAAAACCCTTCAGAGTGAAAACCTTCTGGAGTGCACAATCTGATGCCATGTGTCCTCTCTAATTAACGGTCAAGATCTTCTCCAGCTCTCGGCCCTTCGGGCATCCTCCGCTAACACATAGCCAGAACCCTCCAAAGTACAAAGGCTCCGGATTACAGGATCTTCTGCCACCCGTCCCTCAAATCAAGGGTTCAAATCTCCTCCAGGCTTTGGGAATTCGGGTGTCCTCACGACACATCCCCTTGTTCCTCCCAAATGTCGAAATGCTGCAGTGCTCCTCCTCTCTCCATGTGTCCTCCTGATGGACGGTCTCGATTGCTTCGGCCTTTGGGACTTCAGGAGTCTTAAAATTCTTGCCTCTATTCCTCCCAAACAAAGAACCAACAAAGCACGGATCTTATGCCAAGTGTCCCTCTAATCCAACGGCTAGGATAATATTCAGACCTCCGAGCCTTCAGAGGTCTTAGGACTTCGCAATTCACCCCTTTGGTTCCTATGAAGCGCTCCAGCACCGGATCGCGCAGATGCATGACGCATGTCCTCGCAAGATCTAATAGCCCCAAATGATTCGACCTTCAGAGCTTCGGGAGCTTCTGACTACAAACAAAATTATACCTCCGAACCAATGAAGTCTAAGTAATGCTAAGGGTTAAAACCCACGTAACTCACTTAGATCCGACGATTGTTGTTGCTCGCACCTAGATCCAATGGTTGGGATCTATCCTCCACTGTGCGCGCTCCTCCTTCTGGTGGACTCTGATCCTATGATCCAAATCTTCTCCTGCAATTGATCCAATGGTGCCTATAGTTCCTCTTCCATGCTACCGTGCGCTTCTCCTGAACTTGGGATATTTTAAAATATTTAAAGGCTAGGGCCTTCGTCTACATTCTCTGTAACACTCCCTCTCTTGATCTTGAATTTTGAAAACAAGTCCACCTACGCATACTTTGCGATATCCCTCTTAAGATTTCAATTTACTCAAGTTCTAAGGGTCTCGACCCTCTTATCCTTTAACAATTTCTTATTCCCTCCTGGCACCTCGACACTCTTCCTCCTGAGTTTGGTGGATCTAAGAAAGCTCAACCCCGGGTGCAGTCCTTGTGCTTTTGAACCTAGAAAGGCTCTTGGATTTTGCAACTCCTTGCAGGCCCTCTCTTCTAGAGTGTTCAACAACTATGTACATTATGCCCCCTCCGCACTACCTTTCAGGGTGTTTATTAACCCAAAAGTATCTGCCCTGAAATTTTCCCACAGAAATCAAAGAAGAGTTCTCTTGTGCACTCCTTGCACTCACTCAAATCTCTCCTTGTTGAGCTTACAAAGTTTTCAACAAATCTGTCTCATGTGCCTTCTCCGCACAGACTTTCCTCCAGAGTATTCATCAACTCTAAGGCTCCTTCTGGATTTGAGAATGGTTCTGGTGTGCCTACCTGGAACACTCTTCTATGAACTCGAAACAGAGTTGAAGTGCACTACTTGCACAACTCTAAGAGCCCAGAACACTCAACAAACCCACAGATGGATAGGGAATTATATCTCATCCTGCAAAGGAAAACATACATGCATATCTACAACATACATAAATGGAAACACACAAAACTATTCAAAGACATCCAAAAGTCAAATGAAGATACACAAGAAACCATATGCAGAAAAAACTGCTTTGTATTAATGTGTGTATGCTCTGTACAATGTTTACAAATGCTGGACTGCAACAGAGTCTCAAATGTTCTCCTCTCCTCTTTTGAGCTCTCTCTACAGCTCAACAACTCCTACCCTAATTCTCCCTTCTAACCTATTGAATTTTTTATTACCAAGATTTTCACAAAAGAGGGTCTCCTCGAGCTTTCCCTCCAACTCACATATCCTCATAAATTACATTGACTTCCATTCAATGGCCATCTAGTCCGATTCAGATCTAGATCTATCTACTGTCAACCATTAAAGGTGACTTACACTCAGCCTGTACAAAGCACATGGGCTCGGCTTTCCTTGAGCCATCAAACATTTAATACCTAAAAATTTTAAATTTGGGAAAAATGAGAGGGCTGACGCCTCTCTCCCTTCTTGAATGCGCACTAATGTGCTAGTTTATGGCGCATTGCTGAGGTGGAGCGATGCTCCTGCATCAGTTTTGGTAAACCCTGAGTGCCTAGCTGTGGGTGAAATATGAAGCTCTGAAAGCACCGTGTATTTAAGTTGTGATTGATTTCTTAAATACAAACATCCTTTGTAGCAAATCTCTTCATTGTGCCAAGAGTACCTTGTAGAAGCTTGAGAATGGTGTTGCAATTGTTGGATCAAGAAAGAGAGTTTGGGGTCTTGTAGCCATTCCTGAAAAATATATTGGATTCAATCTGGTACAATGAAGGAGAGGGAAAAGAGGGACCCTTCTTCTTCATATTTCTTATAAAGAGCGTCAACAACCACATTTTATTTTCCCTTATTGTAAATGATCTCATAATCATATCCAAATATCTTGGTCACCCATTTCTTTTGCTCTGGGGATGAAATTTGTTGTTCCAGAAAACACTTGAGGCTCTGATGATCAGTTTTAATTTTGAAGCGTTTCCCCAATAGATAAGGACGCCAGAGATCCATGACATGAAAAATAGCCAAAATTTCCTTTTCATAGATTGATTGGCCCAAATGTATCTCTGACAGTTGTTTTCTAGTGAAAGCCAAAGCCCAACCATCTTGCATGAGGACTGCCCCAATTCCTTTCCCTAAAGAATCACATTCGAAGTGAAAAAATGTTGGTGAAGTCAAGAAGTGTCAGTACAAGAGTCGTGCACATAGCCTCTTTCAAGGAGTGGAAGGATTGATCAGAGAGGTCTTGCAATTTATCCATAATTCCGAACAAAATTGCAATAGTATCGCGTTAGACCTTGAAAATCATGTAAGTTCTTAATATTTTTAGGGTGAGGCCAATCTTTCATAGCTTCAATTTTCTTAGGATCCATCTGTATGCCATCCTTTCCAACAATATGACCTAGGTACTCCACTTCCAAGGCTCCAAAGGCACATTTAGATTGTTTGAGGAAAATTTTGTGCTAAGAGAGTAGATGTAGAACTTGATCCACATGGTTGAGATGGGATTTCCAAGTTTTACTACAGATTGGAATATTATCAAAGAAAACTAAGACGACGGAGGAAAGGACATAATACATGATTCATGAGACTTTGGAAAGTGGATGGAGCATTACACAGGCCAAAGGGCATGACCAAGAACTCATTCTAAAGGTAGTCTTGGGAATTTCTTTCTCTTTCATACATATCTGGTGGTAGCTAGAACGAAGATCAAGTTCAGTAAAATACTTAGCACCACTCAATTCATCCAATGTGTCATCAATGAAAGGAATGGTAAAGTTTTCTTTGATGATGAGTTTGTTGAGGGAATGAAAGTCTGGACCACAAGAGAGAAATAGGGGCTGGTACTAGGACCAATAACACCCACCCTTGAACAATTTTCTTAATTTCATGCTTCTAGGCAAAGGGATGATGATAAAGGTAAACATTAGGAGGGAGGATACCTGGGAAGGGGAAGTCCATGGGGAGTGGTAAAAATAACTTGGTGTTGGGCGATGATATATTGGAGGTCAGGATGCACAAAGGGTGTCTCAACTACATTATTAGAGTTGGAAAATAATGCTCGAATGAACTTTTTTGGGGAGCTTTTTTATTCGATGGGAACTAATGATATCATGGGAGCCTGTTGTGATGCCTTGGAACTTATACTGTTGTCCCTCCTGTTGGAATTGCATGATTAATTCCTTAAAATCCACGAGGATGGGGCCCATAGTGCATAACCATTTAGTGAATATAAATGAGGTACTATCAGGCTGCTAAATCTGGTCTGTCTTTGACTAGAATTTAGCTCCAAGTTTGAATTTCCAAAACTATCCTTTGTTGTCTTTTAGGACAACAAAATTTTTGGTTACTTTCCGCTGATAATTTTTGTGGTTAAGTGCCCTTTTGAGGTGCCCTTGCAAGTGTTTTTCATACCAATGATTAGCACATACAATATAACTCAAAAAACATAACACTCCTCTGAATATTTACAAATCTAAATGTTGATCTAACAATTATAAGCATGCATGAAATTGACACATATGTTTTTGGTCAACATGACCCTGGAAAAACCCCCATGGGAAAAACCAGTTTGGAGTAGATGTATATAGAAGTCCTCAAAGAAAAATGTAGAACACGAAAAACATATACAAGTGAACCTGGTACAATAGCCACCCTTCTCGGAAGCCTTAGAGTCCCTTGAAGATGTTCTTGCTAGCCTCTTGAAGCTAGGCTCCCTTTGCCTTGGTGCGCCCCTCTACCTTAGCCAACCTTTGGACCTGATTTCTTTCCTCTTTCTTTGACCTTGCCTTTGCTTGTGCATTTAAACCCTTGCTTGCCTTTGCCTTGCCCTTGTAGAATCTCCCTCCTCTCAAGAGTGCCTTCCTCCAAATATGTGGTGTGCACTTAGCTCAAGTGCGCCCCTACTCAAGAAAAAACTCACAAATGTGGTGTGCCCTCCCTTGCCATGCACCCTCCATCTCCCATAGAGTGTGCCTCTCCTAAAAAAGTGAGAACCCTCCTCAAGATGTGCCCTTACTTTTCTTGATGCACCTCTTCTCCTCAATGTGTGCCCCTCCACAAGTTGTTAAGAACCAAATATCAATATAGCATAGAAAATCCTCAGAAAAAGTACTCAACGCCTTGAAAAAGAGAGAATTTTAGATAATAAGCCTTTTCGAGGGGGCAACCTCCTTTTACCCCNAGGAGACTAGGAGGTATAATTACAACTAATGGCCTAAAGCTGACATAAATAAAATAACATTACTAATCTAATATGCCCCAATTAGGGGGTAATGAGCCAATATTAGGGCTTACCACAAGCACTTGCACCCCTCTCTCGATGTATGTGCCCACAAGGAATACATAGCCCATACTCCATGGTAGACTCTCCATGGTGAACTAGACCCAAGATATGGCTCCTCCCAAACTCTTGACCTCATGCGCATTCTCCTCCTCAAGATATGCACCCAAGAGATCTCCTTCTTCTCCTCTCCTCTCAAGTGAAGAATAAATCCCATATTTTCCCTAATACCTCCTTTAGCCTCTCTTTGGCCAAACCCTAAAAGATCAATGGCCTAGATCCAATCTAGCCAAGCCTAATCAATGGGTGAGATTTAATCCAAAAATATCACTTAGGAAACCCACTTGCCTTAGTTTTCTTTATGTCCTTTAACTCACCCACAAAGTGAATTAAATGTCACTTTATGACTTAAGTGACATATTTCACTTTTGACTTAAATCTCCTAAGTCAAAGTGAAATTATAACATAAAGTAAAGTATTAAGGGTAATAGTCTCCCCCTTTGTGTTTAGAGACTCACAAACACAAGGGGACCACTTTCCAAGGTACCCAAATCTCAACACTCCCCCTTAACGAGGAAAGTTCCCTTCAACACCAATCTCATCCCTGTAGTGGAAATAGTTTCCTACTGGAAAATACTCGGTGAGTATGGTTGTACCCTGATCATCAAAAATAGTCTCTGACACAGATCTACTCAACCTGTGTTATCTATATATGGAAGTGTATCTCCACCTATCCAACATCACCTAGATCTTGGTATCAAACCAAATATCTCAACCTTTGTCTCCCACCAAGGATTTCTACCTTCTGTCATCTTGCCAACGGTCACTACTCTTGGAATATCACCAAGATTCACTCTCTTGGCATATCACCAAGAGTCACTCTCTTGGCATCTCACCAAGAGTCACCCCCTCTTGGTATCTCACCAAGAGTATCTACATCTTGACATCTCACCAATTTTCTCAACTTGGCCTCTCACCAAGTGATTTCCACCCGAAGTGGAACCTGAAGATGATATACCCATATTCGTAGCCAAGTGAGGCTCAAGCCTCCCTGGTGCCCTACTACTCCTCCTCATCAATATTTGATGCTCTGAAGCCCTTGCACCAACCTTTGTCTCAGAAAATATGAAACTGAAGCTATCCTAGGTGGACCAGTCACCCCCGAAGATGGTGTCCTCAAAAACTGAGTCTGAGATCCCTCTGAATCACTACTATGAGTCAATAGGTCCTCCTCAAATCTGTCTCCTCACCTGACACTGGATTGTGTAACATCTACCAAAGAACTGACAAATGCACACTCTCGTGCAAATTGTTTATCGAACTCAATCTCCTTTGTTGTCATTGTTGTATCATCCTACTTCTTCTTCTTCTTATTCTTGGGACATTGTCCTGCATAGTGACCCATCTCACCACAAACAAAGAACCTCACCGTGCTCATGTATCTCTGTTTCCCACTACCACTCTGTTGTGGTTTGGCCCCTCCCTCGGGACCTTGTCTAGAACCTTTTTTGGTCTTCTTCTTGCTCTTAGTACACAGAGAAAGGTCCTCATCACCCTGAGTAATATGTTTCTATCTTGAGGACTCTAAGGTGAGCCTCATCTCCTCCTGTATGAAATCATCCCAAAGTCTCTCCCAAGTAGACATAGCCTCCCGGGAAACAATGCCTCGAACAAATGGACCCCATGGTTTGGTAAAGTTGTTTAAGATTGTCCTCACCATAAAGTGTGGGTCCACTATCTCTCTGACAGTTGCAAGCTCATATCTGATCTGAGTGAATATGCCAAGGAATGATGTAACCGACTCAGAATCGATCATCTGAATTCTCTTGAGCATGTCCTGCATAACCATCTTCCAGTTCTGGTTTGGACTCTGGTAAAACTTTCATAGAGAAACCCACATCTCAAATGTATAGTCTTTTCCAGTCAAATGTGGAATGATGTGGTCTCTCACCCTGTCACAAATAGTCCTTTTATCCTTGATTTACCTCTTTCTGAACTATGAAAACAACACGGGGGCAATAACAGAAGGAAGAACAACATGAGCCTGAACTATATCCCATAGTTCAAGGTCCTCTAAGGAGAAAGTGATCCTGGTCTTCCAAGGGGACCAGTTGCTAACTTCGTCTAGCCTATCTTTTTCCTTCATTTGGGAAACCAACATGGTTGTCCACTAAAGCTCACATTGATGCTAAAAAACACAAGAACACTGCCTCACTCCTGTCAACACAGGTGTGAAAAGAGGCAATAGAAACACAACCTCACTCCTAGCAAATAGGTATGAAAATAGGTTGTAAAAATCATCCTCACTCATGTCCATGCAGGTGTGATAAGAGGTTTTCCAATTTGTTAAAAAATTTAGTTTTGCAACAATCAAAAAATATTCCCACAAGATGTTCACAAACTCAGTCAACAAGATGTCCATAAATCTTCCCACTAAGTTGTCTCAAAACTGTCCACTGAATGCACTAGAAATCAACAAGTCTTTAACCACCAAGGGATCTGATACCATGAAGAGAAATGAGGTACTATCAGGCTGCTAAATCTGGTCTGTCTCTGACTAGAATTTATCTCAAAGTTTGACTTTCCAAAATTGTCATTTGTTGTCTTTTAAGACAACAAACTGTTTGGTTACTTTCTGCTGATAATTTTTGTGGTTAAGTGCCCTTTTGAGGTGCCCTTGCAAGTGTTTTTCATATCAATGATTAGCACATACAATATAACTCAAAACACATAACAATCCTCTGAATCTTTACAACTCTAAATGTTGATCTAACAATTCTAAGAATGCATGAAATTGACACATATGTTTTTGGTTGACATCCCTAGAAAAACCCCATGGGGAAAACCAGTTTGCAGTAGATGTATATAGAAGGCCTCAAAGAAAAATGTACAACAAAAAAAACATATACAAGTGAACCTGGTACAATAGCCACCCTTCTCAGAAGCCTTGGAGTCCCTTGAAGATGTTCCTGCTAGCCTCTTGAAGCTAGGCACCCTTTTTCTTGGTGCGCCCCTCTTCCTTAGCCAACCTTTGGACCTCTTTCCTTACCTCTTTATTTGACCTTGCCTTTGCTTGTTACTTTAAACCCTTGCTTGTCTTTTCATTGCCCTTGTAGAAGCTCCCTCCTCTCAAGAGTGCCTCCCTCCAAAGATGTGGTTCACACTTAGCTCAAGTGCACCCCTACTCAAGAAAAAACTCACAAATGTGTTGCGCCCCCCCTTTCCATGTGCTCTCCATATCCCATAGAGTGCGCCTCTCCTCAACGAGTGAGAAACCTCCTCAAGATGCGCCCTTTCTTTGCTTGATGCACCTCTTCTCCTCAAGATGCACCCCTCCACAAACACTTGTGCCCCTCTCTAGATGTATGTGCCCACAAGGAAGAAGTAGCCCATACTCCATGGTAGAATCTCCATGGTGAACTAGACCCAAGCTATGTCTCCTCCCAAACTCTTGACCTCATGCGCCTTCTCCTCCTCAAGATATGTGTCCAAGAGCTCTCTTCCTTCTCCTCTCCTATCAACTAAAGAATGAATCTCATATTTTCCCTATTACCTCCTTTAGCCTCTCTTTGGCCAAACCCTAAAAGATCAATGGCCTAGATCCAATCTAGCCAAGTCTAATCAATGGGTGAGATCTAATAAAAAAATCTCACTTAGGAAACCCACTTTCCTTAGTTTGCTTTATGTCCTTTAACTCACCCACAAAGTGAATTAAATGCCTCTTTATGACTTAAGTGACATATTTCACTTTTGAATTAAATATCCTAAGTCAAAGTGAAATTAGAACATAAAGTAAATTATTAAGGGTAATAGTCTCCCCCTTTGTGTTTAGAGACTCACAAACACAAGGGGACCACTTTTCAAGCTACCCAAATCTCAAGATTTAGCACCAAGCATAATGTCACAGTCACCCATATTGATAGAAAACATATGATATTTCGGGTGGTACTAACCAATTTGTAGGCACACATTTTCGCAACGCCCACTACATTTCATGGAACTGTCATTAGCAATCATGATTTGAAAATTGTTGATGACACGTATATAGAAATTGATTTCCTAGGCATTGCGACGATGAATAAAATTATGGGTGTTGTCACTGTCAACAAGGATCATGACTTTCCTATGCTTAATGTAGCCAATTAGCTTGAGGGTTTGGGGAGCATATAAGCTAGTGAGGGCATGCAACAAAATCTGCGGTTCAACTTATGGTGGATCAACAGGTGGAGTAGGGTCATCTGTTGGGGGTAGCTCTGCCATAGGGGAAAATTTATCCTCCTCTTCAACAACATCCTCATAAATGTGATCCAGATTTATTTTCAGAACAAAATGAAGCAAATAAATTACAATGAAATACTCATGAAAATTTCCAGAACAGAGAAATACAACAATACTTGGTTTCTACTAATGAAAGAATTTTAAAGAGATTGTAAAAATACAGAGTGCAAGACTCGTTAGAATGGTGGCAGCTTTATCTCTGAGGAGAGATGTGACGGCTACGCTCATTTGCAAGAAGATCATTACAATGAGGCTCTGAGGGCCTTTTTATGATAACCATGAATGCCAAAACCCTAGACATCCAAAAACCTAACCCTAGAAGATGAAACGTCAAAAGTCATGTGGGCCCTGTTTGGGTAAGTTAGTACATTAACTTCCCATGGTCATAACTTTTGCATATGATCTTCGTTTTAGGTGCGTAATAGCCTGTTGGAAAGGTATTTTCAAGAAATACGCATTACGCCGTCAAAATCTGACTCCTTCTATAGTTTGACTCTAGCGAGACAAAATAACATTGTTTAGGACCCCAAAACGACCCTGGAAGTACAACAAGATGTGTTGATATGAAAACATACAAAATAATCCAGTTGGATTATGTGGGAGGCCACCAGTATCCACCTGGAATATGTGTAGGGATTCAGACAACCCCAAAAGTGTAAATCCCACAATTACAAAGAATTACAAAAGAACGTGTTGAACTAAAAACTAACAAGAGGAGCCAATTGGAACATGTGGGTGGCCACCAATATCCACCTGGATCAAAATGTCCATAAACATATTTTTTTCTTTACACTTGTGCCCAGGAAAATATTTGTCATCACAATTATAGAAAATACCCTTGAGTTGTCGTTGAACCATTTCTTCTCGAGTTAATTTATGGATCTTGAGAGGGGTGGTAGGAGGGACAAAATTGGTAGGTCGAGGATGGGGAAGAAAATAGGGTTTTTGGTTTTGGGAAAATACAACTTGTTGTGCTTCTTTGGCACATTTAATAGCTTCCAACCAAGTCTGGGGGAAATCCATGAGGACCTAGGCTCAGATTTCATCCTTTAGGCCAATGATAAAACATTCCCTGATGAAGGAATATATCATGCCCTCCATTTTGAAAGACAAGTGCTCAAACGTAGTTATAAAGTCTTCCACTTTTCCAAATTGTTTCAACTTGGTCAAACAACTTAAATAGTGGGAGTTGGTGTCAAAGTGTTCGTAGAGATCTGCAACAAACTGGGTCCAAGCAATATACCCCTAGCATGCATTTTTACTCCATTACCACCATTGCTAGCATTCAATATCTAGATATAGAACAACACAATGAAGTTTTTCCAACTCATCAGTAATGCCATGCAAAGAAAAATAATGATCCATTTGAGTGACCCAACTTGTGGGATATGATCCATCAAATTTATTGACCTCAACTTTGGGAAGACGGGGGTCATGATGAAAGGATTTGGATTGAAAGGCCATAGTATGGGAGGAGTCAACACCATCTAAGTGTGATGGTTTTTCAAAAAATGGAGGGCCCGAGGATTGGTTCATCAACTCGTTGAGATTAGATTTGATGGTGTCAAATTCGCTCGTGAATTTGGTATCCATGGCAGCAAAGTTGTTTCAGACTTGGTCCTGAAAGTTTGCAAATATGAAATTAATGGGAGCAATGTTAGAAGTCACGTGCTAGATGTTCTCCTTGTTCTGTTTGATTTCATCTTGCAGGTCTTAGTTGTGAGTGGTGGTTATTTGGAGAGGAGGGGTGTCGGGGAGGGAAAGTGGGTCCACGGGAAAAATGATAAGTGATATATAACAATGCGATAAGAATACTGCAGTGACGAATTGCCCAAATTGTTAACAGGAAATATTCTATAGGAATTTTGCAACCAGAATGCAGAAGGTAGGGTTGCGTGACAATAGATCTTGTCTGTTCCTTTTTTGTTTTGTTTCTTTCCCAAGGGTTAGGGTTTTTAGGGTTCCTATAGACAAAGTTTTTCCTTGTGCCATAACTCTTTGATTTATGTGTGGGGTCAAAACAATAGTACTCAACCCAATATCTCAGGGCACCAACTAAGGAGGCTCAACCATACCCTTAGTCATATTACTTGATTACCCAAGTACTATAGAGTATCTTATAGAGTGCTTATCTCGGTGTCACTATAACAATCAGGCAACTGATCGACTAATCTAGAGTTGGTTTCAGGTGACCTAGGGGACTCTTGATATACTTGATTTTGTTTGATGCGGTACTACTTGAGGGGTACCAATAGGGGTTATAGGGGTGTCCAACAAGGTGAAACATTTGTTTTTAAGTAACCCTATGAAACTATCTATATTTCTTGTGTGTTGTATTCCCCACCGTAGTTTTACCCAGTGAGTGACAGATCTCTATGCTTTAAAGACGTCGACAATACATGTCTCTACCCTAAAAACAAAATTCCCATAATTTTCGCAGAGGAAAGTGATTTGATTCCACTTGTTAGGTACCATATCTATTATAATAAGAAAAAAATAGAAATATTGCAACTAATACCAATGAAACAACAAAATGTAGAGAACCAAAACACCAAAGATGATACCTTTATTGATAGAAAGCAATGTTCACTTGCCTCTTCAAGGGAGAAACCTCCAACAGAGCAATGCTCTGTTACAATAATTCTCAAGACAAGGCTCTCTTATGCCTTCTAGTCTTATTTATACTAATTCTATCTCCTAAAGAACATTCTAAAGGAAGATCTTTCTAGAAGCAGAAGCTTCTATTAGGTCTTTTTACATTAGACTTGTTCACATTATTAAATAGGCCTTATTAACTAATGCCTACCTTTATTACATGGAAAACATATTATTCTATCTACGTTAGGGGTTAGGGAGGTCAGGTCCCTAACAACTTGTCACTACCGTCAAGGTAAGATCACAACTCAAGTGCCTGGGATCTTTGAGGAGTTTATCTCTCCTCCTTTATTTTAAGAACGGAAATATAAACATGTGTTTTTCTTTGTTAAATAACTTAGTCTTAAGATCAATAATTTAATGTAACACCAAATTGTTACAAAACTTAGTAGGAGCCTCATCTGCTACATAAGAGACAAATGCGTAGAAGATACTCCAAGGCTTTGCTTTTGAGGAGCAATTAAATAAGGAAGCTAGCTAGTTGAATGCTCAAAGAATTGAAATAATGATCAAAGGAAGCTATTACTCTCACTTACATTTTTGATATTTTGATTCCTTTGACCACTACCCATTTCAACTTTGCACTATAATTTGATAATAATTATGGGTATTTTTATTTCTTTATATCTATTCTGATCTAGAATATCATTGTAGGGGAAGTCATTCCTAGAGGCCTTCCTAATCACTCTCCAGTCTCATACTTTCATACAATGGTCCTCATGGAAGTGAGTTATGAGCCATAAAATATAATTTACATGTAATTTTATGTCATCTTGAAGGAATTGATATGGTTATGGGTTTTCTATATAATGGTAGAGATGTAGTCTGAGCTTGTTCTACGGTTTGACATTTTAAACATGTGGCTCCCTTCCCCAAGTTCAACTTATTGTGACTCCTATGAGTTTTGACCAAGCCACCCTTGTTGAAATTATTCTTATATGAAATTCATTAAATTTTGTTGTGATTCGAGGGGCTATACCTTCATTCCCATAACAAACAAAGAAGGTTATATGCTTAATTAATTCCTAATACTTTTACGATTCTAGAGCTACATCTCTATTTTTCATACTTTGTTTGGTTATTATTTTCCTTTCATACTTTTGTCAATGATTTTTTCATGATTCTCTTAACTTCAAAGTTATCTAGTCATATGACTCTTATAAACCACAAAGGAACAAAATCCCCAAGGGTTATCTCAACTGCTATTGATGCCATATGTGCTTACTCTTTTCAAAGTAGGGGAGGTCACAAGTTCGACTGTCATGCTCCTTAGGGCTATGGTTTACCCCACTTAGCATCCATGGATCATGGGGAAGTATTCAGTGGGTTTTCTGCAAATATTTCTTTGGGAAAAAAAATCGCCCAAGGCATATGAAGTTTATAAACCATCGACAAAAGCAATATTGAATGATTATGAATTGACTCAAGGAAGGATCATATTTAGGTAACATGCTTCCTCCATTTCCATTCTCTTATATATGACATGTTTGTGGTAAATTAATTATCACTAATATATTTTGTGTTGCAGTTGGAAACCAATACTTAAGCAAAGATTTTCCTATTGGGTTTCCCTAGCACGCACATAAAATATTATTCTATAATGAATATATACCCATAAAAATTATATTGGCAAGAAGTGTATCATTGACTACTTTGAAATCTAAAAGTTTAACAAAGTGAACAAAATATGCAAGTTCGATTCAATTTTTGCAAGAAAATTTTGAAGAACTTAAACCATGAATTTGTAGGATGATGTCGTGAATATAGAGGCTTGAAAAAACAACAAAAATCATCATGTCAATAAAAAAAACAATGAGGTTGACAAAGTACCTAACACCCAACTCAAGCTCTCACCGTAATTCTCAAATGTATCCAGTCCTCAGCTATGCTACTAGATTTCACAAATAGGAAAATAGTGAAAAGTTATAGTTGATAACAATGTCAGTGATGAAGAAGTGGTGGGGATATATTATTAGGAAATTTGAGAAGAAATTGAGTTGCAAGTGGGTCGATCCCGTGATGCACTATTGCATGCGGCTCTGCAAAGTTATTTAATGAAAAATCCAGTTTCCCAAAACTCAACCACTACATCAATATATAGTTATTTAAGTCTGTCACAAATTGCATTCAATGCATTTAAGTTCTTCATAGACTTCATTTAATGAAAAATGTGTTTTCCCAAGACCTCTTCATCAGTCCTACAATAATGCTTCAATTGTGACAACCAATAGTATTTTAAAGAAATAAAATTTTGGAAAATATTTAATACGTAAAATTGCAAATTGTGTTAAAAAGTTACAATAAAGTGAAAATGTTTAAAATTCAGAGATACCTAATGCAAATTCAATGACTGACTCATCTCTATAGTACCCTGACCTGACAAGGACTAATGAGGATCTCAAAAAATAGTATCGTCTTTGCACGAACCATTTCAAGGGAACACAATGTTGTGGAAAAAGGTGCAAAGGATTTTAATGACATGTTCAAAGTTATTTTACATATATTGCTACTCATGGGGAAAAATTTGATAGAAACATAACATTGTGTTGATATTGATTCTCACTATAGTGATCAATCCCTATGGAAATAACATCTAGATAAATCCCACGAGGAAACTATAAGTGTGAATATTGAGATAGATGAGAATGGATAGATGCATGATTTTAGTGTGGTTGAGTTCAAGAAAAGAAATGATGGCATTTTGCTAGATTAATGCAAAGGAATCAATGCTGAGTAGTAAGACTTTTATGGTGTTGTGTGTATCTCACTATTTTACTTGAACATTGAGTATAAAAATGTAAATCGTAGATTTGTTTCCTAAACAACGAGCCAACACAGTTGTTAGATTGAATACTTTCTTCAAGAAATCACTATAAATGATGTCTCCTCACAAGGTTCTATGTGTCACATACTAAGAAGTAAGCATTGATACCATAAAGTCATGGTTCTCCATCTCATAAGGCTTATAATTAAACATTCCTATCACAACACAACCAACACCACAATAACAAAAGGTATTCAACTGCAATAATAAGTTAGGAAATTAGTCTCTTGGGTGTAAGAAAAATATCAACCCTTTCATGAATGCATAGGGGTTCAAGATTTTCTCTCCTAGTGACCCACTATATTAATCATGAAGAAGTGTGCATTGAAAACTACCTTACCAAAAATTATAGAGTTCCAAGGTAGAGAATAAAGATAGTGCAAGGAGTTGATCATGAATTTAGATACAATTAACTTGTAATATAGCAAGTAAATTGACAAATCAAGGGAATTTATAGTTAGGGAGTGTTACACCTCAGATTCACCTCAGTGTACCCTATATTTGTTCAGAAAATATGGACCATCATATGATAAGATTATGTGCCTTGTTGTACCATGATGAGCCAAAAGTGTGGTTGTATTTGGACTCATGTATTGTATTGGACTATGCTTAAATGTTCTATGTTTTGGTGGGAGGGCTAAGTAGTATCTTGAGACCCCATGTGGTTGGTCAAGACTTGTACTTTTATCCCCCATTTCATTATAGGCTTTGATTTTATGGCTATGGTCGATTGTGCTTTGATTTTGGTAATGTTAGAAAACGAGATCGCAAAGAAATAAAATCAAACAAATGCAGAAATAAAACACAGAAGATACACAATACAATAGAGACACAGATATATGTGGTTCACCCAGTGTGGGCTACGTCCGCTAGAGAAATTTCCAGGTCCTTCCTTTATTATTATCCATCAAATGAAGGGATACAACCTACAACACACTCGTTGTAACTTCCTCTTCTTTCTCTCACGATCTCCTCACTCAGAATATAATATTCGCAATGATACATAGTCGAAATACATTTCCTTGATAAAAGAGGGTTTCCTTCTAGGTCAAAAAATACTAACATAACTTCTACCGTCAGATCTCTGACCTTATAATGAACGGTCTAGATTTACAATGAAATTACAATATACATTTACAAGGCAATTTTTCCTTCAGGAGCTTCACCCCCGAACCCCTACCGAGGGCCTGCTTGCCCTCGGACCCCCCTCTGCACTCCCCCGCATGGAGGAGTGTACATTCTTCCAGGGTGTAAAGTATTCATGGGGTATAAACATGGTTGAAAACAAATACCTCTAAATCAGGAAGATAATCAGGCTCCACAACCAATAATCTCTCAGTTGGAGACTGATCTCAACAACTCCACTGTTGTTGTATCTACTGGACTATGAACCTTCTTGGAACTGGAAAATTTCTCATCTTCACCTTCATTCTTGAAGACCAACTGAAACTGAGCAGGAACTTAGTTTCTCCCTAGTTACTCCCTTTGTTAACATGTCTGCAGGATTCTATCTAGTGTGTATCTTTTCCAACTTCAAATGTCCATCTTCAAGACTGATCGTATGAAATGGTACCTAAGCTGTATATGCTTAGTCTTCAAATGGAAGGCTGAGTTCTTTGCAATATGAATGGCACTCTCAATGTCACAGTACAACCTGTTATTATCTTTCTTATTTCCCAATTCCTCCATAAAACTCTATAACCAAATCATCTCTTTACTAGCCTCTATAGCAACAACATACTCTGTCTCTATTGCTGAAAGTACAACAACCTTTTGGAGTTTCGAAATCCAACTTACTTTTGTTCCACCTACAATAAAAACATACCCTGTGGTGCTCCTCCTGCTATCTTTATCACCTGCCATATTTGAATCAACATATCCATGTAGAACTATGTTTGAGCCTCCAAAACATAATGCATGAGTATAAATACCTATGGAATACCTGAGAATCCACTTTATTGCCTCCCAATGTTCTTTACCTATATTGTTCATATACATGCTCATAACTCCCACTTCATGTGCAATATCCGGTCTTGTGCAAACCATTGCATACATCAAGCTGCCAACTACTGATGAATAAGGGACCCTAGACATGTATTCTATTTCCTCTTGTGTATTGGGACACATTTCCTTAGTTAATTTTAAATGGCTGGCCAAAGGTTTACTAACTAGTTTTTCATTCTACATTCTAAACCTCTCCAACACCTTCTCTATGTACTCACCCTGAGACGATGTCAATTTGCGATTTTTCCTGTCTCTTTTTATTCTCATACCAACGATTTTCTTTGCAGCACCCAAATCCTTCATCACAAATGAATTAGCTAATTTCTTTTTGAGCACATTTATATCATGCATATTAGACACTGCAACAAGCATGTCATCTACATACAATAACAAGATAATATAGCTTTCATTTTCTATCCTTTTAAAATAAACACAGTGATTAGAATGACATCTACTATAACCTCATTCTATCATAAACCTGCCAAAATTCAAATACTACCACTGCATTGGAGTTTTATTTAGGCCATACAAGCTCTTCTTCAACTTGCATACCAAATTCTCCTTCCCTTTGACCTCACACCCCTAGGGTTGTTGCATATAAATCTCTTCCTCCAAATCCCCATGGAGAAAAATTGTTTTTACATCTAACTGTTCAAGATGCAAATATTCTACTGCCACAAGACTTAAAATAGTCCTAATTGAATCATTTTAACAACATGAGAAATATTTCATCAAAATCTATACCTTTCTTTCGTGAAAACCCCATTACAACAAGTCTATCCTTGTACTGCTTTTTGCCTCCATCTTCTTCCTTCAACTTGTAAACCCATTTATTCTGCAATGCTCTTTTTCATACAGGCAACCGAACGAAATCCCAATTCTGGTTATTTGCCAAGGAATCCATTTCATCTTTCATGCCTTGCTCCCACTTCTTTTTGGTGTCCACCTGCATTTCCTCTTCATAACATTCTGGTTCACCAGAATTAGTCAACAATAAATAATATAATGAAGGAGAGTATAATTCAGGGGGTTTACTTAACTTGGTAGATCTTCTAACAACACTTGTAGGATTTTGAGGTACCTGTTGATCTTGTTGTTCTATATTTTGATTTTTTGGTGCCTTTGGAATTTATTTTTCAGTGATATCATCAAGCACTGTGTATTCTGGTTTTTCTTTTTCCCGTTTCTGTCCTTGCAACTGATCTTTGTACATGACCTTCTCATTGAATATGACATCTCTACTCCTAATGATTTTGTTATTTTCATAATCCCATAAGCGATAACCAAAATCATTAACACTGTATCCAATAAAGGTACACTTCTTGGATTTTTCCTCAAGCTTTGTTCTATTTTCTTTATCAATATGGACAAATGATTCACAATCGAAAGTCTTCAAAAATGAATAGTTTACCTTTTCACCTGTCCATGCCTCCTCTGGAATTCTACCATCCAAAGATCTTGAAGGTCCTCTGTTTATTAAGTAAACAAAAATATCTACAACATCTACCCAGAACTCTAAGGGAAAACCAATATGCAATCTCATACTTCTTGCATGCTCCATGATTGTCATTTTCATCCTTTTTGACACACCATTTTCTTGTGGGGTTCCTGGAACTGTCTTCTCTCTACGAATCCCATGGTATGAATAGTAATCATCAAACTCCTTGCTGCAATATTCACCTCCATTTTCTGATTTAACACACTTCAACCTTTTTCTTGTCTCATTCTCAACCAAATATTTCCATTTCTTAAAAGTATCAAAAACATCAGATTTTTGTCGAATGCAATAAACCCAAGTTTTTCTAGTTGCATCATTAATAAAAGTAACATAATAATGAGAGCCACCAAGAGATGACACCTAAGCTGGTCCCCATACA
Organism: Picea mariana; assembly: GCA_032191745.1. NCBI lineage: Eukaryota > Viridiplantae > Streptophyta > Pinopsida > Pinales > Pinaceae > Picea > Picea mariana. Next base: position 193,114 of record JASDQU010736396.1, on the reverse strand, counting down.
TCTGTATGCACAAGCTCTAACCTTTCACTCTTATTTTCTTTTCCAACTTTGAGAAATATCACTCTCTTTTGTTTTCCATAAACACAATGCTCACAAAAATCCAAATCAATTTGTTTAAGATCTGGCAACAAATTTCTTTTGTGAAGTATCTGCATCCCCTTCTCACTCATGTGTCCAAGCCTATGATGCCACAATGTTGTATCCACTCCTATAGAAGCTAAAGAGAAAGATGAGTCATTATTACCAGTACATAAATACAATGTACCTACCTTCTCT
>JASDQU010736396.1:145927-156090 GCA_032191745.1 Picea mariana | reverse complement strand
ATTGAAAATGGCTATGTCAAACATTTACTCTTTCACACATGTGCATCATCTCAATATTCATGTCTACAATATGTGGAGGGTTATTCAAGGTTTCAAGACTTTCTTCATATTTTCCTACTTTAATATTCTCATGGTCATGTTAATCCATATAGAGGTTCATGATATAAACATTCATTGTTCTAATGTTGACATAAATTCAAATCTTCACTTTGTCGATTAGAGGGCACAATAATGGCAACAATGAGAGAGTTTTGATCATATGACAACTAATTTGTCCCTTTAAAAAAACTTCATTGATGTGCAAGGGAGCATTGTGTCTATGAGAAAAGACCCAGTTTATCCCCCACATATATTCAATAAGGTGTGTGGGATAAACACACCCTCAAAACAAAACAAAAATCACTGCAAGTGAAGTTGTTGCATAACTCCAAACCATCTGCATAGTTGGAGTTTCCTTCACAATATTTTGTCCTCAATGATATTACAAGAAAATTCAATGGGTTGACCCAGTTTTGTGTTTACATTTTCCCTATTGACCTTTGGATGGAGAAATTTTGTGGAGAGGTGAGTCAACCTTGGTATAGTTTGGGCTTTCTACTTCATATATATTACCTTACCTAGGTTCCAAACTTGAGAGTGAGTTAGATTATTCTTGATACCCACTTGATGCTTGGCATATCCATGTTTAGGATGATAACCAAACACAAGGGAAGGTTTCCATATGTTGGTAAGCTCCTTGAATGGTTAATTTGGATATTTTATTTCACCTAGCAGCCACATCACTTAGTTATCCAATAGGGTAGGCATGAATATGATCTTTGAGCAATAGTTAGAATGATTTTTTTCCTTCCATACATGTTTTCCTTTCTTTTGTGTGTTTAATTTCATGCATTGCCTAATTTTATTGATGCATTTGATTTTCCTTAGAACAATTTCTTACACATGTTTTCCTACTTTACTTTCATGTTTATATTTGGTGAAGTTTTTTTTATTTGTGCCAAGTATTTTTTATTTCTAGATAGGGTGGTAGATTCACCCCAAATTTTGTTTCATTTGCCAAGTTATATGGTGTGTAGGTCACAGGTCTACAGAGATTATGGAGTTCTCATACATTCTCACACAGAGTGCATGTCCACGAGTAGGAGCCAGATGTTACCCCATGAGGGGTGACACATTTTTGGATATGCTAGAAAGGGCTTCAAGTTGTTGCTTGCATGATGTGCCATGCTCATATTCCCTAGATCTAGATAGAGTTCTTCTTGATCTCCACCAAAAACATGATCATGCTATCTCAACTATGGTGTATCTCACTTTCATGCCAACTCCTCAGATGATAGATGCATTGTTGTACAGTATGGCATGGTTCATATTTTATTCATTTGGCATTCCATGTATCAATACTTATTTGGAAATGATGATGTAACTTATTATCTCATCATAAAGTGGTAAACACCTAATGATTGACTAGTATCATTCCATAACATTACATGGTTTTATGAGTTTCCTTGTAGTACCATGGGGAACATGTTTTATGTTAGAAGTGTGTCATCTATTGGATTAACCTATACCATTGGGTTCTTAGGATAGATATCGTTATCCATATCCCAACCATGCTAATCATTTTCCAACTCTTGAGTGTTATTCATTCCATCCATATAAAAAATTTCATCTTGGTCATGTATGATTTCTCAAAGGTCAAAAGGAAAGGTCAAATTGATAAATCCTGAGTCAATAATCCAATAAGGAAAAGAGGTGAAGAGATAAAGTCAAAATCCAAATATAAATATTTAGCAATGCTCCCTCACTATGAGGCCAATGCCCCTAGTCTCTAGTTTGTCTATGAATATCTAAATAAAAGGAACTTGTTCGATGAAACAAACATTAAAAAAAAACAAATCTTAAAGGGGTAGTAAGAAATAATGTTAAGGATGGTAACTCAATGTTAAGCTATCTCTAGAAGGATATTATATGTAAAAATCCTAGCTAAATAAAGGTGGATGAATAAATAAATGATTGATAAGACTTGTTCATGTATAAGACGTTGAGGGTCATCACATGAACTCATTCCCCATTCCCTTTCATCATTATTAATTATTTTTTCCTATCTTTCACCTAGGTGCTTAGGAAATATGTGTTCTCTTAGGACTTGATGCATGTATAAGGGTCAATATTGTTCCCCTTGTTAAGACTTAGGAAAATATTAAAACCAACCCCCTTTTTATGTTGTGCTAAGAGATGTAACCAGGTGATACCAATTAATGGCTTTCTAAGAGGCTAGACCCATCACTTCAAGTGGGTATTGTGCATTGGGATACATGTATTATGCCTCAAGATACATGACATTGCATTGGGATCCATGTACTCATATATGATCATATCTACATACATTGGGATCCATACCATTTTTCTTGGGATTCATGTCACCGCATTGGGATCCATGACAGTGCATCGATCTATGAGAGGGATGTCATGTCGCCACACATGCCACATGGGCCACTCAAATTCATTCTCCTTTATCAATTGGACGTTTCATTCACACTTATGCATTATTTATCTCTCCTTGGACCACACATGGGAGTTATTAATGCATTGGAGGAGTTGGTTACAAATTATGGAGGTGGTTATAAGTTGTTATTTGGACCTTGTGATGATGTGGCATGCTTTATTTTTATCTACTTGAGAAGCACTCACCTAGAAGAGGCCACACATGACATTTATCTTGAATTTTTTACTTGGATGGCTCACACATGTGAGAGGTATTTTCATCTTCTTGAGTTCGTTATTCCAAACTTTAACCTTTCCATCATTTGAGGGAGTTGGTTGGCGGATCTTTGGGAGTATTTGGACAATGTTGACTCAATCATTCACCCTCTCATGGGAAAAAATCACCTTTATTGAGGAGTGCACCTAATTTATTCTCTCCCTCTAGCCCACACTTGTGGAATTTATTATTATATTTGGACCATTCTTTAGGTTCATTTGGATCTTGGAGGGTTTTGAGGGATTTGTTAGATGATTTGTTGTATTTTCCTATGGTTTTGACTGGGTTAATGCTTTTGACCTCATATTATTGAGCTAGCACAATGTGTTGTATTGTATTTGAGGAGGCTCTTCACCTATAAAAGGAAGAGTCCTCCCTCATTTAAAACCATTGGATATTAATGAGAAACATGGCTTAATATTTGTTTTAGAATCTATTTATTTTTTTTGTTAATGTTTAGTCATTTTCAAGGTTTATATAAGAACTTTTAAAGGTTTTTTTGGAATAAAAAGGTTGCTAGAAGGCCAAAGAATTAAGGGTGAAATGCTCCACTTGGGAGGGTTCTCAAGTTAGGTTCTATAACCTTACCCCTTTGATCATTGAAGTTATTGTTCATGCATTAAGGTAGGACATTTTATGGCTCTATCCTTTTTCTTGGCCAACCTTTTAGTTCACCTTGATAGTACTAGGAAAGGTTTTCATAAGGTGTTATCCTCAATCTAGATTGCATTGAGCCTCATTGGCTTATATTAGTTCAAATCAAACTAGTTCTCAAAGAAACATCTATATGTTGATCACAAGAGGGTTTGAAAATCATTTTTAATTTAAGTAGAAATTGATCACTTTTATGGATGCCCTAATGCGTACTTTGCTTGGAATGGTTGAAATCAATACAACATAACTAGGGTTGAAAATAACTTTTATTGCAACATTTTGGAGTGTTGTTCTAGGTTATTATAAAGTATCATTGGATGTATTGGAAGGTCCAACAACCTCATTCAAAGTGAAATCGTTGCATGTTCTTTATTGTTGTTTCAGGATTTTTCTAGTATTCCTTTTTCTGCAGAGATTTATTGTTGTGCAAGACTATTTGTAACCCTCCTCTTTTTCCAATGTTTTGAGGATTTAATTATATTCATTTCCATAGGTGTCCAAATGAATTTTAAGAGAGATAAATTACCTAGTTTCAAGCCTTGACTTTACCTCCTATGTGTTATCCAAAACTCTATCCAGGACTGTCATAAAACTGTAGAAGTATTCCACTTTCAATGGTGATTAAAGTGTTGATGTCTTGAAATGTTTTTATGACACCTTGTTTTCCACATCCTAAAGAAGCCAAAATATGTTAAGGAATTCCAAAGGACCTTGTAATTAGTCCAATGGTTGCCTCCTTTCACTGTTGTATGAAGGTTTTTTAACCATATTTTTTTTTGGTGTTTGCATGTCTTTTGGCTTGGTTGGTTGACCACGATACATTCCTACCCTAACCACCCCAAACAATCTACCCAAAAAGTGAAACATTTATATTGTTTTCTAGTTGAGAGGGTCGATTCATGTTACAATCATGGTTCCAAAGAATTGATCTATATTGTATGATGAGAAACAGATTAATTTTTTAGTGTTGATGAATGAATGATAAGTTTGGTTAATGATATAATTTTTGTGCCTTGACATATAATAATGAAATTTTCTAATCTGACAGCAATGTATTTCTTCTAAATTTATTACATTGAGCTCATTTCCTTGTTCTCTCTTTACAATAGTGACACTTCATGTTTTTCCTGGCATATACTTATTGAATGGATGCAAACTTATATTGGTTATGAACTTGTTAGAATGATGCTCTATTTCATTGCTATCATAACGACCCAATTTCATGCTTAAATGTTTCATAAGTACTTGTTCATGATTCAGTTCTTACACATATGAAATTTGCTAAATGATGACTATCTTGTGAATGAATATATACTTTTTACTTAGAAGTTTCACCTTGAACCTTGTATATTACTTGATCACTAATTATGAGTAATGGTGCATTGGTGTGTTGTGTTGAATAAAGTAAGTGTTTTCCTTCCAAGCATTCATTGAGAATTTTATTCTCTTACTTTTCTTGAAGCATTAGTTTAGAGAAGTCAACCCAAGTCAAACAAATTCCTTGTCCTCGCCTGTCTAGAAATGCAATGATAGGACTTAGTATTAGCCCCCTAGGAAAACCCTCCTTATGTTAGAAACCATGGCCTAGAAATGTAGAGCCAAGGGGAATAAGGTGATAGTGGGTGGCTTCCCTATCTATTTTCTCAGGCTTCCCTATCTAGAAGATAGTTAGTTTGAACAGTGGAGTCAGTCAACTGACTCAACCAACCAACCAACTATTGTGGCCACAACAACCCTCTTATTTTTATTTTATAAGAAAAAGGAAAGGGGCCCCTACCAAATTGAATATATGCAGACGGTTTGGATTTATGCAACAAATTCACTTGGATACCTCTTTAGTGTGCAATCATAGCACCTTCTATAATTGGCTCAAAAATCAAATTTTATTTTTTTTGCTCAAAAATAAAATTTTAATTTTTTTTTAAATAAATTGTTGTCGTCGCAATTTCAATGCACTTGCTATACAAATCATGAAAAATTGCATAATAATATACCCTGTTTTCGTCACACTTGCGACGACCCTTACAAATCTTACAACGAACTTTCCATACAAAACATGAAAATTGTATAGCAATTTCGTCGCAATATACCCTGTTTTCGTCTCACTTGCGACGAACCTTACAAATCTTGTGACGTAATTGCTATACAAATCACGAAAATTGTATAGAAATTTCGTGGCAATATACCTTATTTTCATCTCACTTGCGACGACTCTTACAAATCTTGTGACACACTTTCTATACAAATCATGAAAATTGTATAGCAATTTTATGGAAATATACCATGTTTTCGTCGCAATTGCGACGAACTGTACAAATCTTGCGACGAACTTGCCATACAAATCATGAAAATTGTATAGCAATTTCATTGCAATATACCTTGTTTTTGTCACCCGTGCGACGACTGCTTCGAAAGTTGATTTATCGCAAACTTTTTCCTTACTTTGCCTATATTGTCGAGTGTGTGACGATCTCTATTTATTGTCGCACTTGCGACGATAGCTCTACATTGTCTCATTTGCGATGATTTCCCTACTTTGTCTCATTTGTGATGATTTCCCTACTTTATCGCTCTTTCGACGATGTATGACAACTTCCCTAATAGTGTCGCTCTTGTGACATTAATCCAAGTTCATCACACATGCCACATCACGTGAAGCCACATTTGGGAGACTCAAGATTAGTCGCAATATCCATGACATAATGTCGCAAGAGCGTCGAAATAGTGATCACAAAATGACCCAAATTTTCTAGTGTGCACTGAGATATATATTCCAAGCCAATGGATCATTTAATTTCGGGATCATTCCCCTGTCCCTCTGTCGCCTCAAGTATTTCGTAAGATATTGAGACTTCCCTAGCCAACGCTTACCTTCAAGGGAGAAGATTGTAGAGGATTCTTAAAGAAGCATGACAATGGATTATACCTCTTACTTGAATTCCAGGAGACCCCAACGGTCATCCCTGAGGACATCAAGAGATTGTAGGTTAGCTCATTCAAAAATCCTTTCTAGGAAATTTCTTGGATTTTCACAAGGATAACAGGAAAAGAAACTACAGCCAGCATTTCCGGCATGATTATGTATATTCTATATTTTACAGTCAAATAACAGGCCATGTTTGATTGGGTCAAGTTGATTTCCATTGAAATCTCTTCCTAATTGTCTCAATAAAGGAGAAGAAATTATTTATTTCATCTTATTTTGTTTTCGCGATAGCACATTGTTGCCAGTTCCCGAGATTATATGTGTGTAAAAAGGTAAACTGTGAATTCAACTCGGTAACCTTCTGGCATCAAACACTATGGAGGCACAAGGCCTCCCAATATTTTTATGAAATTTTTAATGATTTTGTATCATTTTTTCAAGGCTTGTTGTTTGGAAAGGACACTCCCCAGATGTCTAACCAGGCGAGTAATTTATTGGATAGGAAGGGGACACTAGAATAAATGGAGAATTACAATGTCATAAGTATTTTCAGTTTTAAGGAAAATCCTTCCTTCCTTCCGTGCAACATATCTGACAAAAAAATTGTTATTGAAATAGCAAAGCAATACAACTATTGGTTGCATTTTTTCCATCAAAATAGAAAAAAGAAATTCCTACCTCTTCCTTGGAGAGTTGGGGACTTCATATTTAGAAATATGAACAAGATTGATGAATTCACAGGCCATTTCCATAGCCTGAATCTAAGATATTTTGAAAGGGTAAAAGGGTTCAACCCTAGAGGAATTTTTGTAGAACATATACTAGAAATTGGCATTAGAAATTCTTATATTAATGTTATTCTGAATGAATATGAAGAAAATGAATCAGACACTCCTTCTCATGACACTAGTGACCTAGAAATGATACTCAGCACCAATGAGTCGTACAAATAGAAAGGACAAATTTTGGGTGAGAAGAGTGCCCAATCCCCAAATGTCACTCCAAAGAGTACAACATTTCAGACTAGTGCTCCAATGGCCCACCAAATTAAGAAAGTGACCCATAGTTCTTTAAGAGGAGGAGGAGATAACAACCCTCCTTCAGGAAAAACTGAAAGCTCCCATAAGCTTCCCTTGAGGAACAAAAGAAAAATAGTGTACAAGAAGAGGAGGGACCTAGAGTCGGAAGAGACATCCACAACCTGTCCCTCAAGGATATGGAACTCGAGATTGAAATCGAAAAGGTGTTCCCCGAAGCTAATCGGCTAGAGAACATGGCTCACCATAATCCTCTGATGGAAATATTTGAGAACAAGACCTTCAATGAAGAAGAGTCTATTGTATTTCAGAGCGAGTCCAAAAATTTAATTATTGAGAAAAGAGATGTAAAGAATAAAAATAGGAAACGTCGTTCGAAGGTTAACCTATGGAACATGCGGCCTTCCCAAATTTCCTAAATTCACCGAGACACCGGAGATTCTCTAGATGATTCTTTTGGAGGCCTTGAAACAGAGAACACTAAGTTAAAGAAGAGAATCAAAGAACTGGAGGAAAATTTAATGCCTCTTCCAGTACTTGCTAGTCCTTTAGCAATAATTGGGCCCACCACACCTGCAGCAAAACTAAAAGGATCTTCAAGCATGCTCACATCAGCTAGGGGGTATGTGGAGAAGAACATTACGAAAAGAATGGAATTAATTACAAAGGCTTGAGATATGTCAAAGAGCACGGTCTATTTTGGAACGAGGGCACATGCCTTCCATGAATACTTACAGGCAGATTTGAAAAACGAAGAAGGGTTTTACCTCGACGCAGTCGTACCCTTTGATTTTAAATTTACCAATATGAAAGATTTGAGAAGAAGAGAGGAGGATCTCCTTTCTCCGAATTGGATAAAACAACTAAACGCATGCTGGAAGGAAAAGGTAAAGAAATTGAATATTATTGTCCAAGCATGCAGCCAAGCCATAACTAGGAGAGAAGAATTATTCAAAAGGATGACTAAGATAGACCTAGTCGGGAGCACCAATGAGGTCCAAGACCTCAAATTGATTCTCAAATCGTTGTTCCTAACCAATCAAGACTTTGACAAACAAGTTGAGATCTTTAAAGGATTACCATTTGAAACATTTTATGGAATTCTTGAGTATAGTGAAGATGGTGTGGAAAAATGGCTAGTCGACTATTCAATGAAAAATCAAGATATTGAAGAAGCTTTGCGGAATACTTATATTGATCTAAGGGAATTGGAGGGCAATATTTTCAATATAAAAATATGGCATAAAATGAACGTGGCACCAATGAGAAGCTACATCGAGGAGTGATTTAAAAAGGTTGCCGACAAACTTACTGATGAAGGGAAAAAGGCAGTTGAGACGATTCTTGTAACTGTTGATGAAATCCATAAAAGGACATCAACGAGAAAGTGAGAAACACAAGATATCATCATATTAAGCTCATAATAATCACATTTTTCTGTCTTTATCAATTTCTTCATCCAGTTACTCCACCTCTTTAAATAGAAAGGTTTAACTGAAGACTAATAATTTCCTTTTTCTTCTTACCAGGTCTTCATGTCCCCCGCCGCCCACTTTATTCCTTCTACAAACTTCATTCTTATATATATATTATTTATGGTCCATGAGAGTCCCAATCCCAGTCATTATGAAAAACACATTTAAATTTCAGAGAATATGTAATGAACTATATATTTTTTAGAAATTCCAAGAGAGTTATTTTGGGAACAATCTTGACTGTACTTTGTAACCCATTTTTCTAAAAATAAAGTATTTTAGGTTGATCTATCATTATATTTATTTTAGTTTCCCATGTATCACTCTGTCAAAGTTCTCGTACGCATGTGGATCATTTTCTTTTACTTTTTTATGTGATCAAAATATTTAGCCCTACTATGATGGATGTGAGGATATTTTGTTTATTTTCTTTAAATGTGTGAATGTGTGTGGTTCCTGGTCCACTCTCAAGAAATTTCCTTAAAAAGAAAATAAAATATTTTCGGTTCTTTTTTTTATATATATTTACTTTCTTTTGATTACCATGACGAACTTCTATAAAAGTCTCACATTCTAAAAATCTCGAACAGAGGAGTACCACCTCTATAAAAACACAGGGGGATTTTTATCCTCGTGAGGTTGTCTTTTTGGTCCTAATGAATTCAAGCATCAACATTTTTAGCGACCATATTGGGGACATGAAATGAAAATTCAAAAACTGGCCCAACATTTATGAAAGAACATATGACTTTACTCCAGGGTAATCAACCCCATTTAGAAATTGGATTGAATATTCAATGAATAATTTTACACCAGTTGTATAATCTAGTAATAATGACAGCCCAAACTCGAGAAGAGTTAGAAAGGTCCTGGAAGATCTTAGTCCAAGAAGAAGAAAGATAAATTCTTCGAAGACCGAGGAGAGAAGAATGAAAAGATTGAAGAAATCAAAGGCTAGCTAGAGCAGCACAAGAACAAGGTCAAGATTGAAGTTGGACGAATACAAGGGACCCATTACCAGAAGTAAAAGAAAGCAACTTTTTTTCCTTAGAAGTGAAAATTCTATCTCTTGAGTCTCCTCAAACTTGGCAACGAGAGATGAACAGCCTCGAGACGAACATCATGAGGAGAGACAAGGAGGTGAAAGAGATGCCACAAGAAACCAAGGAATCCTAGGGTTTGGAAATAGAAGGAGGGTAAGAGATTCCCCTCTTAATATTATAGGTGAACAACATGAGCTCCATGTTCTCCCTAAGGGAAACTTAAAGTAATTTTCTGCGGATGGAACAATCGATGCAAAGAGGCATCTA
>JASDQU010736396.1:87333-105669 GCA_032191745.1 Picea mariana | reverse complement strand
CCTCTACTTTTTTATTGGATCGAGGGTAGTAGGGGGATGCAAACTCTTGTGAGAAGCCTAACCGGGAGGAGAGTTCGACGAAGATCTGATTCTCGAAGTGTTTCCTGTGATCGGAGACTAATTATAGTGGGACTCCAAAGTGGGAGATGATGTGATTAAAGAAAAAATGGGTTGAGGTGTCAGTGGTGTTGTTGAAGGTGGGAATGGCTTCAACCCACTTGGTGAATTAATTGAATACCATGATAATGTACTTGTGTTCATTGTTGGATGGAGGGTTGCAAGTCATGAATTCAATGCCCCATTTGCAAAAGCGGTCGACGGTGATGAATGGGTGTAGAAGAGAACGTGGTGCTTGTTCTTTGTGGGTGTAAAGATGGAATTTGTCACATCATTTCATGGCGTCGATATAGTCGTGAAACAATGTGGGCCAAAAGTAGCCATCTTGAATGATTTTCTGGGTGGTGGACATCCCTGAGAGGTCACCACCGCAAGCGCCTCTATGGAAATCATTCAGAACTCTGTCATCTTCATTGATGGTCAAACATCGAGGAAGTATGGTGTCAACCCCTCATCGATATAAGATGTCACCGATAAGGATATATTGAGGGGCCTGATGGTGAATACGTCGGTGATCGTCCCTGGAAAGTTGGGGTCTAAACTTTTGTGTTTGGAGGTAGACGAGGAGATCGTCATACCATAGATCATCCGAAGGGATGTAGAAGAGGTGTTTGTCAGGGAAGTATTTATTGATGGGTTAATTGGTAGTATCTGAGGGAAATTTCATACTGATTTCAGTGAGGATGAGGGATTTATTCCTCTTGGGTGTTGAAAATTCGAGGTCATACTCTTGAATCATGACAATCCATCGAGAAAATTTGCCATTAATTTTCCTGCGACTGAGCAAGTATTGCATGGGGTTGGAATCTGCCATGACTTTGGTAGTGCGAAGTAGGATGTAATGGCACAGTTTATGGACTTTGAGGACAACTGAAAGGGCGATTTTCTCTTCATGATTGTACTTCAGGGGTGGTCCTAAAAGATTTTTACTAATATAGTAAATTACATCCTCACGACCATCATCCCCTAGTTGGACGAGAACTCCTTCCACTGAGACAGTTGAGGCTGATAAGTAGAGGATATAGTCACGATCATAGTCAGGTGGACCAATTAAAGGGGTGTTGGAGAGCACCACTTTTAAATCATCAAAAGAGGTTTGGGTATGTTTATCCCATTGGAATGGGATATCATGACACAATAAATGAAGGAAGCCATGTGCATGAATGGTGTAATCGGGGACAAAGCAGTGCAGGAAGTTAGCTTTGCCTTGTAGGATTTGGAGTTGGTGTAAATTCTGAGGTGAAGGAATTTCGGTGATGGCTTAGACCTTGAGGGGCTCGACAGTAATGCTGCATTGGGAAACAATGAACCCAAGGAGGTGTCCAGTGGTGACACAAAAATACACACTTGAGGGGGTTCAAGCGTATATTATACTGGTGACACCTGTGAAAGATGAGGCATAAGTCATCTAGATGTTAAGTGTATTTCTTAGATCGAGTGGTGAGATTGTCTAAGTAGGCGAGGATGATGCGAGCCACATCATGAAAAATGTATGTCATGGCCCATTGGAATTTCGCACCGGCATTCTTGAGGCCAAAAGGCATGACACAATATGAAAAAGTACCTCATGTGGTAGTGAATGTGGTTTTGTACTAGTTTGCATGATGAATCTAAATTTGATTGTAGCCAGAAAAACTGTCCATAAAAGACAAGGCTTCCTGCCCAGCACAATCATCAATAATTTGGTCGATGAAGGGCGCTGGGAAGTTTTCTTTGGGACAGGTGTGATTGATATCACAAAAGTCAGTGTAGACATGAATAGTGCCCTGTTTTTTCTTGACCCACGACGTATATACGATGGGTTATATGAACCCTGCAACGTGTAATTTGTCGATTTCAGCTTTGATGGTCACCACTTTGGATTGGTGTAGTGGGCGTTGTGTTTGTCGTATAGGTGTGATATCAGGCCATGTATCTATACGATGTTCGACAATAGAAGGATCAAGGCCAGAAATCTCTGTGTATGACTAGGAAAAAATGTCCCGGTATTCTTGGAAGAGAGATTTGTAAGTTATAAGTTCTTCAGGAGAGCATATGGAGTCTTGACTAAGGGGATTAAAGGATTTCTACGAGACAAAGAGCGCTCTTTGATGGAGTGCATTCCATGGGAAATCAAGGGTAGTTAATTCCTCGAGGATGTCTTCATCGTAGTGGAACCGGCGAGAATCTAAGGGATCTCGGGGAGTAACATTGGTGACTGTCACTATATGATTATCTTCCGGTGGTGAAGATGTAGGGGAGGTGCAAGGAGGTTGCGATGGTGTGCTCGACATAAACCAAATATCAAGGTACTGTGGGATAAAAATTGTAGTCAGGCATAAGATTTCTGTGGGGAAATGTACTAGAGAATTGGGGGGATTTGGGGGCAAATCCTCATATAGGTTATCCATGAACCATGAAGGAGTGTGGAGTTCCTCGGGCTTAGGAGAGATAATATGAGAGACATCGGGGGATATCGTCGGTACCTCTGGAAATGGGGGGGGTGTATGATTCTGAATAAGGCCCATTTGGCGACACCTGTATTCAAGGATCGTAGGACATTGGTATGTGAAATGATCGAGTGATTCACAGAGAGAGTAAGGGCATCTCATCTATTCGTTAACTGAAGTCATGACATAGTGGACGTCTGTGATAGGAGTACTTGATGACGTGGATGGGGGGGACTCTTGCTGAAATCTTTGGCATACTACCATGAGTGTCTATCGAAATTGAGGTAGCGTGGGGAAATGGTGGGTATAATGGCCATATTCTGAACAACTGGCACATGTAGATTTGGTTCACAAACCTATGGTACCTGTAGTCAGAGACGTGGTGGTAGTAATAGGTGTTTTGGGTGTAATGATGAGCGATGTGGTTGCTTGAGGATGTCAAATTAAATTGCGTAACTCGGGGAGAGAGGGACAACGATTGGTGGGGTGTCATTCTTTCTCGCATAATGCACAAGGACGTTGAAATCAGGGGGGAATGTGGAGTGGTAGGATCTTTATTCTTCCTTCGTCCTCCAACTGTAGCGGTGGCGCCAGCAAGCAGAGGTGGGTGTGGTGCGGTGGAAGTGAGGACTGGCATATGCATTGGGATTCCCTCTATTTGGGGAGGGAGGGATGGTTGAGGAACCATCTCAGGTGGGTGCAGATACCAAACTGGGATGGAAAGCATAATGTTAGGTAGAGTAAGCATTGTGGCTATGAACAAATCTTGTATGCCCGATGGGGGTTAGAGGAAGGGGATTTGAGTAATGGCTTGGAGGACTGTCTACCAAACCGAGATGTGACCCTGGAGAAGAGGGACATCGAGAACAAGTGGTGATGGAGAGTTCTTAGGGGATTCCTGAGATAGGAGTTATGTGACTAGTGTGATGTCGAGAAGTGAAGAAGCCTTGGTGGGAGGAAAGGTATCTCCAGTGCTAGTTTTGTTGGAAGAGATGACGCATACTTGAGTTGAGGGATGTATGAGTGGGGTTTCTCCATGGTATGTGCCTAGCAAGGATGGGTCTTTGAAAAATTTGGGTCCCATCTCGACAAGTGGGTAGGCATTGGGATTAGTGTGGAAAAAAGGTAGGATGTTATCAATGTTGGAGGAAGGTTGAGGATCATAATGTAAAACTTGATCGATGCTGATGATCTTTCCATTGTGGGGGGACATCATCGTGTGAAACATAGAAGAGGAGACTTCCTTCATAACATACATGTATCTACGTCCGAAAAAGATATTGTAATCGAGTGGGGCGTCGATAACTTCAATGTCAATAAGGATGGTCTTTCCCCCAAGTTCAATCGGGACATTTTGAAAGAGCCCTTCAGGAGAGGATGGTCATCCATCATAATCTCTCTAAGTGATGGTGGATGGTATTAGCTCGAGAATGCCGAGTTTCTTCCATACAGTTTTGGACATGATGCATGTGGATGTACCTTCATCGATGATGCATCGATGAACTGTGATGTTCCAAATTTTTACAGGTATCTGGAAAGTTACCAAAGCGGGGAGACGGGGTTCCCCACAATCTAGATCAAATGTGATGAGTCTAGTATAAGTAGGGTCAACTACCCCCAGGGCAAAGAGTAATGACTTTCATTGAGTGGGATAGGCTTGAAGGACTTCTAAGATTGACATGGTGATAGGGGATTGCGCCAAGTCATCGACCAAATTGTAATTGTGTGCTGCCCTAGCCTGAGGGTTGTTGACATTTCGTTGTAATGGGATGTGAGGAATCCAAAGGGGGGTTTCAGTGTTAGGGCCCGATATCATCATAGGTTGTCCCGTTGTAACGGGAAATTCTTTCGAAGTGGTGGGAGTAGATTCATGGGGTGTGTTGTATTGACAACTGCGCATTTGTAGAAGAATTTCTTCTTCACTAGTGAGGAGGATAGTGTGATCTACAGGAGTGTCAGGGTTTTCATATTGTCCCATCTGTGGTGGGGAAGGGTGCATTTCCTATTGGGTATTCATCACCCCTTGGTGTGGAATAGGGTTTTGTAACACCGCTGGGGGTGGTTGTTTCACGTATTGTTGTGGGGCCTGTTGAGGGGTAGGCAGTGTTGGGGGATGTGGTCCACTCATGGATTCTTTCATCCGTTTAAAGTCATCTTTTGGGGGGAATGGTGAGTATAAGGGTCGTATTCACTGCAAAGGGTGCAATGCAAATTTTTTTGGAGGTTATTGTTATTCTTTCCTTGGTATTTGTTGTGATTTCCCCCTTGGGGGTTCTGGTTCCCTTGATTCTAGTTTCCCCTAGTAGGTTGGTTTTGTTGGGGGTTATTTCCTCCTGGTCTGGGATTATTATTGTTTCATTTTTTTCCTTTATTTTTGGCATTATTCGAATGATGGGCCGTATTTTTCATATTTAGTTGTTCAAAATTTTGAAACCGTTGAATGGGAGAGGGTTAAACAAAGTTAACCCCAACGTGTGGATGTCCTTGTGGTGGAGCCATGAGTTGGCCAGGACTAGGAAATGGAATGTATGGATTATTTTGTGGCAATTATCTGTATGGTACATAGGAAGGCGCGATGCTTTCACTAGTGCTGAGGGTGTAAGCTGGGGTAGAGGGGCTACCATAGCTTCTTTGTATAGCCGGACACATCATGGGTGTCGATGCAGGTCCATTCTTGGGTGGAGAGGGTACAACAGGGTATGGTTGTTGGTAAGGGGGAGGAGGGTAATAAGTGGGTTCGCCATATATCGGTGGATGTTTGGGTGTACCATATATGGGTAGAGTTTGGATGTACGAGTTTTGGTGTGTTGTGGTACCAATCAATTCATCCGTTGAGTGAGACATCCCAGGTTTGTTTTGGCCAAATGGTATGGGTCTTGGGACATCAGGTAGTACCACATATAAGTATCTCGATTGTGCGTAAATGAGGTCATACTACTGAGTCTTGCTGATGGCTTCCTCTTTAGATTGGGGGAAATTGGAGGCCAAATATTTGGAAAGGAGGGATATGAGTGACCTAAGAAACAAATCAAGGCATTGTTGTTTGGTGGTTTCTACTTTGCATAAACAATGTGGCCAATGCCATTCATGAATGTGGTCAATGATATGTGTGGTTGAGGTTTGTTTAAACTAGGAGAGTAGTTCAGGACCATTTTCATGGCGTATTGGGATTTGAAATAAGGTCAAAAATTATTTGGCCAATGATTCAAAAGTCACATCGGACCCTCATTTTTTGTCTACATACCACTTGGTTGATGGGCTAGTGAGTGTGCGTTGGAATAACCTTAATTATACAAAGTTGTCCATGATGTTCTTTGAATACCACCATAAGTGGAAGGTCATGACATGGTTGGTAGGGTTGTCTCCCACCCTTTCTTCAAACTTGGTGATGTTTGAAGGCAGTTTGGTGGGCATTGCAGGACATGTGGGGTCGTGCAATATAGGATCATTCGTGATCTTGCTCAGATCCAGTATGTTGAGGGAAGCCAAGTATGGCATCTGAAGTGGGGGTGGAGGATAAGTTCCATCCATTCCGTGAGTAGTTTGTGTACCTAACCCTTGAGGGTGGTGGGGTGGGGTAGTACTTCCCCCCTGGGAAGACGTTTTTCCCTTGCTTCCTTGTAAAGGAGAGCTAGTGGATGGTTGGCCTTGAGAAGTGGACCCAAGTAAAGTGGAACCAAGAAAATCTAATCCCAAGATAGTAGCACTCACAAGGGTGTGAGAGGGTGGAGCCGATGAGTTGGAAATACTAGGAACTCCCCATAGAATAGGAGGGAGATTTAGCAAACATATGGAATGATGGGGATTATGTGGCTCCCCTGTGATGTTTGACTAGCGAAGTGAATGTGTGCAAATGGTGATGAGAGTAATAAATGAACAAGAGACTTTGTATACCTTGGACCTTCACAATATATCTCACAATCGTTTTGTAATCACAAGAGCATCATACATAAATCATTTGACAAAGAAGCATATATGTGGGTAGGTGGATTTTGTCCATGTGGGAGAACAAAGGAAACAAATTCTCATGTTCTAAAAATATGTAACGTCCTTCCTCTCTAATAGAACTAGACCTTCCAATAGAACTCAATAGTGAGGTCTAAAGACACCATAAGAGAAACTAGTGAAGGATGAAACAATCAGTTATAATGAGGGGTAGAGGGTGCATATCCCGAAAGAGCTGGTGATATTTCCCAATAGCCACACAAAATCTAATCAAGGTGCAATTGCAGCCCACAATTTCCACTTAGGTAGATGTCCTAAAATTTGGTCACTAGGTACCTCGATCAAAGTGCAACATTTAGATTTTCGACCTCATAAATGGGTCATGGGATGGATCACGTCCAAGAGGTGGGTGCCTCAAGGGGGGACGCATAGAACATTTGGACCTTGGCCTTCGACACTTCATGGATATATCCCTACCTTATGGTGTTAGGAACACTTGACTTGGAGGATTTAAAGTTCCATATTTGACAACTTCTAATGTTTGAAGATGTGAGAACCAGATAACGGGGAGTTATTTGTATGCCTATCCCCGAGATCCTACCTAGACTAAAAAAATTCTTTTGGCACCTCTTGTGGAGGAAAACTTAGTGAGTTTCTATAAAAAAATTAGATATGGTTGTTTGTGAGATTGGGGGTGTGAACCAATCTCATTCAAATTAAGTGGGAGTGGATAGTTCCTTCAAGCAAAGGGTGGGGCATTTTGGAATCCATTTTTGAGGAAACTTACTTCAACCTACACAATTCAAGATGAAACTATGTGAGTGAGTAGTGACTTTGTGTGTGAGCAAGTGATAAAATGTGCCAATTTTGTTTTAATAAGTTAGGTGTCACCTTGCATCATGTGGACTTCGTGTGGTCCTTACAAGTCTTGATTATCTATCTTACTAGATGTCATTGGTATAACCTTGTGGAATTTTAAAGTCCCTAAAGAACTAGCATGTGGACATGTGGGCATGTATGGGCCCGTTACAATAATCTTTAAACTCCCCTAGTGATGTAAACTATTAAAGTAGCTTTCAAAAATATCCTATCTTTGTAGCATGTGGGCATGTATGGGCCTTTAGATTATTTAAGATATTTTTGAAAAGAAACTAAGAGGAGTCCCAAAGGGGGTTGTTGTCCTCTCCTAAAGATTGTCTTTAAGGGAGATGAAATCTTCCTTCAATTGTTTTTCTGATTCTCAATATCTCTCTATGGTGCGAGAGAAGAGCATACTCTACGATTGAAGTTTGATTTCTGGTCCTGATGAAGGTTTTTATATATGTGATATTGAATCATTCCAACTTAACTTTTACAATCAAATAAAGCCTTCCATATGGCAAAATGAAAGCAAAAAAGAGGCGAAATATGGATTTTAACCCCTTAAGTGCCTATGTTTTGACTAACCCTTCATGTGGAGAGGGAATCTAAGTGTGGTGCATATTACAAATTGCATAGAATAAATATTTAGAAGGATATGGGCCTTCAAAACATCACAAAAAACACTTACAATGTTGAATTTCTGGACAGATGCATGGGTCACAGAGTAGACAGAGGCGCATATGGTGCCAATGCGCAACTAAAAAATGACCTGTTGGAACACATGCGCTGAGGAGAAAAGTGCTCTTGGATCACATTCTCGGAAGGCGTGCCTATGGGATAAAAAAACCCGTGCACTTTCTGATCCACGGTCGGGAAGAAAATTTTGAATGAAATTCTCCTATCTCAGCTCTGAATTTAGCTTTTTTCAGGTAGGCTTGGGCCGGTTATGATCCCTGCAAGTCAAATAAACCAAAAAGAAGTGCTCAAAAAACCCAAATGGGGAGAAATTGATACCTATCCCTGATAGAGTTGTCAATCTGTTGTATCATTTTCATCACCTGAATGAGCAAACGAGGAACACTTGCAAGTCCAGTTGGGTTAGCTAGACAGGATATATAGTGCAAGGGTTACAAATATCAAGCACAATAAATAAACAAACAACTAAGCTAGCAATAATTAAAGAAGCTAAACTAAAGTGCATAAGGGAATTAGAACCAAAATTAACCAAACAATTGACCAATATTCATGCCACCAATGGATAGATTGTATTAGTGGGAAAACAACAAAGAGAAAGGAAGACTTATGGGTCCCTTCTTCCTCCAAGGGAGCGCTATTGAACCCCAAATGAGAGATCTCTTCTTACAAATAGAAAACTAAAAGGAAATGGTGAATAAATCCAAAGCTCATTCACTCAAGAGGTGATGTGAATATCCCAATGAAATGGTGCTTGTATGCTCCAATGAGGAAAGAGGTTCATTGCAGGAGAATAGAGGCAACATAACAATACAAATAGATTCTTAGAAATATAGTGCACCCATGGCCTATTTTTATAGAAAATATTTGAGGCATTATCCAACCGGTCTTTAGTGTGAACAAGGGGCCCTTTAAGTCTTTGACCAGCCCCCCACTCAGATTCAACTCAGATTTGGGGGTCAGATTGACTTGAGAGCTGAACTAGAAGTGGGTGGTAGGCCGACTAGAATCATTAATGTGTCATTCTGAGGTGTGCACAGGTTTTTTCATCCACAGTCACGCATCGGGAGCATGTGTGCTTTCCCTACATTTTCAATTGGCGCACGTGCACACACTTCCTTTATATTCTGAGCGCATGCTGATTTTATAACCAATTGTATAGTTTGTGCCCTTTGGAAATGCATTTTTGGGCCATGAATGAATAATAGGTGTTTGGAGATGCTAGATTCATGTAACCATTTGTGGACAAAATTTCAGTGATAACACACATATATCTTTGTCTCTATTATATTATGTATGTTCTGTGTTTTATTTCCGCATTTGTTTTATTTTATTTCTCCACGATCCTGTTTTTATAAAAATTACAGTAATGGTTGTTAATGTTAAAGGATACTCATATGACTAATCAGAATAGGACATTAGAGTGGACTCCTCATAACATTGTGCAGTTGGAAAGGGATAATAATTATTCATGCATTTCGTGGATTTATGGTTAGATAGTATTACTGCAGGGTTTATTATTGAATTTGCAGTCGATACAACGAAGTCATATACTGATGGAGAGTAGGATTTTTTGAAGGGACCCACAGGAAGGTACATTAGGTCTATTTACACATCAATCAATATATTATTACATGATAAAGGTGTGATGAATATGGAATCATAAAGCTAGATCACTCTGCACACATGGGGGAGTTGGGGGAAGCAATAAGGATGATATGAGGTATGGAGAAGGCTCTGGAGAGTATCCATAAGAAGGAAGCAATGGACCCCATCATGATGGATGATGAACAAACTAGGGAGATCATAGGGAAATCAGGTGTGACTCATATCGAACAACCCTACCAATATAATATCAATAGTAAGAAGAGGGAAGTAGTCGAGCGAGAGGGCTTAGACAGTGATGAGGAAGAGGTAGAGGATCTCTGCACCATGTGGAATATTGAGGATATTTTGTGTGCCACATATGAGAGGAAAACCATAGGCTATGGGTTTGGTGTAGAATAAGGATCTCCATTCCAAATCTGAATTAGTGTGGAACCCACAGCCCCATGTGCAACTAAGACATCTGAAGAATAAAAATTGGTTAACCAACAAGTGATTAATGGTAGAATACTTTTTACAGGATGTGGGTCTAGTGGAAACTCAAGTAGAAGTAAAAGTTCAACAAGTAGCAATCAAGTATCTACACCACGTGGAGGTGGTATTTCAACAAACTTCACAATGGTAGGACAAGTTCCAACTATTAGGTTACCATAGTTCCGAGCAGACGGGTTGGATGACCTTGAAAATAATTTGTTATCTGTGAGAAGATCTGGTCAACAAATCAAATCAAAGATGAAGATACAAAGGTTGTACAGTTGGAAATCACATTCAGAGACTGTGCATTAGAATTCTACATGGGTCTCACAACAAATAATCCAATGGGAGCGCCTACAATCGTAGCATAGGTTAAGAGTAAATTAATCAATGAATTTAGGAAACCTAGTTCAGAGGACCAGTTCATGAATGAAATGGTAGAGATTAAGAATAAACTAGGAGAATCAGTGTGGGAGGTGGACCAGAAGTTCAAGAGGCTAAAAGGTAATTTAAAGTACCCTATTATTGATATGCAACATAGACATTTTTTTGTTAACTCTTTATTGCCACACTTGAAGTATCCTTTGAGACAGTAGAAATTTCAAAGTCAGGCTGAGGCTCTGCAAGTAGCCTTATAGCTAGAGGAAAATAAATATAAGAATATAGATATAGTCGTGGAAGAAATGAAGAAATATATAAAGAGCTTAACATTCCAGTTGAATCAGAATAAACAAAGGGAGAAAAGAGAGGATTTATGGTGTATAATGTGCAAGACAGAAGGCCATCATAAGAATGAGTGTCCATTATTTGTGCAATATATAGGAGTGGGTATGCAAAACCATTTAGCTTCAGGAGGACCATGGTGTGATATTTGAAAAACACATGTGCATGATCCCTATCATTTCCCCATCATGCAGAAATATCAAACAGTCTCGAAGAGTACATTTTGTAATTTTTGTAAGTCAGTTGGACATGAATACAAGGACTATAGAACCTTGGAGATGATGAAATAAAACATTGCGTATACATACAGGGTGCAGGTTGAACATGTAATAGAACAATCTGCATAGAAACCGCAGTATAACAATGCATAACACCCATAATATAATCTCGTGAAGCAGTTTCAAGAATAACGATAGTACAACAATGCACAACAATTTGGAGCACCATCGCAGTAGTGTGCAATGCCACCATAGTACAATAATCCACAGCCACAGTATAAGCAAGGACCTTAGTATAATACATTGTGGAGATAATCAGGGCAACAGAGGGGGCTTAAGAGGAGGAGGTCGTGGAGGAAGAGGTTGTGGAGGAGGTCTAGGACCAATAGTTTATCATAACTATCAAAAACTAGGGAACTATGCAAGAGACTTCCCACAACCACCTACGACATGTATGTATTGTCATGCAACATACCATGAAAAATAAGACTGTTCGACACTTTTGGTGAATATACAAGAAAAGAGAACCAAACCAACCATAATGTGCAATGGCTCGGGGTGGAAAAAAGAGAAGAAGATGACAAGAATATTAACATAGTTACTAGAGGTGGAGCCAAGACGAGAGAAGATGCAGCAAAGGATGATCAAGAAAAATACCATTGGGCCTGGAAGAATACAACGCTTGAACATAAGTTTGATGTGTGCAAAGAGAAAGAGATATTCAAAGAGGCTATACAAGATATTTTGAAGGAAAATATTGTATCTACTTCATGGACTGAGCCATTAGATGAGATACTAGTGTATGACATGCCTCCACTATTTGATGAGACCAACAAAGAGTAGCCTTCAAAGAAATTAAGTAAATTACAAAACTTTTTGGGATCTTGTGTAAAGTTGTTGAATGATAGAAACTCTTTACAAATATTTCACAAACTGTTAGAAAAGTGTAATCATGAAGAATAAGGGGTAAAGATAGTGAATCAAGTACGGAAGAAAAGAAGAACAAGTAGAGAATTTAGGTTGAATGCAAACATAGGCGATTTCAATATGGGGGATATCATACTAGACTTAGGGTATGAAGTCAATGTTATGCCAAAGAAGACTTGGAAAGTTATGGGAGAACCTAAAATAGGGTATTCACCTATTCATTGAAGTTGGAAAATCAACATAGAGTGGTGCCAATTAGAAGATTGAAATGAATTCTAGTAGATCTAGATGGTGTGTGCACCATGGAAGACTTTGAATTCATCGACATAGTAGACAATACTTCACCATATCCAACATTGCTGGGTCTGGATTGGGATTTTGATAACCAGGATATTGCCAATTTGAAGAAAAGGAATATCATTTTTTAATATGGAGAGTACATAGTTATTGCGCCATTGGATCCCTTAGATGGAGGAATGTATGTGGAACCTAGGATAGACAATATTCTCATAGAATATGTGAATCAGTTATACAGAACTACCACACATTAAGAGTATTATATCAACCCAACTATAGATGGCATGCTCAGTTGGAGGAGTATTAGTTCTTGTGCTTCAGACTCTGACACAGAACTGGAAAACTGGCATCGATGACTACATGAATTATCTACTAGGATATGTTCCAGAATGACGCACACAATGAGATGGGTTGGTATAGAGGTAAGAGAACCTCCTACATTTTATGGTCTGAATGAATTAGAAGAATTTTTAATGAAGTTTGAGGTAGAGGTTGTGGAAAATCAGAGATTATCAGCATTAGATATTGCTTTGAAAGCTACACCTTATTGAGGAAAATATATGAAATGATCTTACTCAAGCAATTTCAGATCTTACTTGGATAAAGAAAGATAGACGGGAATATCACCCTATGTTTTATCCATCAAAAGTTGTATCCTAATTCACAAGTATTGATTACAAGATCTTAGGCTAATTTTTTTATAAATGAAATGTTGCTAGAAAATTCATTATTTATGTAATTTTCTGAATATAACAGATGTTGAAATAAGTATAGGGAAGAAGTAAAAAAACCAAGTCAATAATCAAAATATATGAGACATAAAGAAATCGTTTATTTCATTCCAATTTATCAAAATAATCATTCTCTTTACAAAATTCCCTGAGGAAGTTTTGGACCAAAGTCAAACTTAGATGTCCCCGATGAAAACCATACAAAAGGACTTCCAATAGAAAGGAAAAAATTGACCTTTAAAAGTTGGATCAACTTTCCAAATATTGATGCCCACTTGACTCTGCATAATATCCTTTGTCACTCATGAAATATAATTCACAAATAGACAAGTCTACACAGACTATCAAAGATATATCAACAACTATGAATGATGTAATTCAACCCAGAATCTTGTTGTCTACAATAGAACCCTGCTATCATAAAAGAGAATTAGTCTTCCAATGAATTAAATAATGAATGAAAAATCAATTATCTCAACGAAACTCAAAGAGAAGACCTTAGTATGCTTCTCCTTATATTCTCCTCTTGTCCCTCCTTTTCCCTTTGCCTTTAAGAAAATAGAATTAGTTGACGTAGTTGAACTAATTCTTAGTTAAGTTAACTAAAACTCAACCAACTTTTTAGTTAAGGGGGAAAAGTAATAAAATCATAATAAGGGTTTTTAATAAATAATAACTAGTAGGTGGGAACCCTTGTGACTCCCTTTAGTTCTTTAATAAACATAACACAACTAGTCAATCAATCAAAACATCCCTCCTTGTGACTCCCATCATCACTCTCATAATTTGACAATTTATATCAATGATAATTGAAATTGTTTCCAAAAATATATTATCCATATATAAAAAAATAGTGTGTTGTCCAAAATTTCAAAAGTCAATTGTTCTCAACAATTAATAAATAAAACAATTAAAAAACATATTTTCCACTCCGGGAGGCAATCCTTCCCTTGTTGCTACTGTCACCCTTTGATCTCTATGAATTTTCCTTAGGATGTGTGGAGACTTTAGTCCTAATATCATTGATCACATGAGAGCAATCATCTCTCAAATGCATGCCGGAGGACACGAATTTGGCAGAGTCCTTTGAGGGAGAGGAGGGGGAAGCAATGAAATTTCCTTTCTCAGGGGCATGGTGGGCCTCAGATTTTAACCTTTTTCTTGCATGGGAAACCTCTACTGGTGAGTGGAAAAGGGCAGCTTGGACAATTTGATTAATAGGTGGAGGAGTAGGTAGAGACAAGTTAGGCCAGCCACGATGTTGGGAGACTACCAAGTGGACAATCGCTTTCCATCCAATGTTTTCAAGGACTTCAGGTTGTATTGAGACATGAGGGGGGAACTGGGATGCTAGGGACATGAGGGGCTTGGAAGGGAGGCCCTTTTGGCCTAGGTTGGACCATTCCTTTCCCAATCTAGTTAAAAAATCCATCTTGAAATAGTTGGCCCAACTCTTGCGAGTCTGCATCAAAATGTATAGAGAACCTTGGCCTTCTAGGGCCCCTGTTCCAATTTACTCTTCCTCTATTACCCCATCCATGGCTACCTCTGCTTAAAAAGATCATTCCTGTATGCATTATTGATTAGCAAATAGTTTCTTCAACAACCATACATGACATCTCTTTTAAATATGAAACACAGTTTGGCTCAGCAACATATCAGACACATGCAATCCAATCCATACAAATCGTTTAATACTTGTCAATGAGTAGGGGGTGAACAAGGTTTATAGGATATGTAAGTGATTGTATTGAGAAAAAAGTGTTAAAATGAGGGGGGATAGATCATGATTACTACTCACAAAACATCAAATAATCAATTGTATCGTAAATCAAAAGAATATATCATTGTAATTCATCCATCTGCGATCCTTTAACTGTGATAATACATAATTTATCTTAACTATAATTAAATTTTAAGAATAGGGACTGGATAGTGAATATGGGAAGGCAAGGGGAGTTGTAATGTGTGAAAAATGAAAGAATGGTAGGGGAAAGAACATATATTTTTCGTAAAACTAATTAAGTAATCCGTAAAAAAAGAACTCTGTATTGAATACCAGGATACCAATACCAATTAACAATTCTTGTGTGCCAAAAACCTTTCATTGTCCCACATTCAATTCTTCAAACTTTTTCAATTAACACAATCTATAATCATACTCAGAATCACTATTGCTTTCAACAGTCTTGTTAAGAGAATACTTGTTTCTTTTTATTTCTTTTCTTTTCATTTAAACAAAATCAAAAGGAACACACAATCACATTGTTTCATCTCTGTCCAACATATATTTCTATAGAATATCAACCACTTCCCATAATTTGCAATTTCCCAAATCAAACATAGACACAGGTCTTTCCCCAGGTAGAACAAAATTTTTAAAACCTGACCGATTTCATTATTTTGATAATATTAACCAATAAAACTTGCAATGTAACCATAATACAAAACCTAAGCTTCATTTTTTATGTGCAATTAAATAAAACAATGCATGATGTCTCCATAATCTATACACAGTAAAAAACGAAGTCAAAGTCATCATTTTCCTTAACATGCAATGATTCTGATTGGGGATAATAAACACATAGTAGACACCAACTAATAATTGACACCACACTGAAAGAATACAACAATCAGAAGAATAACGAGAAGAGACAGCCATTGGTTTCCAATTATCACTGATTGTATATTACCATTTACTCCCAATCAACCAATTTAATAAAAAAAAATGAGCTAGGTTATCGATGCAACTGTCACAACAAAAGGAGGCATCCCCTCGACTGTATACCAATTCTCATCCCCAATTACAACTTTCCAATAAACCGATCAAACAGAGATGAGACAATACTCAAAGCAACTGTCATAACCATTCAACCAATTTATGACAATCAACAAGATACCCGCCAAGAGTGCGAATGGTTGGGGTTATCTAAATCGAGATTTGTAACCATGAACACAATAAGTAATCAAGAGTTCACTCGGTCACCAAAGAATAGAGAGACTTGAGGTTGAACATATCAACAGTAGGTAGAAAACATTCAAAACAAGCACGGTGGAACCATAGGATTTTATAACTCTCATCTTGTGTAATAGTGTGACAGTTCAACACCGGGTAGGGTACACAACGATGTAGAGGAGAAAAGATTTCTCACTGGATAGTAACAAATACCAAGAATGAATAGAGGCATAACCCTCACTATTTTCTCAAGAGTCCAACCAATTTATAACAATGCCAATGGAAATGCAGACCCAAGGCATCACCAACAACCATAAAGCATACATCTTGGCATAACTTCCACCCCATAACCAACTGTTTTGATGCCAATACCGCATAATTAAGCCCACGATCAAGTGAATAACCCACAATTATGGCTCTGGAAGATACATAATTATCAAAAGGTAGTCCGAAAACATATACAACAACCCCATAGAAACCGAATACAACTAGACATGGTTACCATAACTGTGAGGAGGCTACAGCAAGGCAAAACAAAGAGAAACCCTCCAAAAAAATACCCATAACTACTTAAAACAACAAATATCCATCACAATTTTCACCACCCAGAACAACCAATGAAATCATAACTTAAACAAATCAATTTGTTCATTTGCAAATGAACAACCACACAGTCATTCCAGAGAAAATACCCACGCATTTACACAGTTTCAAATCTCAGGAAAACACAAACCAACACATTACTGAGCCATCATTTGTTTCATAAACAGAGAGAAATTCATGGATGGGAGAAAAGAACCATAACTGTAACCAATGGCTTTAAAAAGGGAGAGTTGGTCGATCAGTTCCTTCCAGGCTTGAATCTCAGAGCTTAACCACAAAAAAACCAAATGAAACAATAACCATGCTAGGGTGACGGCCCGGTGGGAGAAGTATGGAGTGACATGCATTAACTACATGTCGCTTCCATCTTCCACCACATTCAATTTTGTAGTACATAATAGCCAGCCAAAAACCATACCACTAACCATGCCATTAATTCCATAGATTGAAAGTTGGGACATATTGATTGCCAATTGCACCACCAGAATTCCATATTAACCATTTCCAAAAATCATACCATACCATAAATCAAATGTGCCTGATATAACTCAAATATAATTCGCATAGCCACTAACCATTGATAGTTAGGACTAACACTAATTCCTTTTACTTTCATTTTCACATAACCTCTTAACATAGTATAGTATGGTTCCTTTCCTTGAATTTTTTCCATAAGTCTCTTTCCATTGCTTTTGTTTCATGTTGTTACTAACATGTGTCTTGTGCAGGTGTAACCAGGTAATGAATCATGGTGACAATATAAAATGTAACAATAGTAAATATATGTCACTCATAACATAGTATTAGAGATTAGAACAACGAAAAATAACATAAAATGCATCATCCACCTGCTATTATGTTAAAAACAAATCCAATACTATGACATCAACCATATAAGACCTTGTGAGCAGCATCGAAATAGCAACATAAAATGTGTGATAAGACTATCTCTGAGCCTCTAGTCTACAAGGGGTCCCACCTACTAGTATTATATATCATTAGCATAGTTTAATTAATAGGCTTTATCAATACTTTGAGGGAGAAATTCCTTGTTGTGATTTTTATCATCAACAAATTGGCAACTCCACAGGGAAATCTATTTCCAATAGATTAAGAACTCAGAATGTATGGTTTTTCAGATCAATAAGTTATAACCATAATGATTATGTAACAGGGGGAAATGAGTGGATTTAATGGAAAAGTGACCAGGAATTTGGGAATAACTCATGAAAAATGTTAAGTATGAGGGGGTTTATCCCTGTATGAAGAATCATTCAACTAGAATTTTATCTTGAATTCAAGGAGAAAAAAATTATGGACTTGCTCTTTTAACTCTCAAATGGATGACGAAATGGAATGCAGAAGTAGGAGGTAACCAATTTCTTTATAAGACAACAGTGAAAGTAGATAACAAATTCAATTATGCTTTCAGGGGGAACATCGTAGCAATTGTGTAATCCTGATTGTTATTGACTAAAAATACCTTGCAGGAGTGTCACTATGGAAGAACTGATCCAACGCTTTATTATTGTCCAAAGTTGAACTTAAAATATGAAAAGCAATAAAAGTCACGACAAAAATGGAACTAAAAAATTTAAAACAATAAAAATAAAATAATAGAATTGCAAAAAGTAGAAGGAAAACTACAAAAGGAGAGAAAAATTTAAACTACTGTAAAATCATAATTCAAAAGTAGTGGTGAAAATGAAAATAGAACTAGACTACTAATATACAGAAAATCCAAACAACGTTAAAAA
>JASDQU010736396.1:57293-71407 GCA_032191745.1 Picea mariana | reverse complement strand
TAAGGCCTTTCAATAAAATAGAATAAGGCAGATGTAAGAAGACCTAATAGAAGCTTCTGCTTCTAGAAGGATCTTCCTCTAGATGCTTCTTTTTAGTATAAATAGGAGTCAAGGGTATGAGAATTATAGCTTGGATATTATTGTAATAGAGCTCTTCTCAACTGGAGGTTTCCCCCTAGAAGAGGCCCGTGAACATTGATTTAAGATTCAAAGTGCTATTTCTATTATTATTCTCATATCGTTTCAGTGTTATTGTAGTGAATGTTCTGGCTATATTGTTGTTATTCTGCCATTACTACCATTTTATTTCTGTTCTGCATACATTTTATATATGGTATATTACATCATCTCCCTCCATCGAAGGGTGAATAAATCAAAGTACCAAGGAGTAGGGTTGTGTAGGAATCCGATAGGAGAGGCTCTGAGTCCATGAGAGTTGTTGATCCGTCAGTGGGTCAAAGCCAAGGAAAATCTTGACCGTTGGTTGGTGAATGAGTCATTGAAGAAACTCAATATTGGGTTGCAGTGCAACTTCGATGGAGGGAACTCTAAGATCAACCATAGAATGTTGATTGGAAGTGGGAATGAAGAGACCATAGTCATTGAATTTTCGCAGGTTCCACCAACCCCTTGGTGAGTAATGGGGAGGAGAGTGACATCACCCAACTACTGCATAGTGGACATGTGTCAAAACCTAGTTGGATAATACCTGATACCCTATGATGATGTGTGTAGCCACGTCATTCCACGTTTCCAACTGTGGGAGGGTCCACATTTCATGTCAGTGGTGAGCCACATGTTAGGGTTAATCGAAGATTTGAGACACTGATCAACATGAGTCTTGATGCCACGTTTCACGATAGGTGGAAATTTTTGAATGTGACATGTGTCCAAAGAAGCCAACATGGAGAAAACCATGCCTTAGAGGAATACACATGTTAGTCCATGATTTGAGGCAAGGGGAGCCTGGAATTCTTAATCGGCATGTAGTTATATACCCCAAATAGTTCTAAATCGTTGGATCAGTGATTAAAGACCGTTGATTGGTTCCTAGGAGTATTATTAGAGTTTGATGGTCGGAGCAACCTCAGATGCACTAGGTGGAGATACTCCAATTGAGGAAACTCTGAGAGGTGATACAGACTATCGATCGAAGCAGTGGATGTGGCACAGTCTCAACCATCAATTCATTATGGGTCCTTTTAGTTCCATTTGTAGTATTGGCCAGGGATGTGATGTCAAGGTGATGGAGTTACCAACGTGGTGGCTAGTTTGTCATGGGTAGGATAGGTTTCAACACCTATATTAGTGAGACGAGTACCCTACAATGATGTGTATACCCAAGTCATTCCATGTGGGAGGTATGTGTGTCACATGGCCCATGTGTCACCCAGTGATTGACCAGGTGTCAAGGTGACTTGGAACTTTGAGGGAGCGAATTGTGATGTGGTATGAGTGACACACGTCAAGACAAGTGGTAGAGTTAGGTAGGGACACATGCCCTAGGTGCCAACTCAAATGTTATGTGAGGTCCCACTTAAGTGAACCTAAGAGGGAGAGTTATTTCATGTTGACAAGGAGAACTAGCGTGTCCCAGTGGTTGATACATGTCATCTGGTAATTTGTATGAAGGTTCAAGTGGGACCTTGTCGATCTAAACCCTTAGGATAGTTGTATAAATCCTCTCCCTCAGATCTCTGAGTTGATAGATCTCATATATTCATCAGAAGGAGTTGGTCTGAGTGAGTGGCGGTCTCGGTGGAGGAGGCACTCTGATGGGGGTGCTTTGAGCACCACACCAGGTCATGTATCTTGATGTGGGTGGTGCCATGTGTCAAATTAAGATTGTTCCACATGTCATGGTAAGTTGGAATTTTGAAGCAGATTTATGTGGGAATGTGAATGTCATGTGTCATACGAGGTGGTCGGTACACAGTGGAAACAAAGACCTAGGTAGCAGGTCATGGAAATACCACATGTCCGAGGTTCCAACAAGGGAGGAAGGTACTTACTGCCAAGTAGTTAAATAATAATATGTGATTGTAGTCATTGATCACCCTAACTATGAGTATCACCTGATCCGTTGGAGTTACACATGGTCGGAGCATGTCTGTCAGAATGGAATATGATTCTGGAGGAGGGAAGCACTCCAACTGGATCCAAGCTATCAAATTTATAGACCTGATAGGAAACGAATTTAATGGACCAGGTGGCAGGTGCCACATCAACACCACATGGATTCCATGTGGCAATAACATGTCTCTTGGAAAAAGAAAAACTTGGGAAAAATAGAAGGCCATAACTTTTGATCCAGAGGTTAGTTTTGAGCATGGTGGCAGTCGTTGGAAATCTCTTGATGATTAGTAGATGATGGTTCCCTTAGTAATAATCTTTGATATGGTTGGGGGAAAAAAAAATTTAATACCCCATCCCTTAAAAAGGTACTTAAGCAGTTGGGTGTCTTACACTTGGGGCTTGCAGTCATCAGTGGTAGTTTCCCTTACCATCAACAGTGGGAATACATCAATGTCTCTTGATCGATGGATTCTACAAGTGTTTGATGTCACCACATTTATTCACACTTTCTAGAATGTACTAGGTACGTTGATTCCCATTATCTTCATTGGTGGGTTGTCTCACATTTGTTGATGGTACACATCAATGACTAGTAATCAAATGATGTATCCCATGGTCAACATCATATCATTTATTCACATGGCACAGACTTGTACCTTTGAAAATTTTTGGATTTGAAGACCTTGGGCCATTAGTCCCACTTGCCTCTATGACATTGCTACCTTTAGGACGAACATTTGTTCACTTCATTGATTGAGTCATCCTCTTGGTGTATATTAAACATAGCTTCATTATTTATCTATTTGTGTCTATGATCTATTTGACATGGATCCACTATGTATCTTGTCCCGTCCATGATCATTTCTCATATATATGTTTCATGGATTTGTAGTGTATTTGATTTGGTGGCCATGATTTTTCACACCTGAGCATGGGTATGATTTCCTCGAGAAAGGATTCATCTCATACCTTGTCTTTTGTTGCATGTGCTTCCCTAATCCAAATATTGGTGCACTCCACCTAGACACACTGGTGTTACGAGGAAAATCTCTCTATGGCTAGGGGTAAACAAAAATAGATAGAAATGACTGCATAAATCAACTCTAATATCAGGTATGCTATATAAAAAAATATGCTAGTTAGACAAGATAAAAGGCCTACCTCATCCAGACATTTGATGAAGTCCACCATTGAGCACTTGACTCAAAGAAATACTCCTGCAACTTGTCCTCAATAACCAAGAAACACAAGCATATGGTGAAAATATATAATGTTAGCAAATTCAATAGCATAATCCATCAACATTAATAATAAATATGCCCATGAAATAACAATTCAAATATTCACAAGATATTAATTGGACGAGAAAAGAGTATTTCTATTAAAATGTAATCAATAGAATTGAATAAATTACAAACTTTCGTGTTGGCATGGTTCAGAATCGAGAAACTAAGTCCCTTCCAATTGGGCCTCCACCACTTCAATCCTCCACCAAAGGCAAGCTCATATAAGAGAGACAATGAGATTCTCAATCAAGTAGGGAAGATCTTGGGGGATGAACAATGTGTTCATACGTAAAACAAAAAAGGGATGAAGACTTAATATGAAGTGAATAATTTATCCAGAGTAACTTTTGTCTCAAAGTTGAATTCTTCTCCTCTTTTCCATAACTCAAATTTGTCCCATTTATAGCCTTCAAGTGGAACTGAAGGGTTGATTCAGAACGTTTCTAGTATATGGAAGGTCAAGGATCATGGATCTCATGACGTGACATGGAAACCCAACACCATTTTTTATTTTTTGGCACAAAACCCGATGTACGCGGTCTGTAGTGGTGCAACTTGAGTATACACATGTTGTGTAATATTTAGGGTGTGTTTATGTGGAAAAATAATGTTTTTAGCTCTGGTATTTGCAAAAAGGGACTTCAAGTCTACATAGGGAAATGGAAAAAGGCCTTTTGAGCAAGTTTGTATAAGGTGAGGAAAATATTTCTATAACATATGCTCCCTAATGTGTGAGGTCATAGGAGTATATGAGATGGACAAAATACATTATAAGACCCAGAAGTGGAGTAATGGAGACCTAGCTGGATGAACTAGTTACTCATTACAATCTGTACTAACTTTGCACACACGACTCCCAATTTGAATTACACTGTAGATCCATGTGAAAATATACCAAACAATTGTTCATGGCCATGAATAGGAAATACAAAGGTGGCTACATGCCAAATGTTGTCATAGTCATGAACAAGGCCCAATAAAACTAGTCTCAAAATCAATCTAAAGATATTTGTATACAATGGAGTACAATCTGATCTCCCATAATCATTGAAGTCACATAGGTACTGGTCCAATGAAAGATAGAAATAACTCAAGAAATTTGTGACTATGAACTGATGTCTTCAAGTCTTCTACACAATCCACTAAAGGTTCAAGTCTACATCGTGTGAGTAAAGGAATTAAGGTCAAACACAATGAGACTTTGTTTGATTACCAGTCATTAAGGTATACCATTAACAAACATGAGACAACCTACTGATAATGAAAGTAGGTATCAAGGGACCGAGTACATTCTTACAAGTGTGAATAGAGGTGTCGGGGTCAAACACTTGAAGAATTCATCGATTAGGAGACATTGATGTAGTCCCGTCTGTCGATGGTGAGATAAATTGCAATTAATGAATGCAAGCCTCTAGGTACTCATAGGACTTTAGGTCTTGTCTCTAGAATATATGGGTTGAATTCGATGGAAGGAGACTCACTGAAAGGAGAGAATTAAGGCATCTCTCATAATTCAACATGAGGTAYGAAGCAAGAGCTTCATGATTTGGAGGAAATAGGACRAAGAACAAGTTCAYGAACCAATGACCCTATGCATCTTTCGKTGTTCCATATGCAAGCGRTATATGAAAAAGACCCTYWGAATAGCAGCCAATAAGGAAAATTGTTGACAAAGGTGAGGAAACCACCAATAAGTCTAATGGCATCCAAGACACTGCATGAATCCCAATGTGTGAATAGATTTCTTGTTGTTGAACACAAGGGAAACCACCCAGTCAATGACCAATAATGAAATGTCAACTGTTGGGTTCAAGGTTACCTACCAATGAGGAAAGTAGGACCAGGGTGAGCAATAGGACTACAACTTCATGTAACTTTGAGACACACTAAGGGTATGGCCAACATGAAAAATAAAGAGTTCTGAGGAATGGCCAGCACAAGTTGATAGACATCCTTTTAACAAGAGCATGAGACATATGGAGGACTCTGTTAGCATAGACTCAATGATGAAATTTTGAGATGTAGGAGGCATCAATCAAACTCTTCATAGGGACTGGAAGGGTAACCAGTCAGGGGAGTAAACTCTTTGTAATGAGATCAACTTCCTAAGGTCGGGCTAAACCAAAATTTTTTATGACAAGTGGACTCAAAACTTTTGTGCTTTGTTCAAAGGCGACACGACTATTGCCAACAAAAGATAATATTATTTTCCTAGCTGTCTTTTTTTTTTCATAGTCAAATGAATGCTATGATATAGAGGAGGAAATGAGTGTCATAAGTAAGAAAACTAGTTCCAACAATGGAACATACCTATTCTCAATGCAAGGAGGTGCATACAGGAGATGGACACTCGGGGGAATGTTTCCTCCTAGGTATAGGGTGTCAAGCTGCAAAGGATATAAACAAGGCTTTGCTTGGCTGGTGATACGAATTGCTGAGGGGATAGGATTATAGTGCAAAAGAGGAAACTAGAAATAGGTTCAATACTGCAAGAGAGAGAATGTGATGCAATTACAACTTAATGCCAAAAATGTCCTTTTTCATAATCTTAGTCTACTTGGTTTGAAAAAGGGATAAAATTGCACCAAAATAGACGTCCTTTCAAATCCAATTTATGAGTG
This sequence comes from Picea mariana, assembly GCA_032191745.1. Lineage (NCBI taxonomy): Eukaryota > Viridiplantae > Streptophyta > Pinopsida > Pinales > Pinaceae > Picea > Picea mariana. The sequence continues at coordinate 65,424 of JASDQU010736396.1, read as the reverse complement.
TGAAAGAGACAAGTTCACTCGGAAATCTTTTCTCTTTTTGAGAAAGTCGGAAAAGAGCTTAACCAAGGCTCACGAACTTTCAAATCCAATTAACGAGTGTGAAAGAGACAAGTTCACAGGGCAATTTTTTCTCTTTTTGAGAGAGTCGGAAAAGAGTTAAATTAGACTCATGTGGACTTTTTTAGGTGGAATGTCATGGGGGTGGCCAAGTCTCTTGTGTAGGATTTCTGTGAAAGGTTAGAAACTTACGAAGAGCTGACACAAGCTTGGGAAAACCCATATCTTTCGAAGTAGAGGGGGATAAAATACTCGTGGAATTTACCTTCCCAAAGATGTATCGCATAATGCCTCTCACTTGAAGGGCATAAGAGAAGGAATTTGATACCCCACAAGACCATCCTAGTCAAAGGGAACCTCTTGAAGACTTGGAGGGAGAGTACTTGGAGAGATTAAAACTCACCCTTGTTGAGAAGGTCCAGGAGTAGAAATGTAAATGACATGGTCGAAAGACATTCCAGTCCCCAAAATGGGAGTGGGGTCAGGTGAAGATTGCATCAACAATATCACCTCCTTATAATTGTCACTCTTCGAGAGAAGAGTGGGGTCGACGGAATATTTCATCGGTATGACCACTTCTTCAATCGTTGGTTGAATAGGATGTGAGACAACAAGGCCAAGAGATGCATCATCCCAAAAAATAGGAGTGGTGTCGGCCAAATATGACTTTGGCATGGCCTCTGTTTGAACAGGATGTGAGATAACAAGGTGAAGAAATGCATCACCTCCTAAAGGAAGAGGGTTTCAGCCGAATATTGCATCGGCATGACCGCTATATAAACCAAAGAATATTTGGAAACCAAAGACAACTCTGAACCCGAAGGGCCCTCAGGAAAGGACCACACTTCTAGTACCACAACAATAGCAGGGCACAAATGAGTAAGGTGATCTCCTTTGAAAATCATACAAAGGAACTTGGGCTTACGTCTTATACGTCTAGGTTTATCAATCATAGGAATTCCCCCATCATGACTTGCAGAGGATAGTAGAAAATCTCCAACATGACTTCGAGAGGTTGGTGATGAATCCCCAACATGACTAGCAGAGGTTGTTGATGTGATTTCAGGATGACTCATGGTGACTAGAGTGATTCCCCTAGCATGACTTATAGCGGTTGTTTGTTGGTCTTCAACATGTCTTGCAGAGTTTTTCGACCAATCTCCAACGCGATGAGAATATGGATCAACAGAACAGTCAAGAAAAACCTAATACGCTATCTCTGTTGTTGATAGTGGCATGGCCATTCCATAATGTGACTGACCTTCACAAGACGCAGTCAAGGAAGGTAGGGTCCAAATATCGTTAAAATATAATGTGCAGAAAGGAATGGACCTATGTGATGAAGAAAACCTACTGGACATGGTATATATGCGATGAATCAGTGCCATGAAGTCGAAGATACCCATAAGGGATGAATATATTTTGACACCGAAATTCTCAGTTTCCAGTTGAGAATTGTCGATCACGGGATTGATGGTCCAACATATGCATTGGGGATAGTGTATGCAAAGGACAACTGGTCAATTGTCGTGATCTTACCATTGTGAGGAAAAAAAATATTGCGGAAGATGGACAATATGATTGTAGTCATAGCATAAGCACAATTGTGTCCTAGTAACAAGTTATAGTTGAGGGGTGCATCAACCACCTCAACATCCCCTCTGCCGTCTTCCCACCTAACTGGATTGGAAAGGCAGGAATAATATTGTGAGGGTAGAAGGAACGATCGTCAAAAGTAGTCAACGTGGTCAGATACTGAGAAAGGGTCGGAGAGCCGAGGGCTTTCCAACAGATGAGGGACATCACACATGTTGTAGTGCCTTCATCAACAAAAATACACTTGATGGTATACTTTAAGTAACCCATGTGGATTTGGAATGTCACATGGGATTCACATATGTGATGTAAAACTTCATAAATTTTGAGCCACAAGGATATAGATATCCTAACACAGATAGCAAGGCATTCCTCTATGAAGGACACGTCTGGAGTACCTCCAGAGCCGACATGGCATAAGCGGTTTGACCCAGGTCCTCAATAATAGAGTAATTTTAGGTGGCTCTAGCATTAGGATTGTGGGTAGAGTGCTTGAGTACTACTTTAAGAATACGAGGTCAGAGGTCTAGTTTTTCGATCTGTAAGGGCATCTCTGGATGAGGGGGAGACTCTAGACTAGGAAAAGTCTATGGAGAACTATAATTATGAGACTAAGTGGCTACATTAACCTCATATTTAACCAGATTGGTGCATAAACGGTCACCATCTTGTGTTGGTGGGTTTTGATTCCCACTGGCCGCATTTCTGGCATTCGAAGATCCCGAGGCCATGTGTTGATTATGTGGAAAAGGATTAGTCAGCACGGTGGGAGGTAGAGATAAAATCCTCGCAGCTTCCAAACGTTTGGGGCTTAAATGTGTAAGTTGATTGTTTGTACAAATATTACAGGGAAACTTCACCTTCTGCATTTATTTCTTTCCCTCACCATTATTATTACTATTGTCCTTGGGTTTATTATTATTCTTCCCACCCTTACAATTAGTATTATGTCCTTTATTTTTATTCCCTCCTAGTTGTTGGTTACCATTCGGGCTAGTCAACAATCACAAAGAATTTACATCTATCGACTGAGTGGGATTGGAGGACACAGAAGAAGCTAGCCCTCCTACAAACTATTTTAGAGACAACTATTTCAAATGGCTTGTTACCGAATCTATAGATTTCACATTGGTGAAGCCTACAATACCATCATCATGAGGCTCAGGATTTTGTCTAGGGTCATAGTTTGACCATGGTGTTTCTGGAAGAATATTATATAACATCCAAGACTGAGCATATATAAGATCTAACTGTTCGGCTTTAAAAATCACTTCTTCCTTAGATGTGACCCTAGATGTAGAAACATCCTTTGAAATATAAGGAATTAGAGACTTGAGGAACCACTCTAGCAGGAATTTAGGGGGTATGTAGGTCTTGATCAACCTCTTCCGTCTACGCCACTCTTGAATATGATTCGATATATGATTGGCTTTGTCTTCACACAAGGTCGACAGAAGTTATAAGCCAACATCATAAGGAACCGACAATTGGAAGTGGTTGAGGAAGACTAAGACCATCTGACTAAAGGTTCCATATGTCCCCCTAGGTAGCTTGATATCCCATTTTGCGGCAACCCCCATAAGGGTGCGTTGAAACAATATTGACTGAATATAATCGTCGTTAAGGGAATTCGAAGAGCACCAAAGGTCAAAAGTAGTGACATGATCACCAGGATCCTCTCCATTCTTACCTTCGAATTTTGGAATATCCGAAGGAAGTTTGGTTGAGATAGGGGGCCATGTCGAATCGTGACACACAGGATCATTCATTAACTTAGACAAGTCTAGAATATTGAGCGTGGCCGAAAAAGGGATACATGGTTGCGAAATCTATCCCCAATCTCCCTAGAAAGATTGTTGTTGGGGAATCGCAGCCCATCCAGGGTTCTAGTAAGCACCATGGCCTTGTCCGAGATTGTAAGACCCTCCTTTGGACTGATTCATGAGGGGTTGGTTAGGAACCATTCTAGTAGGAATGTTCTAATGAGGGTTGTAAAAAATTCCCCCAGCTGGAGTAGCTCCAAGTTGGGGGTTTCCCAAGGAGTGAAATTGACCTCCTCCAGGTGTAAATCTGGACGATAAAGGTGGTTTTTTCATTCCAAACATGTTGTTAGGAATCAGTATAGAGGGGGTAGATGTGGAGGACAAAACGTAACATGTAGCTTGTCCTCCAGGTTGGTTACTCCATCCAAAAGAAAAAGAGATAGGATTAGACTTGGGGTTAAAAGGAGGAAATCCTCCAACTGTAGGAGTCATTTGTGGAACATGAGCATCACCAAACAAAAAAGAAGTATGTGGAGGAGTTGTGCTCGAAATTCCAATACTAGTACTTGGACTAGACGGTGGGATGGAGGATGAAAACTGCGATGTGAAATTCGGCATACCATAAGAAAAAGGACTAGAGGCCATATGGATGGACTGAATATTATAACGAGTGAGTGGCCAAGGCACAAAAAAGGGTTCATGTCTATAGGTCGAGTATTCACTATAGGAAGAACCAGAGTGACAATAGGAACCTCCGGCACTACAAATATTGTGGTTGAAGGTGTTGAAGGAATATTGTTAACTATAGTAGGTATGGGAGTTGAAGGACTCCCAGTATATTTCTGACTCGATTCAATACTCATCCTTGTAATATCACAAGTTTGATAAGTGGAGGTGTGTGTACCACGTTTGATAACTTTACGCCTTTTAGAAGGCAAAGACTCAAAATGGGGTGGTAACTATAACAAGCGGTGAGACCTGTGGGAAAACTAGTCTGGCTCCATGATGACTCAAGAATCGAGATAAAAAAAAATCCTAATTCCAACTAGAAATCAAAGATCACACCAAAATAAAATAAACAAAAGCTCAATATGCACACAAACGGGATAAAGTAACTGAAAGGGGCCTCCCTCCCTAAAGTAGGTATGCCTCTCCCAAGAGGGGCCTAAGAATCCCTGCTAAAGATCGGAGGTATCAAAATCAGTTATAAGGGCCCTCGTGGGCTTAACAACCAGTCAGTCAGATCCCCCCGGAAAGGTAATCCTCCATAAAGGTTGTGTGTTTTATGACCCTTATCTGACCCAGGGTACCTATAGAATAACCCCTGGAAGTTACCTATGTGGTACCTAAGTCAAGAAACTAAGAAACCACTATATCACCAATGCACATGTGAATAGTCATAAGTCAGGTCCACTATATGGGTAGGGTAAAAAATCTTGAAACCTTGAAAGCACCGCCTCTCACAGAGGTGAAGGTACTAGCAAGATCCCCATATACGAATAGATCCCCAAAAATATATCTGACACTAAGAAGGTATCAGGGGGATATCCTTTCAACCAACCTCATGCGACCTCATGCTTAAGTCCAGTGTAAGCAGATCTTTCTGATATTATTAATTATATAATGGATTTCTCCACTCCCTTAGTCAGACACATATGTTGATTTAATATCCTTGGAGAAGTTTACTGACAAAATCTTATTCCAAGGCTCTAAATCCTAAGCTAGTTTGTGCACCCTAGAAAATAAAATCGTTTCTAATCAATTTTAAATTATAGCGTTACTTTTAGTGGCCTTGTTTACTCACAAAAGGTGCGGTTGTGAAACTAATGGTGTTATGACTCAACAAGTAAAATAAATGAATATGAATAAAATGCAAATTCCTAACTTTAATTCTCAATAAATGATATGATTTTCAAAATGCAATTTTCAATGCAATTCCAAATAAAATGCAATCTTTCATTACATGTACTAAGATCAATGATAAGAACCAAAAAGATCAAATTCCATCAAATTAAAATTCCTAATATATTTGTATTTTCAATATAAAAGAATGAAAATGCAAGGACTGAAAAAATAAACTTGATACAAAAGACTCTACTGTACGTAAACAGAGACAAACCAAGTAGGATATCAAGAAGAAAACACCCATCCCAGGATGAAAGGACAATAAAATGAAAAGGATGATGAGAAAGGAACCACCAAAAAATTAAACCAAAGAAAGGTTTCTTATCATTCCACAGACACTTAACACTCATAACAGAGACCCAAGAAGACTCAGAAATCATCAAAACCTACCCAATAACCATCAAACTCGACAACTAAGAAAAAAAAAGTGATGTACATGATTGTTCAGGGGAAAAGCATGTATATATACCTCTTGCAGAAGGACAACACGCGTATGTACATGACTGTCAGGTAAAAACCTGTGTATATGTGCTAAAACACAACCAAGCTAAGGAGAAGGCCAAGAAAATCAGACTCAGAATGAACAGAGGTTGCCAAGCAGTCATACGACAAGAAACTCAATATAAATGAGAGAAATCTAAGGACAAAAACACTCGAAACCCTAAAAGGAATATTATATCCCCAGTATGGTCGCCAATTCTGTTATGAGGAAAATATCTGTATGGCTAGGGGTAAACTACAACAGACGGAAATGACTGCAGAAATAAACTCTAATCTCAGGTATGCTATATAAACAAATATGCTAGAAAGTGAAGATAAAAGGCCTACCTCATCCAGACATTCAAAGAAGTCCATCGTTGAGCACTTGACTCAAAGAAATACACCTACAACTTGTCATCAACAACTGAGAAATGCAAGAATATGGTGATAATATATAATTTTACAACATTCAATAGCATAATCCATCAACATTCATAATAAATACGCCCATGCAATAGAAATTCAAATATTCACAAGATATTAATTTGATGAGAAAAGAGTATTTCTATTAAAATGTAAACAGCAGAAGTGAATGAATTACAAATTTATGTGTCGACATGGTTCGTAACCGAGAAGCTAAATCTCTTCCAGTTGGGCCTCCACCACTTCAATCCTCCACCAAAGGCAAGCTCATATAAGAGTGACAATTAGGTTCTCAATCAAGTAGGGAAGAGCTTGGGGGCTGAACAATGTGTTCAAACTTAAAATGACAAAGGGATGCAGACTCAATATGAAGTGAATAATTTCTCCAGAGTAACTTTGCTCTCAAAGTTGAATTCTTCTCCTCTTTTACATAGCTCGTATTTGGCCCATTTATAGCCTTCAAGTGGAACTGAAGCATCGATTCGGAATGTTTCCAATATATGGAAGGTCAAGGATCATGGATCTCATGACATGACATGTAAACCCGACACCATTTTTTTAATTTTGGGCACAAAACCCGATGCACTTGGGTTGTAGTGGTGAAACCTGCATATACACATGTTGTATAATAGTTAGGGCATGTATATGTGGAAAAATAATGAGCTTTGGGATTTTCAAAAAGGGACTTCAAGTCTGCATAGATAAATGGAAAAAGGCCTTCCAAGCAAGTTTGTATAAGGTGAGGAAAATCTTGCTATAACAACTGGGTAGTTTACTCCTACATATTATAATGTCTTTTGGTAATCAACTTCCCTTCTTACCTTACACATTAAGGGGCATATATTGTAGCATATTTAACCACCTCATTTAGCTAAGATGCACCTTATTGTCCCTGGGGAATTTCATACTTTATTTTGGCTGACTAAATCCATCTGAAACTCTACAAAAATACCTCCTTTCATTGTACTCACACCTCTTGCTTAGTAAAAGAGTGAGTTTTTTCTTATTTCCTTCATAAAAGGAGTGAGTGTCTTCCAAAGTCAATAAAAAGATATAAACTCATGAAAAATACGTGCTCCCAAGTTGGGTTTATGGGAAAATTAGTTCCATAACTTCCTAATTACCATGAGAAATGGTCTTAACCATATTTATATGGTATAAATAAGACTACAATGAAGGATAATTAACAAACCAAGCCTTATAATACCATAGTTGTCATCTAGTCCATATCAATCTGAGCATTTTGTCTGCCCGGTTTTTATGACCAACGTCTCCCTAGGAATTCCCATTCTTAGTTTATTCTATCTCTTGTTTCCCAAGATAGAGGCCTAAGACACCCTTGTCTTCTTCTTAAATGTGAAATTCAAAACATCAGAGGTCAAGTAGTCCTGAGTGTCTTGTAGTAGGAGGAATTTGGATGATGGTTATAGCCAATGCCGGTAATAGAAGTAATGTATAACATATTTTATTCTTTTATTCTTAATAAAAATGGAGATATATTTTCTTTCCCTCCCCTAGATACAATGTATTTGCATTCTTATGTTCATTGTTCAGTTTCTAGTGTTGGTATTGATGCACCTGATTGTAGTTGGTTATTTCATAATTCAGTTATTTATTCCATTTTTATTTTAGGAAGGTTTCTTTTTTTGTGTATGCAGGTTGCAAATCCCAAGGAAGGAACAAGAGGATTGGAATGAGGATGGTTCATGAATCTTGTCTCCAACCATAGTAAGCTAAGTAAGTCCTTTAACTACCTTGGTAGTTATTTTAGGTTGTTGTAGGATAATCTACAAAAAGATAGAGTGTTTTCTTCTATTCCAATTTGTTGTGATTTCACCCTAGTCATAGGATAGAGAATTCTTATCCATAACACCTTCTCTCAAACTTCATCTTCATCAACTCATTGG
>JASDQU010736396.1:31186-45838 GCA_032191745.1 Picea mariana | reverse complement strand
AGGAGAACTAGCGTGTCCCAGTGGTTGATACATGTCATCTGGTAATTTGTATGAAGGTTCAAGTGGGACCTTGTCGATCTAAACCCTTAGGATAGTTGTATAAATCCTCTCCCTCAGATCTCTGAGTTGATAGATCTCATATATTCATCAGAAGGAGTTGGTCTGAGTGAGTGGCGGTCTCGGTGGAGGAGGCACTCTGATGGGGGTGCTTTGAGCACCACACCAGGTCATGTATCTTGATGTGGGTGGTGCCATGTGTCAAATTAAGATTGTTCCACATGTCATGRTRAGTTGGAATTTTGAAGCAGATTTATGTGGGAATGTGAATGTCATGTGTCATACGAGGTGGTCGGTACACAGTGGAAACAAAGACCTAGGTAGCAGGTCATGGCAATACCACATGTCCGAGGTTCCAACAAGGGAGGAAGGTACTTACCACCAAGTAGTTAAATAATAATATGTGATTGTAGTCATTGATCACCCTAACTATGAGTATCACCTGATCCTTTGGAGTTACACATGGTCGGAGCATGTCTGTCAGAATGGAATATGATTCTGGAGGAGGGAAGCACTCCAACTGGATCCAAGCTATCAAATTCACAGACCTGATAGGAAACAAATTTAATGGACCAGGTGGCAGGTGCCACATCAACACCACGTGGATTCCATGTGGCAATAACATGTCTCTTGGAAAAAGAAAAATTTGGGAAAAATAGAAGGCCATAACTTTTGATCCAGAGGTTGGTTTTGAGCATGGTGGCAGTCGTTGGAAATCTCTTGATGATTAGTAGACGATGGTTCCCTTAGTAATAATCTTTGATATGGTTGGGGGAAAAAAAAAATTAATACCCCATCCCTTAAAAAGGTACTTAGGCAGTTGGGTGTCTTACACTTGGGGCTTGCAGTCATCAGTGGTAGTTTCCCTTACCATAAACAGTGGGAATACATCAATGTCTCTTGATCGATGGATTCTACAAGTGTTTGATGTCAGCACATTTATTCACACTTTCTAGAATGTACTAGGTACGTTGATTCCCATTATCTTCATTGGTGGGTTGTGTCACATTTGTTGATGGTACACATCAATGACTAGTAATCAAATGATGTATCCCATGGTCAACATCATATCATTTATTCACATGGCACAGACTTGTACCTTTGAAAATTTTTGGATTTGAAGACCTTGGGCCATTAGTCCCACTTGCCTCTATGGCATTTCTACCTTTAGGAGGAACATCTGTTCACTTCATTGATTGAGTCATCCTCTTGGTGTATATTAAACATAGCTCCATTATTTATCTATTTGTGTGTATGATCTATTTGACATGGATCCACTATGTATCTCATCCATGGCCTTGAAAACTACTCCTATATATATATATATATATATATATATATATATATATATATATATATATATATGGGTCCATTATGTATCTTGTCCCATCCATGATCATTGCTCCTATATATGTTTCATGGATTTGTAGTGTATTTGATTTGGCGGCCATGATTTTTCACACCTGAGCATGGGTACAATTTCCTAGGGAAAGGATTCATCTCATACCTTGTCTTTTGTTGCATGTGATTCCCTGATCCAAATATTGGTGCACTCCACCTAGACACACTGGTGTTACGAGGAAAATCTCTCTATGGCTAGGGGTAAACAAAAACAGACAGAAATGACTGCATAAATCAACTCTAATATCAGGTATGCTATATAAACAAATATGATAGTTAGACAAAATAAAAGGCCTACCTCATCTAGACATTCGATGAAGTCCACCATTGAGCACTTGACTCAAAGAAATACTCCTGCAACTTGTCCTCAATAACCAAGAAACACAAGCATATGGTGAAAATATATAATGTTAGCAAATTAAATAGCATAATCCATCAACATTCATAATAAATATGCCCATGAAATAACAATTCAAATATTCACAAGATATTAATTGGACGAGAAAATAGTATTTCTATTAAAATGTAATCAATAGAAGTGAATAAATTACAAACTTTCGTGTTGGCATGGCTTAGAATCGAGAAACTAAGTCCCTTCCAATTGGGCCTCCACCACTTCAATCCTCCACCAAAGGCAAGCTCATATAAGAGAGACAATGATATTCTCAATCAAGTAGGGAAGATCTTGGGGGATGAACAATGTGTTCATACTTAAAACAACAAAGGGATGAAGACTTAATATGAAGTGAATAATTTATCCAGAGTAACTTTTGTCTCAAAGTTGAATTCTTCTCCTCTTTTCCATAACTCAGAATTGTCCCATTTATAGCCTTCAAGTGGAACTGAAGGGTTGAGTTAGAACGTTTCTAGTACATGGAAGGTCAAGGATCATGGATCTCGTGACGTGACATGGAAACCCAACACCATTTTTTATTTTTTGGTAGAAAACCCGATGTACGCGGTTTGTAGTGGTGCAACCTAAGTATACACATGTTGTGTAATATTTAGGGCGTGTTTATGTGGAAAAATAATGTTTTTAGCTCTGGTATTTGCAAAAAGGGACTTCAAGTCTACATAGGGAAATGGAAAAAGGCCTTTTGAGCAAGTTTGTATAAGGTGAGGAAAATCTTTCTATAACATATGCTCCCTAATGTGTGAGGTCATAGGAGTATATGAGATGGACAAAATACATTATAAGACCCAGAAGTGAAGTAATGGAGACCCAGCTAGATGAACTAGTTGCTCATTACAATCTGTACTAACTTTGCACACACGAATGCCAATTTGAATTACACTACAGATCCATGTGAAAATATACCAAACAATTGTTCATGTCCATGAATAGGAAATACAAAGGTGGCTACATGCCAAATGTTTTCATAGTCACGAACAAGGCCCAATAAAACTAGTCTCAAAATCTATCTGAAGATATTTGTATACAATGGAGTACAATCTGATCTCCCATAATCATTGAAGTCACATAGGTATTGGTCCAATCAAAGATAGAAATAACTCAAGAAATTTACGACTATGAATTGATGTCTTCAAGTCTTCTACATAATCCACTAAAGGTTCAAGTCTACATCGTGTGAGTAAATGAATTAAGGCCAAACACAATGAGGCTTTGTTTGATTACCATTCATTAAGGTATACCATTAACAAACATGAGACAACCTACTGATAATGAAAGTAGGTATCAAGGCACCGAGTACATTCTTACAAGTGTGAATAGAGGTTTCTGGGTCGAACACTTGAAGAATTCATCGATTAGGAGACATTGATGTAGTCCCATCTGTCGATGGTGAGATAAATTGCAACTAATGAATGCAAGCCTCTAGGTACTCATAGGACTTTAGGTCTCGTCTCTAGAATAGATGGGTTGAATTCGATGGAAGGAGACTCACTGAAAGGAGAGAATTAAGGCATCTCTCATAATTCAACATGAGGTACGAAGCAAGAGCTTCATGATTTGGAGGAAATAGGACAAAGAACAAGTTCACGAACCAATGACCCTATGCATCTTTCGGTGTTCCATATGCAAGCGATATATGAAAAAGACCCTTTGAATAGCAGCCAATAAGGAAAATTGTTGACAAAGGTGAGGAAACCACCAATAAGTCTAATGGCATCCAAGACACTGCATGAATCCTAATGTGTGAATATATTTCTTGTTGTCGAACACAAGGGAAACCACCCATTCAATGACCAATAATGAAATGTCAACTGTTGGGTTCAAGGTTACCTACCAATGAGGAAAGTAGGACTAGGGTGAGAAATAGGACTACAACTTCATGTAACTTTGAGACACACTAAGGGTATGGCCGACATGAAAAATAAAGAGTTCTGAGGAATGGCCAACACAAGTTGATAGACATCCTTTTAACAAGAGCATGAGACATATGGAGGACTCTGTTAGCATAGACTCAATGATGAAATTTTGAGATGCAGGAGGCATCAATCAAACTCTCCATAGGGACTGGAAGGGTAACCAGTCAGGGGAGTAAACTCTTTGTAATGAGATCAACTTCCTAAGGTCGGGCTAAACCCAAAATTTTTATGACAAGTGTACTCAAAAATTTTGTGCTTTGTTCAAAGGCGACACGACTGTTGCCAACAAAAGATAATATTATTTTCCTAGCCGTCTTTTTGTTTTTCATAGTCAAATGAATGCTATGATATAGAGGAGGAAACGAGTGTCGTAAGTAAGAAAACTAGTTCCAACAATGGAACATACCTATTCTCAATGCAAGTAGGTGCATACAGGAGATGGACAATCGGGGGAATGTTTCCTCCTGGGTATAGGGTGTCAAGCTGCAAAGGATATAAACAAGGCTTTGCTTGGCTGGTGATATGAATTGTTGAGGGGATAGGATTATAGTGAAAAAGAGGAAACCAGAAATAGGCTCAATACTGCAAGAGAGAGAATGTGATGCAATTGCAACTTAATGCCAAAAATGTCCTTTTTCATAATCTTAGTCTACTTGGTTTGAAAAAGGGATAAAATTGCACCAAAATAGACATCCTTTCAAATCCAATTTATGAGTGTGAAAGAGACAAGTTCACTCGGAAATCTTTTCTCTTTTTGAGAAAGTCGGAAAAGAGCTTAACCAAGGCTCATGACCTTTCAAATCCAATTAACGAGTGTGAAAGAGACAAGTTCACAGGGCAATTTTTTCGCTTTTTGAGAGAGTCAGAAAAGAGCTTAAATTAGACTCATGTGGATTTTTTTAGGTGGAATGTCATGGGCATGACCAAGTCTCTTGTGTAGGATTTCTGTGAAAGGTTAGAAACTTACGAAGAGCTGACACAAGCTTGGGAAAACCCATATCTTTCGAAGTAGAGGGGGATAAAATACTCATGGAATTTACCTTCCCAAAGATGTATCGCATAATGCCTCTCACTTGAAGGGCATAAGAGAAGGAATTTGATACCCCAAAAGACCATCCTAGTCAAAGGGAACCTCTTGAAGACTTGGAGGGAGAGTACATGGAGAGATTAAAACTCACCCTTGTTGAGAAGGTCCAGGAGTAGAAATGTAAATGACATGGTCGAAAGACATTCTAGTCCCCAAAATGGGAGTGGGGTCGGGTGAATATTGCATCAACAATATCACCTCCTTATAATTGTCACTCTTTGAGAGAAGAGTGGGGTCGACGAAATATTTCATCGGTATGACCACTTCTTCAATCGTTGGTTGAATAGGATGTGAGACAACAAGGCCAAGAGACGTATCATCCCAAAAAATAGGAGTGGTGTCGGCCAAATATGACTTTGGCATGGCCTCTGTTTGAACAAGATGTGAGATAACAAGGTGAAGAAATGCATCACCTCCTAAAGGAAGAGGGTTTCAGCCGAATATTGCATCGGCATGACCGCTATATAAACCAAAGAATATTTGGAAACCAAAAACAACTCTGAACCTGAAGGGCCCTCAGGAAAGGACCACACTTCCAGTACCACAACAATAGTAGGGCACAAATGAGTAAGGTGATCTCCTTTGAAAATCATACAAAGGAACTTGGGCTTACATCTTATACGTCTAGTTTTATCAATCATAGGAATTCCCCCATCATGACGTGCAGAGGATAGTAGAAAATCTCCAACATGACTTCGAGAGGTTGGTGATGAATCCCCAACATGACTAGCAGAGGTTGTTGATGTGATTTCAGGATGACTCATGGCGACTAGAGTGATTCCCCTAGCATGACTTATAGCGGTTGTTTGTTGGTATTCAACATGTCTTGCAGAGTTTTTCGACCAATCTCCAACGCGATGAGAATATGGATCAACAGAACAGTCAAGAACAACCTAATACGCTATCTTTGTTGTCAATAGTGGCATGGCCATTCCATAATGTGACTGACCTTCACAAGACGCAGTCAAGGAAGGTAGGGTCCAAATATCGTTAAAATATAATGGACCTATGTGATGAGGAAAACCTACTAGACATGGTATATATGTGATGAATCGGTGCCATGAAGTAGAAGATACCCATAAGGGATGAATATATTTTGACACCAAAATTCTCAGTTTCCAGTTGAGAATTGTCGATCACGGGGATTGATGGTCCAACATATGCATTGGGGCTAGTGTACACAAAGGACAACTGGTCAATTGTCATGATCTTACCATTGTGAGGAAAAAAAATATTGTGGAAGACGAACAATATGATTGTAGTCATAGCATAAGCACAATTGTGTCCTAGTAACAAGTTATAGTTGAGGGGTGCATCAACCACCTCAACATCCCCTCTACCGTCTTCCCACCTAACTAGATTGGAAAGGCAGGAATAATATTGTGAGGGTAGAGGGAACGATTGTCAAAAGTAGTCAACATGGTCGGATACTGAGAAAGGGTCGAAGAGCCAAGGGCTTTCCAACATATGAGGGACATCACACATGTTACAGTGCCTTCATCAACAAAAATGCACTTGATGGTATACTTTGAGTAACCCATGTGGATTTGGAATGTCACATGGGATTCACATATGTGATGTCAAACTTCATAACTTTTGAGCCACAAGGATATAGAGATCCTAACACAAATAGCAAGGCATTCCTCTATGAAGGACACGTCTGGAGTACCTCCAGAGATGACATGGCATAAGCGCTTTGACCCAGGTCCTCAATAATAGAGTAATTTTAGGCGGCTCTAGCATTAGGATTGTGGGTAGAGTGCTTGAGTACTACTTTCAGAATATGAGGTCAAAGATCTAGTTTTTCGATCTATAAGGGCATCTTTGGATGAGGGGGAGACTCTAGACTAGGAAAAGTTTATGGATAACTATAATTGTGAGACTAAGTAGCTACATTAACCTCATATTTAACCAGATTGGTGCATAAACGGTCACCATCTTGTGTTGGTGGGTTTTGATTCCCACTGGCCGCATTTCTGGCATTCGAAGAGCCTGAGGCCACGCGTTGATTATGTGGAAAAGGATTAGTCAGCACAGTGGGAGGTAGAGATAAAATCCTCGCAGCTTCCAAACGTTTGGGGCTTAAATGTGTAAGTTGATCGTTTGTACAAATATTACAGGGAAACTTCACCTTCCACATTTATTTCTTTCCCTCACCATTATTATTACTATTGTCCTTGGGTTTATTATTATTCTTCCCACCCTTACAATTAGTATTACGTCCTTTATTTTTATTCCCTCCTAGTTGTTGGTTACCATTCGGGCTAGTCAACAATCGCAAAGAATTTACATCTGTCAACTGAGTGGGATTGGAGGACACAAAAGAAGCTAGCCCTCCTACAAAATATTTTAGAGACAACTATTTCAAATGGCTTGTCACCGAATCTATAGATTTCACATTGGTGAAGCCTACAATACTATCAGCATGAGGCTCGGGCTTTTGTCTAGGGTCATAGTTTGACCATGGTGTTTCTGGAAGAATATTATATAACATCCAAGACTGAGCATATATAAGATCTAACTGTTCAACTTTAAAAATCACTTCTTCCTCATATGTGACCCTAGATGTAGAAACATCCTTTGAAATATAAGGAAGTAGAGACTTGAGGAACCACTCTAGAAGGAATTTCGGGGGTATGTAGGTCTTTATCAACCTCTCCCGTCTACGCCACTCTTGAATATGATTCGATATATGATTGGCTTTGTCTTGACACAAGGTCGACAGAAGTTATAATCCAACATCATAAGGAACCGACAATTGGAAGTGGTTGAGGAAGACTAAGACCATCTGACTAAAGGTTCCATATGTCCCCCTAGGTAGCTTGATATCCCATTTTGCGACAACCCCCATAAGGGTGCGTTGAAACAATATTGACTGAATATAATCGTCGTTAAGGGAATTCGAAGAGCACCAAAGGTCAAAAGTAGTCACATGATCACTAGGATCCTCTCCATTCTTACCTTCTAATTTTGGAATATCCGAAGAAAGTTTGGTTGGGATAGGGGGCCATGTCAAATCGTGACACACAGGATCATTCATTAACTTAGACAAGTCTAGCATATTGAGTGTGGCCAAAAAAGGGAGACATGGTTGCGACATCTGGCCCTAATCTCCCTAGAAATATTGTTGTTGGGGAATCGTAGCCCATCCAGGGTTCTAGTAAGCACCATGGCCTTGTCCGAGATTGTAATACCCTCCTTTGGACTGATTCATGAGGGGTTGGTTGGGAACCATTCTAGTAGGAATGTTCTAATGAGGGTTGTAAAAAATTCCCCCAGCTGGAGTAGCTCCAAGTTGGGGGTTTCCCAAGGAGTGAAATTGACCTCCTCTGGGTGTAAATTTGGAGGATAAAGGTGGTTTTTTTATTCCAAACGTGTTGTTAGGAATCAGTATAGAAGGGGTAGATGTGGAGGACAAAACGTAAGATGTAGCTTGTCCTCCAGGTTGGTTACTCCATCCAAAAGAAATAGAGATAGGATTAGACTTGGGGTTAAAAGGAGGAAATCCTCCAACTGTAGGAGTCATTTGTGGAACATGGGCATCACCAAACAAAAAAGGAGTATGTGGAGGAGTTGTGCTCGAAATTCCAATACTAGTACTTGGACTAGACGGTGGGATGGAGGATGAAAACTGCGATGTGAAATTTGGCATACCATAAGAAAAAGGACTAGAGGCCATACGGATGGACTGAATATTATAACCAGGTGAGTGGCCAAGGCACACAAAAGGGTTCATGTCTATAGGTCGAGTATTCACTATAGGAAGAACCAGAGTGACAATAGGAACCTCTGCCACTACAAATATTGTGGTTGAAGGTGTTGAAGGAATATTGTTAACTATAGTAGGTATGGGAGTTGAAGGACTTCCAATATATTTCTGACTCGATTCAGTACTCATCCTTGTAATATCACAAGTTTGATAAGTGGAGGTGTGTGTACCACGTTTGATAACTTTATGCCTTTTAGAAGGAAAAGACTCAAAATGGGGTGGTAACTGTAACAAGCGGTGAGACCTATGGGAAAACTAGTCTGGCTCCATGATGACTCAAGAATCGAGATAAAAAACAAATCCTAATTCCAACTAGAAATCAAAGATCACACCAAAATAAAATAAACAAAATCTCAATATGCACAAAAACAGGATAAAGTAGCTGAAAGGGGCCTCCCTCCCTAAAGTAGGTATGCCTCTCCTAAGAGGGGCCTAAGAATCCCAGCTAAAGATCAAAGGTATCAAAATCAGTTATAAGGGCCCTCATGGGCTTAACAACCAGTCAATCAGATCCCTCTGGAAAGGTAATCCTCCATAAAGGTTGTGTGTTTTTTACCCTTATCTAACCCAGGGTACCTATAGAATAACCCATGGAAGTTACCTATGTGGTACCTAAGTCAAGAAACTAAGAAACCACTATATCACCGATGCACATGTGAATAGTCATAAGTAAGGTCCACTGTATGGGTAGGGTAAAAAATCTTGAAACCTTGAAAGCACCGCCTCTCACAGAGGTGAAGGTACTAGCAAGATCCCCATATACAAATAGATCCCCAAAAATATATCTGACACTAAGAAGGTATCAGGGGGATATCCTTTCAACCAACCTCACGCGACCTCATGCTTAAGTCCGATGTAAGCAGAGCTTCCTGATATTACCAATTATATAATGGATTTCTCCACTCCCTTAGTTAGACACATATGTTGATTTAATATCCTTGGATAAGTTTACTGACAAAATCTTATTCCAAGGCTCTAAATCCTAAGCTAGTTTGTGCACCCTAGAAAATAAAATCGTTTCTAATCAATTTTAAATTATAGCGTTACTTTTAGTGGCCTTGTTTACTCACAAAAGGTGTGGTTGTGAAACTAATGGTGTTATGACTCAGAAAGTAAAATAAATGAATATGAATAAAATGAAAATTCCTAACTTTAATTCTCAATAAATGATATGATTTTCAAAATGCAATTTTCAATGCAATTCCAAATAAAATGCAATCTTTCATTACATGTACTAAAATCAATGATAAGAACCTAAAAGATCAAATTCCATCAAATTAAAATTCCTAATATATTTGTATTTTCAATATAAAAGAATGAAAATGCAAGGACTGAAAAAATAAACTTGATACAAAAGACTCTACTGTACGTAAACAGAGACAAACCAAGTAGGATATCAAGAAGAAAACACCCATCCCAAGATGCAAGGACAATAAAATGAAAAGGATGATGAGAAAGGAACCACCAAAAAATTCAACCAAAGAAAGGTTTCTTATCATTCCACGGACACTTAACACTCATAACAGAGACCCAAGAAGACTCAGAAATCATCAAAATCTACCCAATAACCTTCAAACTCGACAACTAAGAAAAAAAAGGTGATGTACGTGATTGTTCAGGGGAAAAGCATGTATATATACCTCTTGCATAAGGACAACATGCGTATGTACGTGACTGTCAGGTAAAAACTTGTGTATATGTGCTAAAACACAACCAAGCTAAGGAGAAGGCCAAGAAACTCAGACTCAGAATGAACAGAGGTTGCCAAGTAGTCATACGACAAGAAACTCAATATAAATGAGAGAAATCGAAGGAGAAAAACACTCCAAACCCTAAAAGGAATATTATATCCCCGGTATGGTCGCCAATTCTGTTATGAGGAAAATATCTGTATGACTAGGGGTAAACTACAACAGATGGAAATGACTGCAGAAATAAACTCTAATCTCAGGTATGCTATATAAACAAATATGCTAGAAAGAGAATATAAAAGGCCTACCTCGTCTAGACATTCACTGAAGTCCATCGTTGAGCACTTGACTCAAAGAAATACACCTACAACTTCTCATCAACAACCGAGAAATGCAAGCATATGGTGATAATATATAATGTTAGCACATTCAATAGCATAATCCATCAACATTCATAATAAATACGCCCATGCAATAGCAATTCAAATATTCACAAGATATTAATTTGATGAGAAAAGAGTATTTCTATTAAAATGTAAACAACAGAAGTGAATGAATTACAAATTTTTGTGTCGACATGGTTCGTAACCGAGAAGCTAAATCTCTTCCAGTTGGGCCTCCACCACTTCAATCCTCCACCAAAGGCAAGCTCATATAAGAGAGACAATTAGGTTCTCAATCAAGTAGGGAAGAGCTTGGGGGCTGAACAATGTGTTCAGACTTAAAAGGACAAAGGGATGCAGACTCAATATGAAGTGAATAATTTCTCCAGAGTAACTTTGCTCTCAAAGTTGAATTCTTCTCCTCTTTTACATAGCTCGTATTTGGCCCATTTATAGCCTTCAAGTGGAACTGAAGCATCGATTCAGAATGTTTCCAATATATGGAAGGTCAAGGATCATGGATCTCATGACATGACATGGAAACCCGACTCCATTTTTTTAATTTTGGGCACAAAACCCGATGCACTTGGGTTGTAGTGGTGAAACTTGCATATACACATGTTGTATAATAGTTAGGGCATGTATATGTGGAAAAATAATGTTTTTAGATTTGTGATTTTCAAAAAGGGACTTCAAGTCTGCATAGATAAATGGAGAAAGGCCTTCCAAGCAAGTTTGTATAAGGTGAGGAAAATCTTGCTATAACAACTGGGTAGTTTACTCCTACATATTATAATGTCTTTTGGTAATCAACTTCCCTTCTTACCTTACACATTAAGGGGCATATATTGTATCATATTTAACCACCTCATTTAGCTAAGATGCAGCTTATTGTCCCTGGGGAATTTCATACTTTATTTTGGCTGACTAAATCCATCTGAAACTCTACAAAAATACCTCCTTTCATTGTACTCACACCTCTTGCTTAGTAAAAGAGTGAGTTTTTTCTTATTTCCTTCATAAAAGGAGTGAATGTCTTCCAAAGTCAATAAAAAGATATAAACTCATGAAAAATACGTGCTCCCGAGTTGGGTTTATGGGAAAATTAGTTCCATAACTTCCTAATTACCATGAGAAATGGTCTTAACCATATTTATATGGTATAAATAAGACTACAATGAAGGATAATTAACAAACCAAGCCTTATAATACCTTAGTTGTCATCTAGTCCATATCAATCTGAGCATTTTGTCTGCCCAGTTTTTATGACCAACGTCTCCCTAGGAATTCCCATTCTCAGTTTATTCCATCTCTTGCTTCCCAAGATAGAGGCCTAAGACACCCTTGTCTTCTTCTTAAATGTGAAAATCAAAACATCAGAGGTCAAGTAGTCCTGAGTGTCTTGCAGTAGGAGGAATTTGGATGATGGTTATAGCCAATGCCGGTAATAGAAGTAATGTATAACATATTTTATTACTTTTATTCTTAATAAAAATGGAGATATATTTTCTTTCCCTCCCCTAGATACAATGTATTTTCATTCTTATGTTCATTGTTCAATTTCTAATGTTGGTATTGATGCACCTGATTGTAGTTGGTTATTTCATAATTCAGTTATTTATTCCATTTTTATTTTGGGAAGGTTTCTTTTTTTGTGTATGCAGGTTGCAAATCCAAAGGAAGGAACAAGAGGATTGGAACGAGGATGGTTCATGAATCTTGTCTCCAACCATAGTAAGCTAAGTAAGTCCTTTAACTACCTTGGTAGTTATTTTAGGTTGTTGTAGGATAATCTACAAAAAGATAGAGTGTTTTCTTCTATTCCAATTTGTTGTGATTTCACCCTAGTCATAGGATAGATAATTCTTATCCATAACACCTTCTCTCAAACTTCATCTTCATCAACTCATTGGTGATCATATTTCCTTTTGTGGTTTCTCACATTCCCCATCTTGAATGCTAATTAAATGTGAATTAATATTAGATCGATATATATATATATATATATATATATATATATATATATTTGTTTTATCGACAATGACAATAACCAAGTGATTTGATAATGGGCTCGTTCAAAGTTTTCTTTTTTTAATGTGAAAATTCATTAAATTTTTATTGTTTCTAGGTTACATCAATACCTTGATCGAGGTATTTTTTGCAATTTTCGTTCCAAAACCTCTATTAAGGTATTATTTTTTTTTTATTTTAACCTTGCACAATATTTTACTGTAAACAAATTTTCAATAAAAGAATAGAAAAGATACAATGGAAAATCCACACATTACACAAAGATTTCTCCCTTGAAACACAAACCGAGAAAACCAACATATTCTATATTCATTCATAGTGATACATTGTTCACAATACAATATACATATAGGATCCATTGGCATCCAAAACCTAACCCAATGACCTGGATTAGTCAACAACCCTAATTCCTTAACCAGAAATAGAAAACCATCGACAAAAACCATGTGCCGAAAAACATCCCAACAATGGACACAAAAATCGAGGTGACATGAAAAACGATGCAAAAATGCAACACGTTTCCTAAGGAAAAAATAATTCTCGGGGGCCCTACCCCTGAATATCTATGTAGTGGGGCTAGTGCGCCCCCACTCAAACCCCCTTGCATTGATGGTGCAACATAGAATACACTACATCTAGTCGTGCAAAGAATATAAGACATAGCCAACATTCTCCCACTTGTTGTTTTATTTGCATACAGGGGGTTACAGGGTTACATAATCATCAATCCAAGGAAATAATTCCTATGGATCCTCTACACCAAGAGAAATTCTCAATTCTCACAGATTTTGTTAATGAATCTACATCATTCTTCAAACTATCCACCTTCATCAACAACACTTTCTTTTCTTCAACCATGTCTCTCACAAAGTGATATTGAATATCAATATGCTTTGTCTTTGAATGATAAGTCAGGTTCTTCGCTAGAAAAATTGCACTCTGACTATCACAATATATCCTTACAGCTTGTTGTACCAACCCAATACCTGAACACAATCTTTGTAACCATATTTCTTCCTTACCTGCATGAGTGGTTGCAATGTATTCAACTTTTGTAGTTGAAAGTGCCACTACATCTTGCATTTTTCTCATCCAATTGATTTCTCCGCCGAACAGGTTAAACACATACCCACTTGTAGATCTCCTATGATCCATATCTCCAAACTAGTATGCATAAATAAAACCATGTATGTACAACACTTTGTCCAATATTGGTCTTCCTTGGTAGCACAATACATAGCTAGCAGTGCCACGCAAATACCTCAAAACCCTTTTTACTATTGTCCAATGCTCCTTCCCTAGTTTTGACATATATCTTCTCAAAAATACCACTTCATGTGCAATGTTCGTTCTAGTACAGACAATTGCATACATCAAACTTACAACTTCACTTGCATATGGAAAACAAGACATGTCCTCCTCCTCTTCATGTGTCTTTGGACACTGATCCGTAGATAACTTTACACCAATAGGAATAGTGACCTTGACCAATTTCCATTCCTACATATTAAACCTCTGCAATATTGTCTCGACATATTTTCTCTGATTTAACCAAAGTTTCCCCTTTTTCCAATCTCTTTTAATTTCCATGCCAAAAATGATTTTTGAAGCATCGAGATCCTTCATGTCAAATTTAGAAAACAACTGAGTTTTCACATCCTTGATAATCTCCTTGTTGTTTCCTATCAGCAACACGTCATCTACATATAAGACCAAATAAATCAAATGATCACCAATTAATTTAAAATACATGCAGTGATCCTCTTTGCTTCTTGTGAAGCCAAGTCTCAGCATATAAATATCAAATCTTTTATACCAAATCCTTGGTGATTGTTTTAAACTATATAGGGGCTTTTTCATCTTGCATACCAGCTCCTTCTTTCCCTTCACAGCAAAGCCTTTTCG
>JASDQU010736396.1:18180-28182 GCA_032191745.1 Picea mariana | reverse complement strand
GACAAAAAATCGCATGAAAATCAATTCCCTCAACCTAGGAATAACCCTTTGCTAATAATCGAGCTTTGTATTTCTCCACTTTTCCTTTTTCATTCAACTTCTTTTTAAATACCCATTTGTTGCCAATGGGATTTCTTCCATTTTGCAACTCCACTAGATCCCAAGCCTCATTTTTATCCAAGGATGCCATTTCTTCATCCATGGCCTTTTTCCAGAGCTTTCCATCCTTTGAATACACTACATCCCTGACAGTTCTAGGAACATCATCAGTAATAGACAAAGAAAAATTTGAACGGAAATCAGATGGAGTACACCTTTCTGGTAGCTTTCTTTCTCGAACTGATCTCTTCAATACTGGAGTATGAGGATCTTCTTCCTCTGATTCATGTTCTTTTGTAGAGTCTTATTCATCATCCTTTAAATCAAACTCTATTTTCTTTGTTTCTTTCTTACTTGGTAGGACTTCCTGTTTAACAACATCCTTCATTTCTCTAAATACCACATCTCGGATATACACAACCTTCTTAGTTTCTTGGTTCCAAAGATTATAACCTTTGAGACCATATTTATACCCAATAAAGATACACTTTTCATCCTTCTTATCTAGCTTACTGATGTTTTCCTTTGGAATATCAACATAGGCCTCACAACCAAATACCTTGAGATGTGTGAGAGAAGGTTTCTTACCATTCCCTACCTCTTGTAGAGTCTTGTCATCGAGCGCTGATGAGGGTGATATATTGACCAAGTAACATGCAGTACCCACTGCCCCTTCCCATAATTCTTTCCCTAAGTTGACACCATTGAGCATGAACCTTGATTTTTCCATCAACGTCTGATTCATTATTTTTGCAAATCCATTCTATTGAGGTGTATATGGAGTAGTATTATGCCTTGTTATGCCACACTTCTTATAGAATTATTAAAATTCATTCTTGTAGAACTCTCTGCCATTATCTATCCTCGACACCTTAATTTTTTTCTCTGTTTGATTCTCAATAAGAGCCTTAAACTCTTTAAACTTTCCAAAGACTTCACATTTCTTCCTGAGGAAATATATCCAAGTATTCCTTGAGAATTCATCTATAAATGATAAATAGTACAAAGATTTTCCCAATGATGGAACCAAAATAGGTCCAAACACATCACTATGAACTAGATGTAAGATTCTTTCGTCCCTCGTTGCACCAGAGGGGGATATTATCTGATTATGCTTCCCATATACACAATGTTCACATAAATAAACATCCATAGAGCAGTTAGACATAGCTTCAACCATACCTTTATTGTGTAGTAGTCGAATACCCTTCTCTCTAATATGCCTCAGTCTTTGATGCCACAACATAAACTTTTCTCCAGAGATTGTAAGATTTATTTCTTCTTTAACTCCAATATTAGGAACAATGGAAATATTACACCCATCACTAATAGTGCTTCCTTGCAACTTATACAGAGTTCCAAATTGAACTCCCTTCAGCAACAACATTGCTCCTCGAACGATCTTGTAGGTTTCCTTTTCAAATATTGTTTTTACCCATGCATCGTCCAATTTTCTTACAAAAATCAAATTTTTGGCCAATCCTGGGATGTGCATAACACCAAGTAGTGTTCTAATCCTTCCATCTATGAGCCTCAACTTGAATTTTCCTCAACCTATGATTTTGTTTGTCGAGTCATCACCTAGGAAAACATTACCTCCATCATACCTTTCATATTCATAGAACCACTCCTTGTGGGGAGTCATATGAAAGGATGCACCTGAGTCAACCAACCATGCATCATCATCTGCATGTGTGCTTGAAGAAGAAAAGTACACTTCCTCTCCTTCCTTGGAGGTGTTTTCTTCTGTAGAAGGAGATTCTGCAGATCCCTTGTTTTTGTCAACTTTGGATCTACATTGCTTCTTGTAGTTCCCTTATTTTCCACATCTCCAACATACCTTTACAAAATTTATGGGAGACTTAGATCTTCCCTTAGACTTAGATCTCCCACTTTAGGAACTCAATCTATTTATTTCTTGGGAGCATCCTCTTACAAATAATGCATATGTGCTATGTCCTTCCATGTTCTTCCATCTCATCTCCTCCGACAACAAGGATAAGACCACTTCATCAAATTTCAAGGCAGTTGTGTTACTACCTATGGCCACAACCAAACTATCCCACGAGTCTAGTAAAGAGCACAGTGAAATAATACACTTATCTTCATCTAAAATTTTAATCTCAACATATACTAACTAACTTATCATAGTATTGAAGGCATTCAAATGCTCTGCCACCGAGTCTCCATCTCTCGTCCTCGGGCTATACATATTATTTCTCAGGAATAATTTATTTACTAGGGACTTAGACTGATACAACTTTCACAACTTATCCCGTAAATATTTGGTTGTAGCTTCCTCTGACACATTTATTAATATTGAATCTGAGAGACACAATCATATTTTTCTCTTCTCCTTCTAATCCAACTGTTTCCATTTATTGGTTAATCCTTTGTCTACTTTGATCTTACCTTACTTTCGTAAGTTGACCCAGGTTCATATTTAACAAGCTTCCAACAAAATCCCTCTAAAACTATCGCCCCCCCTGGTAAACTAGAAGGAAGTGCAGTACACAGGGTGCACTAAGTAGTCTCACCCGAGATATTTCTATGGGTGGCTACAATACTTAGACACTTGCAACCATGGAATAAGTGGAGATCTGTGATTGTAACTTGTGATATTCCTTTATTTATTCTAACATCTTAATTATTCAGTCACTCTTACTCATGCATGTGGAATATCATATCTACTAGTTCCTTCATTCATTTATCGAGAATTTAATCAGTAACAACAATGGAGATTCATAACATTCAGTCACATAACACATGTTCTACCACGGTTCACCCCCCCTAGGCTACATCCACAAAGATTTGGTTATTTTACTCTTTTATTATTTTTTATTCAATCTATAGCTCCACGCTCATTACAACTCTTCCTCAAAACAGGTCAAGATCTTACAATGAGGTGGACTAGATCGCACCAGTCTCCTCAGCCTATGATGTAACCCTCAATATTTACCTTCATCCTTCTCCCCATCTCAATATATTAAAAAATTAGATCCAACTTACAACTGTCAACTACTACTAATGGTTGAACATGCTAGTCTTCAACCAACCTCAAACCAACCTAACCAAAAATATATCTCCCCCATACCTAGACCTCATAGGTACCTATTTATACATATCTCTGACTTACCAACCATTACATTCTCTTACCAAAAACCTAACCCTATCCTGGTTAGGTATTCTTGCATGCGTTCCTCGCATGCCTTCCTCTCTTTCATGTGCATATTTTTTACACATGTTGATCCTTCTGAATGCGCATTCACCTCCCATATTGTGCCTTTCCTTCCAAGTTTTCATGCGTCCAACAGGCCCCCAACACTGACATCGTGACTCGTCATGAGTCACTATCTAACTCCTGCGTCTGCCACTACTTTTGTCAGTGCTTCATACATGTCTATTATCTGTTGGAACTTCTCCTGAGCCTAGATTCTCTTTCTTGTCATGGATTTCCACACCTGAAGTGTGGTATTTCTAAGAGGTTCATGATACATGTGATGTATAGGCCTAGGATCCACTATGCAGGCTCCAACAGTGGTGCACCTAATGGGCGCTCTCCCCTTTTCTCTAGGTTTCTTTGCGCTGCCAAATTTGTGAACTTTGTGGCATCTACGACATCATTTTTAGAGTATTTAAGGTTGTTGACTCCTCCTACCATGTTATCCCCACTTTTTACTTCATTGGGAATTTTTGACTTTGCTCTACTTAGCTCTTCCTGAGTGCTTTGCATGCCCTATGTACTGGTTTCGGCACTCAACTTCTTTTTCCCTTGTGGGGATGGTACTCCCCCCTCTTACTCTAGTTCCTTCTCTAGTTTCGGCTCCAAGCCCTGCTTCGTGGATTCAATGGCTAGTTTGGATTCTTGTATCCCTTTTCCCCTCGACGCTTCAGATTTTGTCCGCTCGACATCCTCTACCAGCTGCTCGGGCTCCTGTGTGGATTCTTTATCCTCCACTCGTAATGTTGGTTTCGCATATTCTGGTGTGTGGATTTCATCCACATCCACCATTGTCGGCATCTCACTGGTTCCACCTTATGGTCCCCATGTAGTACTTTAGGTGCTTCGTCCAGTTCTTCTTGGTGCTCCAAACCGCAGTGGTGACATGGTGGTTAATTTCAAATGAAAAGCTCTCAATTAGCTGGGTGGTAGTGGAATTCCACACTATATCGCTCTTCCACTTGACTCGACATTTTTCTCCTTAGAAAAAATCACAATGGGTTGATTTCCCCCCCTCTTTCTTTCTTTATAGTGTGTCATGGAAATGAAAGTTGTGTCGCACCAATACTTGTCACTTTTTCCCATTTTCGTTATGTTTCCTACTCTCGATACCCTTTTACCCATTAACCGTTCTTCTATGCATCATGTTTTTTGAACCCTGGTTTTTTTCCAGTGCCCCGTCCCATCTACCCAATCCTGTTCTTTCAAGGCTATGTGTGTTGAATTATTCTTTTTTTTTTTACTATCTATGTAACTCTTTACTGCGCGGTAACTTCCTAAGTACTAGGAGGTTGACTATCCCTGTAGAGTTTAAGTCGACTCCCATTGATCATTCCTTTGAGTTATGTACCTCCTAAATCTTTCAATTGTACAACTCCCCCATATGTGACAGTTTTCACTTCATATGGTCCTAACCAATGTATTCTGAATTTTCCTTGGTGCTGAAGAAATTTATTGTCGTACACCAAGACTAGGTCTCCTTCCTTGAAACTCTTCCTTTTAATATGTTTGTCATGCCAAGATTTTCCCTTTGCTGTATGTACTTCTTGGTGAAACCATGCTAGAATCCTATCTTCTTCCATCAGCATCAGTTGAATTAGCCTTTCATGTACTTTGCCTCATTCTGTCATGTTAGTAATTGTTTCTACACGCAGACTAGGTACCAAAAATTATAATGGCACCACTGCTTCTTATCCATACACCAACCTGAATGGTTTCTACCCTGTCAAATTTTTGCATGTATACTGTATGCCCATAATATTGCTGGTATCTTCAAGTCCCAATCATCCCTGTTGACATTTCATATCTTTGTCAGTGCACTCTCTAGAATCTTATTAAAGGATTCCAATGTTCCATTGGCTTGAGGGTGATATGGTGTACTCTTTTAATGATAGACTTCAAACTCGTAGGTCATGGCCTTGATAGTATTATGAATGAAGTGAGCGCTTCAGTCACTCATCAAAATCCTTGGGCATCCAAATCTAGTAATCACTTTCTCAAACATGAAGTTTGTTATTGTCTCTTCACTACAATCCTTAACTAGTGTTGCTTCTTCCCATCTCGTCAAGTATTCTTTTGCAGTAATAATATACCTTTCTCTTGACCTCTTTGTTGGTGGATTAATTGGTCCCACAGAGTCTATTTCCCAATTTTTAAATACATGCAAGGTTAATTGTGGTCTTAGGGGCATATCATCCTATCTATTAGGTTTACCAACCCTCTGACATACATCACATCTTTGGAAGTAGTCATTTTCATCTATGTGAATGGTCGGCCCCCAAATTCCTACGAGCAATGCCTTATGTGTAGTAGCTTTTCCTGCATAGTATCCTCCTTCTATTCCCTCATGGGCCTCTGCTAAAATCCTAGGTATTTCATGTTCTAGTACACATATTCTCAAGATGTTATAAGCACCCATCTTGTATAAGTGTCCTGCAATCAGTTGATAATCTGCAACTCAAACTACCATATTTTTCTTTTGTGCAGTGTTGAATTCTTGTGGCGTGGTCCCTATACTCAAGTATTGAATGATGTCAACAAAATATGCATCATCTACTTGTACTGAAAATAATTGTGCATCGGGGAATTTATCCTCTAAATTTGTGGGCTCCTCTCCATTAGTGATCCTTGACAGGTGATCAGGTCCTGCATTCAACTTCCCTAGTTTGACTATCACTTCAAAGTCAAATTCTTGGAACAAGAGTAACCATATACAAATTATACCCCTGAACATTGGCTTATTGACTAGGTATTTGAGAGCTAAATGATATTTAAACATCTTGAAATGTTTTTTTAGTAATTAATGTCTGAACTTCTGGAGTGCATAGACCATAGTTAGGCCTTCTCTTTATGTGTTAGTGTAATTCTGCTCTAAATCTGATAGTTTTCTGCTAGCAAATTCTATAGGGTGGTCCAATTCACCTATTCCTGGTTGCGCAAGAATATATCCAAGTGATATAGTTGATGCATCTACATGCACATGGAATTTATTTTCCCAATCTGGGAATACTAGTATTGATGTTGTTACCATATTCTGTTTTAGAGTGTCCAATCCTCACTAACAATCCTCATTCCACTGAAATTTAATATCTTTCTTCAACATTTTCTCCATTGGCGCAGTGATATGTTGATGCAGGAGCATTGCCCACGTCAAGCGAGCCAGCGCGAAAGCAGGAGACAGCTGGACAAGCCAGCGCAATTTCTTTTTGGATTGCACCTTGAGACTGTTGCGCAAACCATTAATGCGTGGATTTAATGAAGCGCACTTTGTGTATTGTAATGGACCTTGAGTGGATAGCTCACATCCTTAGGTAGATGAGGCATTTAATAGATTTAATGCTATTAGATAGGAATTTAATTCTAGATTTGATAGCTTTAAAGCTCGAGAGGGAAACGAGATATAGACACCCACCTTTGTACATTGTAACATATTCGAGAGCAAGCAGAAAGAGAAGAGCACGTAGAGAAGTGTATGAAGAACACCCATCTATAGATATTGAATTAATAGAAGAAATCTTTGATTCAATTCCATGGTTGTGTTATTCTCTGTGTATTGTTGATATTATTCTCATGAATGTTTGCTTCTTGTCATACATTTGCTTTTACATGCTATGTATTTGATTTCATGGTTGAATTGAAATCTCTGAGAACATGAAGTTAGTTTCAATTGTTTCTCTATCTTGAACTAGAGAAATTCATGCAAGGAGTGTAGTTGAATTGTCCGCAAGGAGTGCGCTGACAGCAGGGTTCAAGAAGGGAGAACTTTTGTTCCAAGTTCCAGAAGTGCATATTTGGCACCGAAGTCGTGCAAGGTGTGGGCAGGCTGGGTGAAGACGCAGAGTTGCGATTCTGAGCAAAGGGATAGAAATATTTCTACGGCAGGAGTGTGCAGGATCGAAGACATTAACACTTAGCGTGTTTGAAGACTTGCCGCCAGGAGTGCGGGCAAGCAGTTTCCAAAAGGGACTCGAAAGCTGTGAGAAAAGGCTTAGGAAGGATAAACCTTCGGGTTCGTCGAAGGGAGGGATAAACAAGGTTGTGCCCTTAAGGTTGCAAGGGACGTCGCAGGTTTGCGCGTAGGGTGATGAGTACTCTGGAGAACGGCTCGTCATTTCATGAATTTGATAAGGAAGAATTGGATGGTCAGTATTCTTCGTGGAGAATTAGCGATTCTCGATGGATCGTTGGATCTCGCGGAGTTGCAAGGAGGCTACATTGCATGGACAGTAAAGGTTCGAAGCTTAGGTGAACAGGAGCCGTCGATCGAGATCACGAGGAGCGCGGAGCTATTCGTGGATCGACTATCGGATCATCGTGGGATAAGGAGAGGAAGATTTGGTCGCAAAGGTCGCGAGAGCGTGGGGGTGCGACATTCCGACAGCCACGTAAGCAGTGTGGGCCACAGGTGATAGTGGAAGATAGGTGGTGATATTTCGGATATCGGCATCTCGAGTATCGGGTGTCAACAGGTAGGATAGTCGGACTCGTGAGTGGCGAAGTCACGAGGGAGAAAGGTCGCGAGATCGGCACTTCGGCTTATCGCGTATCAGAGATTGAAGCTCCCGTTGGTTAGAGTCGCGAGTACCGAGACGCGATAGGGCAGAAGTCCAGACAAGCGGGAGAAGGTCAGCGCTGACTAACATCTCGGGTCTCGGAGATTCGAGAACCCAGCGATTAAAGGAGAACTCGCGAAGCAGCGAAGTTTCGATCCTCCGAGTGCAGGAAGGGGATCAAAGCGGAGAGATATGTGGGTAGATATCTCCCAATAGGGAGATAGAAGAACATTCACGTTCTTTGGGCCGAGAGAGGAAGAAGGTTCTGTGAGCGAGGGCGAGGAGTTATCGTGGGAGGTAGCTTGTGTGCCTTGCTTCAGTTGTGGTATCAGAGCAGCAGAGGCTGAATTCATCAGGAATTTTAGTGGAATTAGTGCACCGATGATGGACACAGTGAAGAAGCAGCATAAGACTTTTCATTGGACAACAGAGGCTGAGAAGAGCTTCAATCTACTGAAGCGTAAGATCATAGAGCAACCAGTGTTGGTGTTGCCAGATTTTCAGAAAACATTTCAAGTGAAATGTGATGCCAGTGGGTATGCCATAGGAGCGGTCTTGAGTCAGGAGGACAGGCCAGTTGCATACTTCAGCAAGAACCTGGATGACGCGAAGCTGAAATACTCCACGTATGATAAGGAATTTTATGTTGTCATACAGGCACTAAAGAAGTGGAGGCATTACTTAATCCCAAAAGAATTTATACTGTACAGCGACTGATGAATTCAAGCCAGGAATATAAGCGCAGGGCAGATCAACATCGGAGACAACTTCAGTTTGAAGTTGGCGATCTAGTTCTAGTGCATCTGAGGAAGGAAAGGTTCCCAAGGGGAACATATAATAAAATCAAGATGAAGAAAATTGGGCCATGCCGAGTCCTGAAGAAATTTGGGGAGAATGCATATGAGATTGAGTTGTCGGATGGCATCGGGATATCTCCGATATTCAACGTCGCAGACTTATACCCATACAGGGCTGGAGAGGCAGAGACTGGAACTGAGGAACCAGTGATCTAGTGGATGAAACAATTACCAGTAGCAGACAAACCGTAGATGGAATGCATATTGGACAAGCAAGTGGGTAAAAAGACCAGAAGAAAAGAATACTTCGAGTATCTGGTCAAATGGAAGAATCATCTGGTGGAGGATGCCAGCTAGGAAACAGAAGCACTGATCCAGAAGTATGGGCAGACTGTGCAGGAGATCATGGACAGGAGCCCATGAAATTTTTCAAGCGAGGGAGTATGATGTAGGAGCATCGCCCACGTCAAGCGAGCCAGCGTGAAAGCGGGAGACAGCTGGACAAGCCAATGCAATTTCTTTTTGGATTGGACCTTGAGACTGTTGCGCAAAACATTAATGCATGGATTTAATGAAGTGCACTTTGTGTATTGTAATGGACCTTGAGCGGATAGCTCACGTCCTTAGGTAGATGAGGCATTTAATAGATTTAATGCTATTAGATAGGAATTTAATTCTATATTTGATAGCTTTAAAGCTCGAGAGGGAAACGGGATATAGACACCCTCCTTTGTACATTGTAACATATTCAAGAGCAAGTAGAAAGAGAAAAGCACACAGAGAAGTGTATGAAGAACACCCATGTACAGATATTGAATTAATAGAAGAAAGCTTTGATTCAATTCCATGGTTGTGTTATTCTCTGTGTATTGTTGATATTATGCTCATGAATGTTTGCTTCTTGTCATACATTTGCTTTTACATGCTATGTATGTGATTTCATGGTTGAATTGAAATCTCTGAGAACAAGAAGTTAGTTTCAAATGTTTCTCTATCTTGAACCAGAGAAATTCCTGCAAGGAGTGCAGTTGAATCGTCCGCAAGGAGTGCGGTGACAGCAGGGTTCAAGAAGGGAGAACTTTTGTTCCAAGTTCCAGAAGTGCATATTTGGCACCGAAGCCGTGCAAGGCGTGGGCAGGCTGGGTGAAGACTCAGAGTTGTGATTTTGAGCAAAGGGATAGAAAGATTTCTACTGCAAGAGTGTGCAGGATCGAAGACATTAACACTTAGCGTGTTTGAAGACTTGCCGCCAGGAGTGCGGGCAAGCAGTTTCCAAAAGGGACTCGAAAGCTGTGAGAAAAGGCTTAGGAAGGATAAACCTTCGGGTTCGTCG
>JASDQU010736395.1:261230-277369 GCA_032191745.1 Picea mariana | reverse complement strand
TGCATCTCACAAATTAAATGACTAGGGTCCACATTAGGCACTTTCTCACCCCTTAGGCGCCTAGGTGATGAGAAACACTTGCCTAGGTACTTTTTAATTAAATTTTTAACACTCCCTCTTACTGAGGAAAGTGTTACTCTCCACTCCAAGCTTGTCCCTTAAAAATACAAACTTGTCTCTACCCAATGCTTTGGTGGGTATGTCTACAACCTGCTCTTCTGTAGATATGTATTGTAGCTCCACAACTCCTCTCTGAACATAGTCATGGATGAAGTGATAACGAATCTTGATATGCTTAGACCTGTCATGAAAAACTAGATTCTCCGAGAGTTTAATGCAACTCTAATTATCACAGTAAATCAAGGTAGGCCTCAATTGCACACAGAACAATCCCACCAACAACTTGCGAAGCCAAAGGGCCTCACAATTGGCTTGATTGGCCGCCATATACTCATCCTCTGCAGAACTCAAAGCCACTGAATTTTGCTTCCAACTGAACCAAGACACAACTGTTGAGCCTAATCCGAAATAGCACCCTGAAGTACTCTTCCTATCACTGACACATCCTACCCAATCTGAATTTGTATAGCGAACCAGACGAACTCCATTTCCTCTCTGATAGTCCAGACCATAATCTACCATACCACATAGATACCTAAGCACATGTTTTGCTTCCACCCAGTGCACTCTCCTAGGCTCCACCATGAACTGAATGAGAGTGTTGACAACAAAACAGATATATGTCCTGGTATTGACCAAATACATCAATGACCCGATCAATTGACGATACAAAGTGGAATCCACCAACTGTGACTCAGAATCATGAAGCTTCTTCCAGTTGGTAATCATAGAAGTGGTCATGGGCCTACTTTCCTCCATCTGAAATCTCCTTAGAATATCACACACATACTTCCCTTGTCCCAGGAAGATGTGTCCAGGATCCTGCCAAACCTAAAATCCCCAAAAATATTGCATTAGTCCAATATCAGTCATCTCGAACTCTCAAGCAAAGCTCTCCTTACAGTTGTTGATGAGTCTCTCTGCCCCTATAATGAAAATATCATCCACATATAGTAAGAGAATGAGAAGATCCTCTCCAACCACAATGAAGTATAGGTTGGCATCCACCTCACTCTTCTCAAAGCCCAACTATTGCAAATAGGCATCAATCCTCAAATACCAAGCTCTCGGAGCTTGTTTCATCCCATACAATGCCTTCTTCAGTCTACACACATGAGACTCTCTCCCATGCACCTCAAAGCCCAATGGTTTCTCAATATATAACTCCTCCTGTATAAGACCATTCAGAAATGTGGTCTTCACATACATCTAGTGGATCTTCCAACCCATCTCTGTTGCAATGGAAATCACTACCATGATCGAAGTATATCTAGAAACCGGTGAAAAGGTCTCATCATAATCGACTCCCTCAACCTGTGAAAACCCTTGAGCCACAAAGCGAGCTTTGTACTTCTTAATGCTTCCATCTGCAACATGCTTGAGTTTATAGATCCATCTGGAAGTCACCACTGACTTCCCCTCAGGTCTAGGAACAAATTCCCAGACATCGTTCTTCATGATGGAATTGTACTCTTCCATCGTGGCATCTCTCTAAACCTGTCTACTAGTAGCCTCCTCAAAAGTGGAAGGCTCGGACTCCCGAATACTTCTCACCATTGCAATGTAGTTGCAAAACCTCTCGAGAGGTTTATTCTCCCTCACTGTCTGTCCGGGATTCCCCACTGAACCATGTGCCTCCCTCAAAGTATCCTAAGGCCACTTGGGCTTCCTCCTCTCTGAAGTAGTGTCCCATGGAGGGGACTCTCCCTGCTCAACCCCATCTCTTGAAGACTGTGATCCTGAAGTAAACCCTGGAGTACTCAATCCTGAACCCTGTGGACCGGTAACCTGCGAACCTGAAATATGTGGTCCTGTCATCTGTGAACCTGTCGTCACTGAAACTGGTGGCCCCAAAATTTGTGTCACTGTAGTCTGCTACAGACTCACCTGAATATGAGGTGAATACTAATCACCCCTCTCTGTCCCTCGTGACTTCCTAAAGGCTCTATCCTCCTCAAATCTAGCATCCCTCCTCAAGACAGTCTTCCTCAAGGAAAGAAGGTATATACAGAAAGCCTTTGAAGTCTCCATGTACCCAACAAAGATCCCTCTCTCTATCATGGGCTCCAGCTTTGTCCTCTTCTCAAAAGAGACATGTGAATAAGTGATGCACCCAAAAATCCGAAAGTGCCCCACCTCATGCTTCTTCCTAGAAAAATCCTCCTCATGAGTCATGCTCCCCAGAACCTTGTGAGGACTCATGTTCTGCAGATAAATTGCAGTGTAGCATGCCTCATCCCAAAGAAATAGTGGCATCCCATGATCATGTAGCATGGCTCTCGCAGCCCCAACAATGTCCCTGTTCTTTCTCTCAGCAACCCCATTCTGTTATGGGTTGTAAGGAACAATCAACTCTCTCTTGATGCCCTCTCATGCACAAAAGTCTATGAACTCCTTGGAGGTATACTCACCCCCATTGTCTGTCCTCAAAACTTTGATTTTCTTCCCTGTCTAGTTCTCCACAAGAACTTTAAACTCTTGGAACCGACCAAAGACCTTTCCTTTGGTCTTCATGAAGAAAATCCAAGACTTCCATGAGAATTCATCAATGAATATAACATAGTATAAACAACCTGTCAACAATGTCGAAGACATC
Organism: Picea mariana; assembly: GCA_032191745.1. Taxonomy (NCBI): domain Eukaryota; kingdom Viridiplantae; phylum Streptophyta; class Pinopsida; order Pinales; family Pinaceae; genus Picea; species Picea mariana. The sequence continues at coordinate 274,653 of JASDQU010736395.1, read as the reverse complement.
GGGCCACATACATCTGAATGAATAAGATCAAGGATCCCCACTTCTCTATTGTCACTACTAGGAAAATAAGTCTTGGTGTACTTTCCCAAATCACACCCCTTGCACAACTCTTGGTGCTCTGTACTGAAATCTGGAACTACAGTCACAATCTCCCTCAGTACTCTCAAAGCCCCGTGGTGAAAATGTGCCATCCTCATGTGCCATAGCTCACATAGGTCACTATTGCTGGTGGTATGAATCAATGCTCTCGCTGGCTGAAACATGAGCTTGTATAGATTCTCATATCTAGTCCCAATCACTTTGGTCGAAGTGATACTAGACCCCTTGGGGAGAAGGAGCACTTGCCCATCATGGAACAAGACCTCATAGCCCCTCTCCTCAATAGCATAAGATGATACTAAGTTCTTCTTCAAGCCCATAACATATAGGACCTCTCTCAACAACATGGGAGGAAAAGACTCCCTTTGAAATGATACAGTCCCACAACCAACTCCCTTGACCACCCTATCATCTTCAAGCACTACCTCAACATCTCCAATCTATGTAAGATCTGTCAAGTGCTCACAAACCCCTATCATATGGTGAGAGACACCACTGTCAATATACCACATATTTGAATGAGTGGTTCTCGTGGAAAGACACATAACTAAAGAAAATTCCTTGTCAAACTTGGTGGATAACTCTTCCACCGTTGTTGAAGTTGTTGTTTGTTTCTTCTTCTTGTTAGGACACTGACATGCATAGTGCCCAAACTTGTGGCATGCAAAGCACTTGACTTTGATTATGTCCTTCTTCCCTTCACCCTTCGGTTTGTTTCCTCCCTTAGGACCCTTTCTGAATTTATTCTTGTTGTTGACAGCAAGAGACACATTCTCCTCATCATGTCATGTAGATGAGCTACCATGTACATAGCCTCTCTGGGTCTCCTCCTGAACAAATTCATCCCAAAGACATTCCCAATTGGGAAGCTTCTCCCTAGCAATAATTCCCTCTACAAAAACAACCCATTGTTTGGAAAATCCATTCAATGTTGTCCTCACAAGATCATTGTCAACTATGGCCTCCCCCACAGCTCCAAGATCATCTCGCACCTGTGTCAATCTAGTAAGATAAGTGACCACATTTTCAGCCTTGGTCATTTTTATGCTCTTCAATTTTTCCCTCAAAACCATCTTCCGGTTTTCATTTGTACTCTGGTACAATTTAGTCAAAGACTCCCACATGTCATAGGCATTTTCCTTCCCCATCAAGTGAGGAATCAAATGGTCCTTCATGGCATCAAGAATAATCCTCTTATCCTTGATACTCTTCTTAGTGTAAACTACAAAAAGAGTAGCATCAGTAGGTACCACCACAGGATGTGTTGTGGTATTTTCCACAATGTCCCACAACTCATTTTCTTGCAACAACAAGATCATCCTCTCCTTCTAAGCACCAAAGTTTGTTGCCCCATCATGTCTGTCCTCAATTCTCAAACCTGTAGCCATTGACCCCTTTCTGCTGAAAATGAAAAATTCAAAATTCTGTTCGGTGAAGTGATTGTTGTCCCAACTTTCTGACTTGCTAAAATATTTCTGCTTCTTTCAATTCAGCTCTAATAACATGTAAAATTTCAGACCCCAACCCAGTTTCATTCTAGCTAATTTTTCAGCCAATGTTTAATGCCCAAACCCAGATCTATAACAGCCAATTAAAATCAACAAAAAATAAATTTCAGAACTGAAACATGAGGATTATGAACATCGTTTTTAATGCATAAATAAATATATCAACATCACATAAACTCAGAAAAGTTAACACAGTGATTTTTGGTCTAACATCGACCCTGGAAAAACACACAAGGGGAAAACTAGTGAGAGAGGGAGTTTTTATTATTTGGGATCTTTAGAGAAATTATGTTACAACATATTCATCTTCAAAAAATTTTAATGACAAACTTATCTCGATAATTGTGCCAAGTCTTCACACAAGAAATGATTAAAACTCTTCAAAATCCTTTCCATAATTTTTTGCAACAAAGTACAGGTCTTCTCCTCATTTTCTGTGACTCTTACTTGTTGTACGGATGCCCTTGAAATTCATGTCAATAGTCACAGCTCAAAACAAAGCATTAAACGTTGTACGGTCACCTTGGGAAACATGCCAAAACCACCCAGAAAACACCACATAAATTTTCCTCGATTTCTGTGCAAGTAAATCAGTCGTACAGACTGTATGAAATCCGTACAGTACAAATTGATACTCAGCTGTAATTTTTTGCCTCGATTTCTATGCTTGTTTCCTACTGTACGGAACCCAAAAATCCATACAGTACGACCTCTCTCCTGAACTGTACCCGTCCTCGATTTATGTGTTTTCTTTTAATGTTGTACGGCCTACTCAATCCGTATAGTATGACCTGATATCAATGTTGTACCCTCTGCCTCGATTTATGTGCTAGTTTGCATCCTTGGAATGCATGCCCTAGCTCTGCAAAAATGGCCTCTTCCTCAAGCTCAAAAATTCTCTCTTGCTCTCTCTCACAAATGTCTCAACAACCCAACAATGGTGCACCCTCCTTACCCTAATAAACCTCATGAGGGAATTTCAAGGGTCATCTCATCTAACGATTGAGATTAGACAAGATCAACGGTGGGGATAAAATCACTTTACTTACCCACTTTCCCTAAGTCTTGAAAAGTCACCTTTTAATTTGCATCTCACAAATTAAATGACTAGGGTCCACATTAGGCACTTTCTCACCCCTCAGGCATCTAGGTGATGAGAAACACTTGCCTAGGTACTTTTTAATTAAATTTTTAACAAGGCACTGCTGTGAATGGCACATTTATGGTTCTTGTCAGCCCCTCAACCACTTATGGACCAGCTCCCAACTTGATTTGACCTTCAGATCTGAGAAAAAACTGAATGGGGGGCTAGTCAAGGATCAAGGTGTGCCCTAAAGGGCCCCTTGTTCACACTAAGAACCAATTGAATATTTCCTTGGAGAAATGTTATAAATGGAGGCCATGGGTGCACTAAGAAACAAAGATCTTCATTTTATTATTATGCTGCCTCAATTCTCCCTTGAGAATCCTCTTTTCTCCCAGGAGCATTCTAACATCATTGCAATAGGCCATTCCACTCACCTCTTGAGGGAATAGGCATTGATTTTCTTCACCATTTGCCATTGTTCTTCCATTGTAAGAAGATCTCTCCATTAGGGAACTCAAGATCCCTCCCAAGGAGGAAGAGGGGACTCATAAGTCCTCATTTTTCTCTACAGTGTTTTTCCAACTAATATAGTTATCCATTGGTGGCATAATCTTGGTCATTGGTTGATTGTTTTTGGTTCTAAGTTTCTTATGCATTCTAATTTTTATTGCCTTAGTTGTTTTAGTTTGTTTACTTATTTATTTCACATGTTTGGCTTGTTTAATCCACTCACTAACCTCTGTCTTGTCTAGCAGGCCCAACTAGGCATGCAAGTGCCCTTGTTTTGCTCACCCAAGTGACAAAACGAACACAAGAGATTGGTGACCATACTGGGGATAGGTATCAATTTTCACCTGATTTGGGCTTAGAGAGCACTTCTTTTTAATCCATTTGTCTTGCAGGTACCAAAATCGGCCCAGCCTTATCTGTCAAAAGAAAGATTTTGAGTTGGAGGAGGAGAATTTCACTCAAACCCCCCCCCCCTGATGCGTATCAGAACGTACGCAATTATTCCAGCCCACAGATGTGCACTCAACGCACTATGTTCCCAAAAGGATTCTATTCTCTGCACACTGTGCGCCCACTGCACCTTTGTCTGAACTGTAACTCGCACACATTTCTAGAGTTTCAAAATTGTAAGGGTTTTTGTGATAATCATATGAAAGGTTAGCTAAACATAGGTACTTAGGGGGTCAAAAGAACCAAATATTCTCCTATGTTTCTTTGGTTTCCACATGGATGGCTTGTTTGGTTTGTAAAATTTAAGTTGAGATCATTTCTATCACATATAAGAACACTTGCATTGGGACCAACAATTAAATTTAATCATTGAGTATGCTCTTCTCTTGCACCATAGATCGATCTTGAGAATCAGAAAGGTGGTTAAGGGGACATTTCATCTCCCTTAACAAAAATCTTTAGGAGAGGACAAAGCCCCCTAGGGCTCCTCTTAGTTTCTTTTTGAAACCATCTTAAATTTGTAAGGGCCCATACATGCCCACATGTTGCAAACTTAGGATAGTTTCTTGAAATTGCTTTCTTAGTTTACATCACTAGGAGAGTTTAAAGATCAAAGTAATGGGCTCATACATGCCCACATGTTTGCTATCTAGGATAGTTTTTCAAGCTTTCTTAGTGTAAACAACATTAGGGAGTTTAAAGGATGGTAAGGACCCATATGTCCACATGCTAGTTATTTAGGGATTTTAAAATTCCGCAAGGTTGTACCAATGACATTTAGTAAGATAGGTAACAAAGATTTGTAAGGACCACAAGAAGTCCAGATGTTGCAAATTCACACCTAACTTATTAAAATTTGGCACATTTTTTCACTTGCTCACACGCAAAGTCAATCCTCACTCACATAATTTCCATCTTGAATTGTGGAGGTTGAAGTAGGTTTTCTCCAAAGTAATCCTGAAACGTCCCACTATTTCTTGGGAAATTATCGACACCCACTTAATTAAAATGAGATTGGTTCACACCCCCAATCTCTCAGCCCACCACATCTAAATTTTTTCTAAAAACTCACTAAGTTTTCCTCCACATGGGGTGCCAAGAGAATTTTTTTTTAGTCTAGGTAGGATCTCAAGGGCAGGCCTCCAAATAACCCCCCATTTTCTTGTTCTCACATTTTCAAAACATTAGAAGTTGAAAAATAGGGAACTTTAAAATCCTCCAAGTCAAGTGTTCCTACACCATAAGGCAGGGAAATACCCATGAAGGGTTGAATGTCGAGGTCTGGTTGTCCTGTGCGTCCCCCCTTGAGTCACCCAACTCTTGGAAGGGACCCAGCCTGTAACCCATTTTTGAGGCCAAAAATCTAAATGATGCACTTTAACCGAGGTACCTAGTGGCCAAATTTAGGACATCTACCCAGGTGACAATTGTGGGCTGCAATTGAACCTTGATTAGATTTTGTGTGGCTATTGGGAAATATCACAAGCTCTTTCGGGATATGCACCTTCTACCCCTCATTATAACTGATTATTTCATCCTTCACTAGTTCCTCTTCCAGTGGCTTCAGACCTCACTGTTGAGTGCTCTTGGAAGGTCTAGTGCTATTTGAGAGGAAGGACAATACATCTTTTAGGACATGAGAATTTGCTTTATTTGTTCCCCCACGCGGACAAAATCCACCTAACCACATGTATGCTTATTTACAATTGATTTATGTATGATGCTCATTTTATTACATGCAATTGTGAGTTATATTGTGAAGGTCCAAAATATACAAGTCTCTTGTTCATTTATTGCTTTCATCACCACACTTTGCTAGACTGACTTCATAGGGGACCCGTAGAATCCCCGTTGTTCCAGATGCTTGCAAAATCTCCCTCATGTTTTAGGGGGAGTTCCTAGTCTTGCCAATTCACTAGCTCAACCATCTCACACCCCCATGGGTGCTACTGTTTTTGGATCAACGCTACTTGGTTCCACTTTACTTGGGTCCAATTCTCAAGGACATCCATCCACTAGTTCTCCTTCACAAGGAGGTGGGGGGAAAACTTCTTCTCAAGGAAGAAGTACAACCCCACCAAATCCCTCTCAAGGGTCAGGTCCACTACCTGCTCACACCATGGTTGGAGCTAATCCTCCACCAAATCCCCCCATGCCATACTTGGAATCTCTCAACATTCCTGATTTGACTAAACTCACGAATGATCTCATTTTACATGACCCCACATGACCCAATATGCCTACCAAGCTACCTTAAGATATTCCAAAATTTGAATGAAAACCGGGGGAAGATCTCTCCAACCATGTTATGACCTTCCACTTATGGTGCTCTTTAAAAAATATCATGGATGACTCCATCCGCTTAAGGTTATTTCAAAGAACAATCATTGGTCCATCAGCCAAATGGTATGTGGACGAAAAATCAGGCTCCCACGTGACTTTTGAATCCTTGGCCAAAGCCTTTTTGGCCTTTTTTCAACTACCAGTTCGTCATGACACTAGTTTAGAACTGCTCTTCGAGTGCAAACAAACCTCATCTATGCATATTGTTAGCCACATCTATGAATGGTGTTGGCAACATAGTTTATGTAAAGCAGAAACCACCAAAGAACAATGTCTCGATTGGTTTTTGAAATCAATCGTCTCTATACTTGCCAAAGATGTAGCCTCCACTTTTCCTCAGTCAGAAGAGGAATCCATCAGCAAGGCCAAACAGTTTGACCTCATATATGCTTAGTCAGGCTACTTATACACAATATTACTTGACGCACCCAGACCCGTACCATTTGGCCAGGACAAACTTGGGATTTTCCATGCTACGGATGGGTTGGTTGGTACCACGACACACCACAACCCTTACAACCAATTGCCACCTATGTATGGTGTACCTCAATATCCGCCACCATACATAGGACCATCTTATTACCCTCCAATTTACCAACAACCATACCCGGTGACTCCCCCTCCACCAATAGGGGGACCCCCACCAGCACCCATGATGTGCCTGGCTGCCCAACCAACTTCAGGGTCACTTTCTACCTCATCATATAATCTGGGCACTAGTTAAAGTGCTTCACCTTCCTATGCACCCTATGGATCATTGCCACAAAACAATCTGTACTTTTCATTTCCTGGTCCACCACAACCAGTTTCTCCTCCACTCGGACAACCACACGCTGGCATTAATTTTGTTCAACCCTCTCCCATTCAACATCTTCATACTTTTGAACAATTGAATACGGAAAATCCGACCCATCATTCAAATAATGCCAAGAAGAAAGGGAAAAAATGAAAAAATAATAACCCTGGACCAGGTGGAAATAACCCCCAACAAAACCAACCTGTTGGGGGCAACCAAAATCAAGGTAACCATAACCCCCAAGGGGACAATAATAAAAAACACTAAGGGAGGAACAACAACAACCTCCAGATGAACTTCCCTTGTTCTCTTTGTGGTGAGCATGGAAATTATACTCACCATTGCCCCCATATTTTTTACTTTAAACGGATGAAAGAATCCATGAACACGCCACGTCCTCCAGCACCTCATGCCCCTCAGTAGACCCCACAACAGTATTTGCAACAACCGCCACCGACTGTATTCCAAAACCCTATTCCACACCAAGGTGTGATGAATACCCAATAGGAGGTACATCCTGCCCCACCACAAATGGGAAAATATCAAAATCCAGAGCCCATTCACCCTGGAAATCCAGCGGATCGCAATATCCTCCTCACTAGTGAAGAAGAAATTCTTCTGCAAACGCGCAGTCATCAATACAACGCACCCTCTGAATCTCCTCCAACCACTACGTAAGCGGCTCTTGCTACATCCAAACAACCCTTGATGATTCCACGCCCTAACATGGAACCTACCATTCATATCCCTCACATTCCATTACGACGAAATGTCAATAACCCTCAGGATAGAGAAACACACCATTACAGTTTGGTCGATGACTTGGTGCAGTCTCCTGCAACCATGTCTGTATTGGAGGTCCTCCAAACCTGTCCAACTCAACAGAAATCCTTACTTTCCGCCTTGAGGGAAGTTGACCCAACCGATACTAGACTCATCACATTTGATCTAGATAGCGGAGAACCTCTTCTCCACGCTTTGGTAGCTTTCCAGATACCAGTCAAGATTTAGAACATCATGGTTCATCGATGCATTATTGATGAAGGTGCATCCACATGCATCATGTCCAAAAATGTATGGCAGAAACTTGGCTCCCCTGAGCTGGTACCATCTGCCATCACCTTGAGAGCCTATGATGGTCGACCATCCTCCCCTGAAGGGCTCTTTCAAAATTTCCCCATCGAACTCGGGGGCAAAATCATCCTCATTGACATTGAGGTTATCAACACCCCGCTCGATTACAATATCTTGTTAGTATGTAGCTACATGTACGCTATGAAGGTAGTGACCTCTTTTGTGTTTCGAACAATGATGTTCCCCCACAACGGGAAACGTCACCATCGACCAAATTACACATTATGAGCCTAACCATTTAGCCAACATCGATAACATCTTGCCTTTTGTTTGCACTAGTTCTGATGCTTATTCACTCATTGACATGGGCCCTAGAATTTTCAAAGACCCATCCATGTCGGGGGCATACCATGGAGCACCACCTCTTATACGCCCTTCAACACAAGTGTGTATCATATCTTCTAATGGGACTGACACCAGAGACACCATTCCTCCCACTGAGGCCTCTCCACACCTCGATGTCCCACCAGTTGAAGAAATATTACCTCAGGGATTCCCTAAGAACCCTATTATACCACTTATCCCTGATTTTCCCCTCCTCCAGGGGAAAATCCCAGTTTGGTAGACAATTCCCCAAGCCATTACTCAAATTCCCTTCTTCTAGCCCCCACCGGGAGTACAAGCATTTCAGGTAGCCATGACACTTACCATGCCCAACATGGTGCTCGCCATCCCTTTATGGTATCTACACCCACCCGTGATGGTTCCTCAACCATCTCTCCCTCCTTAGTCAAAGGGAATCTCAATGCAGATTCTAGTACTAGCTTCGGCCACGCCACCCTCACCCTCACCCCCAATCACTAGCACCATAGCCACGGCTGGGGGAAAATGGAAGAAGAAAGAGCCCATAACTCCACTTCCTCCTCGAGTTCAACCCCCTTGCGCACTATGCGAAAGAGAGGGACACCCCACCAACAGATGTCCTTCTCTTCCCGAGTTACGCAATCTTATCCAACTCCTTCAAGCAACCCCATCACTTGTCGCTTCTCCAAGCATGTCTAGTACTACAACCACATCCTCCACTACATGCAGTAAAGAGATGCGAACCAAATTCGTTTGTGCCATCTGTTCAGAATATGGCCACTACACTCACCATTTCCCATCTCTACCTTGGTTTCGTCAGACGCTAACGACAGTATTCCAAACCTTTCAGCAAGAGCCCTCTCTGCCACCACTTTCTGGTACTCAAGTCATTGACATCCATTATGTCTCTTCTTCAGTCCTTGAACGGATGAGATGCCCTTGTGCTCTTTGTGACTCACTTGCTCACTTCACATACCGATGTCCTTTGATTGTGGCATATCGAGGTCGTCATTCAAACCCTATTCAACCACATACGACCGCCTCACCAAGGGTCCAACCCTCTCTAGATACTGTCAACATCACCTCCCCTGAACCAAAGTCACTTCCCACCCCTCCATGGTTCATAAGTAGACTTTCCAAGGATATTCCCCCAAATCCTCCCAATTCTTCAGTTCATTTCCCATAGGAAATCTTTCCCCCTACCACAGTCTATCACCCATAGTATCTGGACATTTGGTTTATGTCAAGCGATACATCACAACATAGTTGCGATATCCACACTACATCTTCACCACTTGAGGACAATCACACTGTGACAGTCACCCATGTCACCTCTACGGATCCCCTGTATTCTCACATTTTCCACTGCGACAAAGATATCCTAGAGGAACTCACTACCCTCGATTGCCCATAGAATATGCTCCATCACTGAGCGTTTTTTCTCTCACGGGAAGCCTTTGACCATTCTAGCCAAGCCTCCATATGTGCAATCGAAACCAAGGATTTTATTCCGTCAGGGAATATAAACTGGTTCAACAACCCTATCCCTGCCCCAAATTCTTTTGAAGAAGGAAACATGGCCAATATCTCCCCCACTGTCAAAATTGACATTTCCATCAAACCGGGAATCATAGAAGAAATCACCATTGGCGCTGCATGCTCCCTTGAGGAACTCACAACTTACAAAGCTCTCTTTCAGGAATATCATGATATTTTTTCCTAGTCATATACGGAGATGCTCGGCCTTGACCCTTATATAGTCGAACATCGTATCAACACATGGCCAGATATCATCCCAGTCCGTCAAAAGTAGCGTCCACTTCACCCATCCAAAGATGCGGCTATCAAAGCCAAAATCGCCAAGTTACGCATTGTTGGGTTCATTTACCCCATTGCGTATACCTCATGGGTTTCCAACCCCGTCCCCGTTAACAAAAAACATGGCACTATTCATGTCTGCACCGACTTTCATGATCTCAACCATGCTTGTCCCAAAGACAACTTTCCAACCCCTTTCATCGACCAAATTATTGATGACTGTGCCGACCACGAGGCATTGTCCTTCATGGATGGGTTCTCCGACTACAATCAAATCCAAATCCATCCAGCAGATCAGTGTAAAACTACTTTCACTACCCCATGGGGTACTTTTTCTTATCATGTCATGCCTTTTGAACTAAAAAACGTAGGTACGACGTTTCAACAAGCCATGACTTATGTTTTCCATTATCTTGCTCGCATCATCCTCTCTTACTTGGATGACCTCACTGCTCGATCCAAGAAATGAACTCAACATTTAAATGGCTTACGCATCTTCTTTCAACGCTGTCGCTAGTACAATATCCGCTTGAACCCTCTCAAGTGTGCATTTTGCGTCACCGTTGGACGCTTCCTGGGGTTCATTATCTCTCAACATGGCATCACAGTGGACCCCCTCAAGGTCTAAGCTATCATCGAAATTCCACCACCTAGTAATTTACGTTAACTGGAGAGCCTACATGGAAAAACTAACTTTTTGTCGCTTTGTCCCAGATTACGCAACTGTGTGCATGGTTTCCTCTGTCTACTGCATCATGATTTTCCATTTTGATGGGATGAACATTCTCAAACCGCTTTTGATGATTTAAAAGAGGCCCTATCCAATGCCTCTTGGATTAGTTGTCAAAACTATTATTGCGACTACATCCTCTACTTGTCTCCCTCAGCCGTCTCAGTAGCAGGAGTCCTCGTCCAACTAGGGGATAATGGGAGAGAACATGTCATTTACTACATCAGTAAAAATCTTTCAAGACCACCCCTGAAATACAATCATGATGAGAAACTAGCCCTCATAGTTGTCCTCACAGTTCAGAAACTGTGTCATTATATCCTGCTTCGCACTACCAAAGTCATAGAAAATTCTAACCCCATGCAGTATTTGCTTAGTCGACAACGGATTAATGGAAAATTTTCCTGGTGGATTGTCATTCTTCAGGAATACAACCTAGATTTCTCCACTCCCAAAAGCAAGAAAGCACCAATTCTCGCCGAACTTATTACGATGTTTCCCTCAGATGTTAAAGATTCACCCGTCAATACGGATTTTCCCGATGAACTCCTCTTCTTCATCCCCTTTGATGACCCCTGGTATGGAGACCATCTCATCTACCTTCGGACACAGAAGTTTGGGTCTCATATCTCTTGAGATAATTGTCAACGCATTCGTCATCAGGCCCCTCAGTATCTCCTCATCGGTGACGTCTTGTACCGACGTGGGGTCGACACCATTCTCCGTCGATGTCTGACCATCGACGAAGCTGACAGAGTCTTGAACTATTTCCATAACGACGCTTGCAGTGGTCACCTCTCAAGTATGTCCACTGCCCAAAAAATCATTCGAGCATGCTACTTCTGGCCCACACTATTTCATGACTACATCCACGCTGTCAAGCGATGTGACAAATGTCAGCTCTATACAAACAAAGCACGAGCGCCACTTGCTCTTCTACATCCAATCACCACCGTCGAACCCTTCTGCAAATGGGGAATAGACTTTTGGACACAAGTACATCATCGTGGTAGTAGATTGCTTTACCAAATGGGTCGAAGCCATGCCTACCTTCAACAATACCGCTGACACAACAACATGTTTTTTCTTCAACCACATCATTACCTATTTCAGAATTCCACTACAATTAGTATCCAATCACGGTAAACACTTTGAGAATGAGATCTTCGCAAAACTCTCCTCAAAGTGAGGCTTCTCCCATGAGTTTGCCTCCCCATACTACCCTCAGTTCAACGGACAGGTCGAGGCTATCAACAAAGTCCTCAAAACTATGTTGCAACGTACTGTCAACAAACATAAGACCAACTGGCATCATATGTTGTTTTCAACATTATGGGCTTATCGCACGATAGTCAAAACTGCCACCGGTTTTACATCGTTTCATCTCGTCCATGGGATCGAAGCCACCCTCCCCATTGAGTGTGAAATCCCCACGTTACGCACCGCAATCAAACTATTACCTGACACTGCTCCAATGGAGTAGCTCTTCCTGACCTTAGAGTCGTTGGATGAAGATCGTCGGTCTTCATTACAGAACAAGTAGGCAACTAAAAAACGATCCAAAGCCACCTTTGACCACCATGTCAACCTTCGTTTATTTAACGAAGGAGATCTCATCCTAGCCTATGATATCGCCCACGATACTCTCGGTCATGGGAAATTCGAATCATTATGGAATGGGACCTACATTGTCCAACACTAGCTCACTAAAGGCGCATACATCCTGGCCTCTCTAGACGACTGTCCTCTCAAAAAACCCATCAACGGGTTGTACTTAAAGAAGTTTTATGCCTGAGCGTAGCCATTCTACACTAGGATTTTTCTTTGTACACATTTGTAGAGTTTTTAGTCTTCTTTTTTCACCGCCACTCCTCATGTCTAATCTACCATCCATGTTATTGATAGATGCATCCTCCATCAACCTACCACATTGGTTACGCTGACGGTGATAGCCGTTGGACAGAGAATCTCGCTTCTGCCGCTTGGGGCCTCTATACCCCCTCACATGAACTGCTCCACTCCAACGACATATGTTTGGGCTTAGCCACCAACAACCAAGCATAATACGTCATCGTCATTGGTCTCCTCGCCGAGGCCAGTCACCGCCACATTCGTCACCTTAGCATTTTATTAGATTCCCATCTAGTCGTCCTACAACTCAACAATGTATATCGTGTCTGTGATCCTTGCCTCTTTTGCAAATACCTGCAATTTAGACTCTTATCTTGAAACTTTGATTCAATTACATTTACACATATTCCACGGCAATTTAATCAAATAGCAAATAATATGGGTAACCTAGTGTTAGATTGGCATTTATCACATCAACACATCATCCCATATACATAAACATCATACATCGACCACAACATATAGATTAGACATCATAAACCATAAAAAACATAAACACATGTAGACATAACAAAGAGCCAAAAGATATGTATCCATATATATATATCTCCTCCGAAGTGTCATAAATGTTTACAAGGTACAAAATATACATCGCCCGTAGGCCAGTGAGTCCGCTCATCCCTAAAGGTACAAAATAGGTACCCCCTACCCTATACAAAATGGGCTCGCAAGCCTATTTAAATACAAAAAACAAAAATGGCACTCATGGTGCCCCCAGAGCTCCCCCCCCCCTA
>JASDQU010736395.1:209849-222384 GCA_032191745.1 Picea mariana | reverse complement strand
GTCATCTAGAAAAACTTGTACAAATCGATCTAAGTACTTCTGGAATACGCCGTTCATGAGGCTCATGAATACTACTGGTGCATTGGTCAATCCAAAAGGTACTACAACAAACTCGTAATGTCCGAACCGAGTTCGAAAGGCAGTTTTTGGGATATCACCTTCCTTAATCCTTAACTGATGATACCCTGATCGCAAATCAATCTTTGAGAATACTGCTACTCCTTTTATCTGATCGAAGAGGTCATCTATTCGCGACATTGGGTACCTATTTTTCACTGTAGCACGGTTCAAGTCCCTATAGTCTATACACGGTCGTAAGGATCCATCCTTCTTCTTTACAAAAATTACCGGTGCGCCCCAGGGTGAGACACTGAGCCTTATTAGCCCTAAGTCCAGTAACTCTTTCAACTGCATTTTCAATTCACAAAGTTCCGGCGCTGTCATCCGATACAGAGTCTTGGAGATTGGTTATGCACCAGGTTTTATCTCAATAGTAAAATCAAGCTCCCTCTCAGGAGGTAACCCTAGTAACTCATTCGAAAAAACATCCTGAAATTCTGACAATACCAGGTACTGATCCAATGAGGGTCCCTTCCTTTCATTCACTGCTTCCACTACATAAAGTTGACACCCTTGCCTCAAGCATCGCTTAACATTCATAGTTGATATAAAGCGCAAYGAAACTTTTCTCTGTACACTCTGGATCTCTACTGGTCTTCCTTCATCATCGACACAAAGCACCCTCTTTGCGAAACAATCTACCAAAGCTCGATGAGCTGCTAACCAATCCATTCCAATGATTAGGTCATATACCCCGAGGGTAGTGACGTATACCTTCAACTTGGTAGTACACACTCCCAGGTCTACTATACAATCATCAACACTAGGTCCTACCGCTTGTTTTTCCCCCGAAGCCATCTCGACTTGTTTAAAGTCATCGTGCTCGTAGACTTCCAACCCACTCTTTTCTAATGCAGATGGTGAAATGAAACTATCCGTCGCACCAGAATCAAACAAAATCTTAACATTGATATGATTTAGCGTACCTGATGACTCCACCACCGTGGATTGATGTTCAGCTTGGCGATTATTAACCGCTGCGTAAATCTGGTGGCTGCTACTTGCTCTCCCCATCGGTGCCTTTCCTTCTCTATGCACGAACCCTGATTGTAACTCTAGGCAGTCACGCTGGTAATGGGGTCCTCCGCACCCCCAACAGGTTACACAAGATTGAACCTGTGCACTGTTATGTGACTGCCTCTGAAATGAGTTCCTTCCCCTGGAACCCCTGCCCCTACTCGCTATTCCCTGAGATGGTCGTGGACCTGTCTGCACCGTTGGCGATGAACGAGATGCTGCACTCGTTGCCATTGAAATCCTTGCAGCTACTGTCCTTGGTGCGACTCTGTTACCATATGGCAGTGGCCTTGAGCCCCCTCCCCTAGGAAATGTCCTCGGGGCCTTTCCTATGAATCCCGGGCGATGCGGAAATGTCGGTCTTGTGCCCCTAGTTAAGTTCATGTGTTCTTCCGCATAACGCGCATTTTCCACCGCTTCTGCTACTGAATACGGTTTCCACATCCGCACCATAGCTCTTATCTTAGGGTTCAATCCATAGACGAAGCGCTCTGCCTGTCATTGGTCATTATCCATATACGAAACATATTTGACCAGTTCCATAAATCTGATCTCATATTCTTCTATAGTTCTGTTTCCCTGTACTAAGGCATGAAATGCCCCTACCTATTGTTCCTCATAGTATGCTGGTAGATATTTCCTTCGGAACCTCTCCTCAAAAAGTTCCCAAGACACTGTGTCTGGGGTAAGGTGCAGTTGTCTTTCCAGATTGCCCCACTATTTCAAGGTGCCGTCTCTTAACTGAAAAATGGCGATCCTTGCCTTTGATTTGGACGCATAGTCCCTTAAGGCAAAACACCTTGTCATGCCTTCCAACCACGCTTCCGCGTGTTCACTGGCGCGACCCCTGGCAAACTCCGGAAGTTTGATCTTCTGCAATTCTCGCGTGATGTCTTCGGGTGGAGGTCCTCTCCATGAATCCCTTGATGCTTCTAGATTACCCGTTCTAGACGGTGGGGGTTCCACTTCAGTCCTTGACGGTTGTCGCCCCTTTAAAGTCTCGTTAATGGCTTCCAACGAGCGCAGTATGAGGGCTAGTTCGGGCGATGGTGATGGTGGCCCTGGCGGTGTTGGCAGTGCTTGCGACGACGCTCCCCTGCCTTGATTCCCTCGAGTCCTGACCATCCTATATGCTTTGACCTGTATCAACCAAAGTTGTCAGGGTGAGTTTCAGGATGTTTCAAATTGGTGCTACTCAAACTAGAAACAGGGTTAGGTGTAAGTTTTCTTTACTTGTCTGTAAACAAACATTACTCCTTTAGGGGATTGGCTAGGTTAGTGTTAGGATTAAGCATCTAAGCTTGATTTCTTCTCCCCTATGAAAAAACTATTGGTTCCCTTGGCCTGTAGCTACGCTAGCCTTGCGTCATACTCGCCAATTCCTATGCTTACTCTTCTAGTGCATATGCCGCCTCCTCCCCGCCTGTCCTAGTCTAAGTCCTTTTAACTTTTCGCTTACAACTAAATATCCTCCGGTGCTTGACTTGTGAGCTTTTCCTTGGCGCGTAGTGTTGGCGTTGTCGAATGCTGCATTGAGTTTTAGCGTTGACTTTGACTGGTGGAAAGGAGTGGAGGGACTCAACGCTCAGCTCGACGATTTTGTGTACGGTCTTGTGAGTTTGGCGCTTGGATAATCGGAGATTAATCTTCAGGATAGTACTTGCTACTATTGACAATTAAAGTATTTATATGTGAAATTATTTGTAAAAAGTGATATGGGTGGCGTGTTGGTGTTAACGCTCTTCCTAAGGCGCTTTTCTTGGTGGGTGGTCTTGGGTTCAAAACCCATGGACCTCTTAAATTTTTTACTTAACCCTATTACATTCATTAATCACATGATTAACGACATAGGTTTCAAACCTACTATTAACATTATAAATTTATAATGTTAATTTACTTAATTATTAATTCGACCTTATCATTCATTTTTTTTTATTAACTTAAAATTCTTAATAATACTTTACTCGTTTTTTTTTTATTTAATTCATTTATATATTTTCTTTTAATTCTTTATTCCTTTATTTATATAATTATACCCTTGATATATATAATTTTTTATTTTTATTTTTTATATTATTATTATTATATATTTTTAAATAATTAAAAACTTAAACCTAAATTTAATCGTTTAAATTTAAACGAAATAAATTTTTTTTTTATTTATAATAATATTAAAACATAATTCATAAAAAAAAAGTATTTTTTTTTTCTTTTAAATAATATATCTATATAATTTTTTTTAAAACAAAAATTGGGCATCATGGGTGCATGAGGCCCACGTGCCCCACCCTCGCTTCCTCCTTGCCTTCGTTAATCCTAAACCATACACGCACCCCTCCGACTCTCTATCCCTAACCCTAAACTGCCCCCAAACCCTTCAGGTACACCACGATTTGGCGAAATTTCGGCTCCAAGGACAAAACGCGGCGGTCTCTTAAATTTCTTGAGCATATCCAGAATGCCGTGCTGCTGAGGGTTTAACGACTTCGCCAACCATGGAGTAAACAAGGGCTACGAGTCGGTCGGTCTTTGCCCGTGGGCATGAAGAGACGAAAATAGTTTACTAATGTAACAACGAGCACGCCAGAGGAAGCTGCCTTCTTCCTGGAAAGCTGTAACTGGCAACTTGATTCGACCCTCCATTCCTTCGTCAACAACAACAATAATACTGATAAATGAGTTCGGTGCTGGCTTGGTTGCTGTAGTTGCTTGGCGGTGGCGCGTTTGTAGTTGTAGTTGCTATGGGTGCGGGAGTGGTGTTCTTAAACCAGAGGTCGCGTTCGGTAGCTCGTCGTTGTTATTTGGGTGGAAGTCCCGGGGTCAAACCCACGGGCTTCCCCTCCTCAACGTGATTTGTTATATGTTTATTTTAACATATGATCTATATGGTTGGCGCGCTATGGTTGTGGACTTTTTTTTTTTTGTGGACTGTTTACAGGCAGCTCAAGAGATGTGCCAATCATCTTGGAGTTCTCTGCAGAATTATTGTTTTGATGGAAGCACACACCCCCCATAGAGACAACCCCCTTTGACTAAAAAAAGCACCAGTCCAAACGGAGAGGCTTCCAACTGTGACTGGGGTTGGTTTGTCTACAGTTATTAGGCGAATCTGCTTCTGCAGATTTGCATGATAACACATCTGTACCTGTGATCCCTTAAGGAGACCGTACGCACCCTCTTTGGAGGCTTGGATCAAGTCATGGCCAGATGCCATAGCCTCTCACCTGTCCATATAGCTGCATGGTAGCCTCTCTCCCATCCATACAGTTGCGGCCTCACTTCCGTCCATAGAGTCACAACTCTCTATATTTACTCTGGTTTACCTTTCATTTGTTTTTATCTTCAAAAATAATTCAATACTTAATTTGAGTACTTTGTCAACATTTGATTAATAAATAGGCCCTAGGGCCAGCCTATAACTTTCTGGATTTACTACTTGTCTTTTCCATATAACTAGAAAATAGTGATGATTAACCTGAATTGCTGAACACTGATGCTTCCCGTAGAGCAGCGGTAACAAAGGATCCAGGAAAACCAGAAGTCTATATTGCTCTGGGCAAGATTCAACTCTCAAAAAAATTACGGAGAGAATGTGGTATACCTAGGGAGGTAATATGGGGTACCTAGGGAGGTACCCAATGGGAATGTAGTTATGTGTTATTAGTGGAAGTCATTTAATATATGAGAATGTAGTCATTCAATGTAAGGTGGACTAGGTCCACTATATTAATAAAGGCCCACTGTGGTAGTTGGATGTAATAAATGTGAGAAGGCTCTCTAAAAGGTTCCTAGGAGATAGGGAGAGCTATATAAAGAAATCTAGGCAATGTAATGAAATATAGTGAAGAATATTGTGATTGTACAAGCAAGGATTTCTTGAGGAGTCTTATCCTTCCATAAGGATTAATATATGGTGTTACCCTACCTCAAGGGTTTTGGATATTTCTTGTGTTCATTGTTATGGTGAATGGTTTATGGTTTATTCTTGGTTATTTATGAAGTATATTTATAGATTTGGTATAGGTACTTAACAATTGGTATCATAGCACTTTCCTTGGCCAAAGAAGGGAAGATTTGTTTTCTCTTTTTGCAGAATTTTTTTTTTAGGGAAGAAAAAGAGGGCGGCGCACTTTAGGATCATATATAAAGTCTTATGAGCTGAATTTGACAAAACAAATTGGATATTTGAATTCCTCTCAGAAAAATACCCAATTTCAAAAAAAAAATCGACCGAAACGGAGTTCGGGAAGTAAAGTTATGAGCATTTTAAATTCAGCAGTTTTTCAGGGTTTTTCCGAAAAAAGCCGTGATTTTTTGCCGTAACTTATTGATCTATTTTTTTGAGTTTTTTCATAGCAAGATGTATTTTAAAGGGAAATGTGATGGCCCTAGTATTGAATCATTCATTAAAGAAAGAAAATCAGTATGGGGAGATACTTGGCACCATTGGGTAGCTCTCAAATTGCAAGGTGATGCTGCAATTTGGTGGAAATCACTTGATTATGAGGAGATGATGAGACTTTCCAATGTAGAATTTGAAAAAATATTGTTAGACAAGTGGTCTCATTGAGAAAATCAAGACAAAGAGAGAACCAAGAGTATATTTTCAGGTGAAAAAACTATATTACAGGTTCATGGTTGTATTCATAAAGAAAATATCGTTGTTTCTATTAACCCTAGTTGCATGCATAATTTTATCAATGTTCAGTTGGTTAATAGATTGAAAGTTCCAATAAAGAATATTCAAAGCACACAGGTTGAGGGTGAAAATGTTCAAATTTTTAAAGATTTGAAGATTACCATGGATAAATATGTGTTGCATTCAGATTTTTATGCTATGGATATGGATGAAGTGGATATTGTTTTAGGATATCCTTGGATCGAATCAGTGGGTACCATTAATATTAATGTGCAAAAGAAGTTTTTAAAGTTGTGGTACAAGAAAAAGAAAATCACATTGCAGGATGTGTCTCTTAGTAAGAAAGATGGACCCATGGAGGCTATCACAGAAGTTATTGTCTAGTTTGAAGTTGAATCAAAGGCAGAGTCTACAAAAGGAGATGAAGCAAAAATACAAGAAGGACATAATCATGAAGCTAAGGAGGTCATTGACTCAAAGGCACAAAGTGTTGCAGATTTGAAGAAAAAAGAACAAATTCCTACAGTTGTTGTATATCGCCGTCCACATCATATAGAGATGAAAAAGTCATCAAGGCAAGGGCATGTGCATGAACACATTTATGCACCAGTAGGGCACCAGACAGAAAAGATACAGATAAAGACAAAGCAACCGCGACATGATGCAGAGAAAGATAAGGGTGCAAAGGTAGCAGATAAGCATCATGTTCGACTTCCATTGGGATGGATGGATGGTCGTACTTGGTACCAGTTGGCTACATTGCTTAGCCTGTCATATTGCATGGTTTCTTCTAATGTTTCGAGGACGAAACATTTGAAGGGGGACGAAATGTGGTATACCTAGGGAGGTAATATGGGGTACGTAGGGAGGTACCCAATGGGGATGTAGTTATGTGTTATTAGTGGAATTCATTTAATATATGGGAATCTAGTCATTCAATGTAAGGTGGACTAGGTCCACTATATTAATAAAGGCCCACTATGGTAGTTGGATGTAATAAATGTGAGAAGGCTCTCTAGAAGGTCCCTAGGAGATAGGGAGAGCTATATAAAGAAGTCTAGGCAATGTAATGAAATATAGTGAAGAATATTGTGATTGTACAAGCAAGGATTGCTTGAGGAGTTTTATCCTTCCATAAGGATTAATATATGGTGTTACCCTACCTTAAGGGTTTTGGATATTTCTTGTGTTCATTGTTATGGTGAATGGTTTATGGTTTATTCTTGGTTATTTATGAAGTATATTTACAGATTTAGTATAGGTACTTAACAGAGAAGCTAGTGAACACTTTGAGCTTGCTATTGATAAGGTATATGCAATTACTGTGTTTTTTTATCATTTATTCTGCATGTAATCCTTTGTATTAAAATGGTACCAAGCAAGATCAACTTTAAATCATAAGGGCCTACAAAAGTAACCTTGTAACTATCCAACAAGCTGCAAACAAGTCATAGATGTAAGTAGATCATAACCAAGACATTCTGTAACATTTTAAACCTGGTAAAAATAATTTACCTTTTTTTTTGTGATGATTCAATTGCATTATTGCATTACTTTGCTGCTTTCCAGGTTAGGGACGATGACGTTCTGATTGCGGCATATCTGGGTGCATGTGTTTCTTTATTTTCTCAGGTAAGATGACAGTCATAAGATTAAACTCTTACAGTAGTATGAATATCAGTGGTAAGCCTTCTACATCAGTTCTTTCGTCAGTTATCAATTCAATCAATTGTCCATGTCTTTCAAGGCCTTCGTCTTTCAAGGAGGTATCTTCTCGTCTTTCTTAGGTATGTTTTTGTCTTTCTTAGTTTTCTATTCAAATGTATGGTTAGTTACGTCTGTTTGTTCTTGTTGTTATTCTTCTTTATCTAATAGTGTTCTTTCTTCAGTCAGATTTTTCTGTCTCTCAGTAGTGAATTGAGTGTGCATCCTTTTATCTATGTTCTTCTTAGCATCAAACAATGATATCATCTCTTTGTCTCTCTCTGCAAACTCTCTTTCCTTCTTAGATAATTTCTCATTTAGAATTTGATTTTCAGTCTTTAGTTGTATTAAAGCATTCCCTAGTGATTTGATTATTTGTTTTCCTTTGTGATCTAGGCTAGACAAGTCTTGGATATCAATTGGATCAGTATCCCGCCCAGATATAGCTTGGAATTCGTTATCCCATATTTTCTTGTTTAAGATTATAATATTGAAATTATTACGGAAGTTATTTTTATTTTGTATTAAAATTTCTGTGTTTGGTTTGCAGGTTAAGCGTGGCTGGAGTTAGAGCTTGGAGTTTTGGCCCTTAGGCCCAGATTTCAAACAAAGGCTCTGATACCAAATGTAGGGGGCGAATAGATTTAACATCAAATAATTACATAATTGTAACAATATTGATTTCAGAAAATTCACAAATTTCTTCTATATTGAGCAAATTAGTAAAATTCAAAAATTTCTTTAACTGAGCACATTCACAGCACATTCGCATATAGATTTATCCACAATTAATAAAATTTTATAGCAAAATAAAACAAATACTCAATTTTAAATACCTGGGTTTGATGCTAAACCTCCGTTTGTTCGCTTGCCTTGTTGGCCGCTGCTGCACTGCGTAAACACTGCCCAAACCTACTATCCTCCCTGCCAAGTAGGACAACTACCTAACTCCAGGATATCATATGGATATCCTGGCCCTCGTGCCCAAAACCTCCAGCAGCCCAGTGCCCTATACTAAACCTTCCCACTCCCAAACTCAACTCCTCTTTGCACATCCAAGAGAGCCCCCAAAAATCCATCCCCCCCTAATCTCCCCTTGAATCCCCTCCATATTCCTCCTTCACCCACTTCCCCCTTCGTCATTACTCTCCTTATCCACCCATTTATTACCTTATCCCCTCATAATTAATATCTTACCCCTTTGAATTAATATCTTATCCCTTTCTGTGTACGTAACTCTTTTTTATTTATTTATTTAAACAATATAACCTATTATCCCTTTTAAATTTAATACCCAAGTTATTGAATATAATAGGTAGTTAATTAATTAATTAATTAATCAAAATTATAACCTTTAATTAATTAATAAATATTTAACTAGTATCTTTATACCAATATTGTTTAATTAATACCATGTTAAGAAAATTAATCCCCTAATTAATTTTTACTTAATAAACCTTAAACATTTATTCAACTAGGGTTGTTACAATGAAGTGTGAAAAGTGACAAGTATGGTCGGGAATGACACAATGAATCATCAAGAGGACTTCCTAGTAGAAAATCTATTCCTAAGGGTGACCCACTTGCTAGGGTTCAATGTCAACCACCAAATTAAAACAGGGCAAAGAGCATAATGTCMAAGCAAATGTTACATAATCAAAAGAAGTAATAGATGCAACAAACAAAAATTCCTCAAATATTGAAATGACACTCACCATAATACTTGACTTGTACCTCATGGAGCAAGACCCAATGTCTTCTGGAAGCCAAATGATGTGGTGGATACTATTGTGATGAACCTGGATCTGTGGTGGCGAGGTGGGTCTCTGTCCGTGCAAGTGGACACTGCTGGTCAGGCTGTCTCTCGGTACGCCATGTCTGCAACCTGAGGGCCTCGAGACATCATCTCCTTAGTTATCCGTAGGAGTTGGGGATAACACAATGAAATTAATATGAACTATGGAACCAAAGGAAATTGTTGTTGCTCTGCCTCGCTTGAAATTCTAGAAACTGCTGCTACTCTCCCCCACATTGAGATCTTTGCATGTCCTCATGCAAATGAAGTAAGGAAGCTGATATGTGCAGGGATACTCTTTAAGGGTGCTTGAGGGATGATTGCACTTGGTGAAATCTTGAGATGACAAATGAGAGTGAGGCTTGCTGAAGTTGAAGTCATATAAGAGGGAGATTAAGATATGAAGATGATGTATACTTGAAGCCAAAGAAAAGCTGAAGTGTTGTATGCTAAACATTATGCACACTTGTTGCATCATTTGTTGAAATTGTCTTCAATTACCATAATTCTTTTGTTATTACAAGAAATGACTATATTTTTCTGTTGAAGTGACTGAAGTCCTTTTATTGCTGAAATTGGAAGTGTTCTTTTGATGTAGAAAAATGTTGCCACTAAGGAGCAGGAAAATCCTTATGCTGCTAGCAAAAAAGAAGCTTAAAAAACCATTAATTACTGAAAAGGTGACTAATTTATTCCAACCGATCTCTGATAATTCTACATGAACTTAGTACAAAAGTGAACTCTAACATCCAGTCTCCTAGTTTTTAAGCATATCTCGTTTTCAAATGTGCCAAGAATCTCTGTTTTCATATTCTGAAGATTATTTTTCTTTATTTATTTATCTATATTATCCTACTTTACTTGAAAAAGAAAATTTTCTTTCAAGTGTAGGAATAATTCCAATACACCCATTCACATAGAAAGATCTCTAATGTACTCATATCCAAATATGAAAAATATACCTTAACGAATACCGATACATGAGAGGCCAACTTATTTCGTAGAGATGGTGCCATGAATTGTTGAAATATGGAGTGAAGTTGCAGACTAGTCACTGATTGAAACTAAACTTCTATATGATCCTTGTTTCCTTGATTTCCTATAGGTGTCATGTCATGAGGTTCTTTGGAGAATTCATCTTCATATTTTTGAGTAGATAAGGGATCAAATGACATGCATCCAAGAAACTCTTCAATTTTTGGCTCTAGTATCTGATCCTCATATGAAGTTATCCATGACTAATTGATCTTATCTTCTTGCTGAGAAGGATTAGAAGAAACTTCTAAGTCCTCTTCTTGTGTGGTCTATTCATGGGTCATTTGTTCTTGGACWACTTCAAGAGGTGTAGATTCACCCTTAGTGATGACTCTGAAATTTGGACACGGATTTGAGAAAATCCTTGTAGTAACACATCCTCCCTTGCTCAACAAATTCCTGAGCATTCTTAATTTATTATAGTTGTTCAAGAGGTTCTGCTGATGAATGGATTAGTGTATGGGGGGTTTTATAAAAACAAATACTTCTCTATCTGAAAGAAATAAATGAAATCAACAACAAACACATCACACCCCACAAATTCAAAGTAAAATATGGTCATGTACTTGAATTCCCTCATGCTACTAAGACCCTGTTGTCACCAAGTTGTCTATTGACATGAGTTAGCTTTTATTTTCATGAATAAAAATTTGAATAAAAGGAAACACACTTATAGTGCCAACACGACAAGGGCTCAGAATGAGATGAACAAAGTTCACTCACACAAGAATTATCCAAAATACTTGGAATATAACATAATAATCCATGTAGGTCTGTAAATAAAATATGAATAGATAAGATATGATAAGATAATAAGATAGATATTTACAATTGAGAATGAGGGCTCATTAATATACCCATGCAGGGGTGCCCTTAACCAATAGTCATGTCCTTTGAGACATGACCTTTCATTATTAATAATAATAATTATTTATTTATTAACTATTATGTTATGAATATCTATTTATGTATATTTATGTTCATAACATTGCCTTCCCCTTAAAAATGCTTTGTCCTCAAAGCATACTTTATGGAAGACTTATCTATTGCTCTAGCTTGTAACTACTATTGCATGCTTCTTCATTATTGACTTAGTAATCATTGAAGACCTGAGACGATAGGATGTTTTAAGTGTTGAGCAGAATTGTCACATTGTAAAGGAGTCTGCCCATCCTAATTCGATCTTTTGCATGGGGAGTTTATAGGGTTCTTAGAAAGAACTTGATGTATTTCGACTCCCATGATAAATTCTATTTTGAGCATCACTTGTAGCTGAAGTAATATTCTTCGACATACTGGTCATTTGTTTATGTTGATACAAGGATTGGCTAAAGTATCGTTTTTTCTGATTAGGATGTTGATAAGGTATCCCGACAACTTGATCCTTACTTCATATACTTATAGCTTTTTGTTGATTAAATTTTGGAATTGAGTCTTCTTGATATCTTTGGCTTGTTTGTACCTCGACATTTGAAAACCTTTTTACATCAACTGGATTTGCCTTCTTTTGAGTTGTAATGTTGATTGGGTCTGTCATTGTTTCCTTATCGACTAATGATGTTTTTTGATCTAGCGTTTCTGGTAAAGTCTTCTTATCATGCTTCAACTTTTTAATTTGTGTTAATAAATTTCGATTATGAACCCTTAGGCGTGAAATTTCTTCTTCATCTTCTGATTTGTCGACTTTATTTATAATATTTCGATTCTCTGGCTTTTCATCTTTCATATTTTTAATTTGTTCAAGCAATTTTTTATTAAGGTTCTTCAAACGAGAAGCTTCTTCATCATTTACTGATAATTTCTTCCTGAGATATTGATTCTCTTGCTCCAACTCCTGGACACATTGTTTTGTATCCCTTGACTTCTTAATTTGAGTAAGAAGTTTTTCACTATGATTTTTTAATCGTAATATTTCTTCATCTCGTTCTAGTAAGTCTTGGTCCATTTTTTGTCTTTCGATATTTAGTTTTTCATTTTGTGCAATGAGTTCCCGAATATGCTCTTTGAAGTAGCGATTATCTTTCTGTGTTAACCCATTAAAATATTTTTCCTTCTCAATTTCAAACTGTAATTTTTGATTGCTCACTTTATAATGTCCTAGTTCTCCTTCCAATATTTGTGATTGTATTTCTGAATTATTTTGATATCCTTCTATAATAAATGACTTTTTAAATGTTTCTTCAATCATTTTTAGAAAAATTCCTTTTCCTTATACTCCTTTAATA
>JASDQU010736395.1:179744-204642 GCA_032191745.1 Picea mariana | reverse complement strand
AATATATTACTTTTGATATAATTCCTTACACTCTTTTCACTAAAATCTTGGAATTTTAACTTAATTGAACTTACTTCTTTACTTAACTTCTAATTTCTCTTTAATAAAGTTCCCTTTTTTAATTTTGACTTTACCCCTCTAGGTAGTTCCCAAATCTTTAATATTCTCTCTAATCGTAACTATGTAGTTCCCCTTTATATACTTTATGTTAATATTTTGAATTTTACTTTAATTTCTTACGAGTCCCTCACCACTCGGCGCGACCTTGAGGTACGGATGGCATTTGACGGATGATATAATCTTATTTTGTAAGGAAATATACAACAGGTTAACAACACATTGAGGAAGGGAAATAAATCGACAACTTGAGTACGAACAAAATCAGGCTATAATTAAATCAGACAGGATGCAGTACAAACTGCAGTTTGATGACCAACAGGTACGAAAATTGGCGTTTCTACACAGTGAGCACAGTATGGTTGCTGGTACAATAGATAGAGTACAACCGATATGTGGATTTGATGATTGAATGGGATAGTACGGGCAGTTACAACGAAGAGTGATTGTACGACATACTGTGACGTCCGTACGATTAGGCAATTAACTCTGTAATGTTTGTTTAATTAATTGTACAGATGAAAACTTTTGTAATTTTAATGTACAGTTCAGTAATGTGGAATTGTTGGTGATGGTATCAGTAAACAAATTTCGATATTCGAAACTGCAGTATGGCGGGTACATCACAATTGAAATTGATTTACTCAATTATTGTATAGATAGATAAATTTAATTGTACGGATGATTGTCTTATTTTTTTTTTAGTTTTATTTCAAAATTCTAGATAATTTTTTCAATTCACTGTTTTTTTGTTCTTTTCTCTGATGGATAGCATTGATTCAACAATATCTAAATTTTCTTTTTTAATTTCTTAATTTCACTTTGACTGTACAGTCGCGGTTGTATAGAAAAATGATTGTTGTTTTGTTTTTTTGTGTGCGTTTAATTCAAATTTCTTTGCAGTGAATGTAATTATTTGAGCGTTTGGAAAAAAATTGGCCAAATGCCAAGTTATGGTTAGATTCGGAGTTCCTGAAATTTTGAGTGGACAAAGGCTTGAATTGATGTTGCGGAATGATTTTTTTTTTTTTTACCATCTTCAACAAAATTCTGAGTTTTATATGGCCAAAGGCCTAAATTGGTCAAAGACCAGATTTCTTAGAAAAACTTTGAAATTTTTTTGTGTGTGGATAAAAGCTGATTCAGACAAAGTCTGCAAGAAAGTGGCCAAAGGCTAGGATCAGAAAAACAAAGCT
The DNA here is from genome assembly GCA_032191745.1 of Picea mariana. NCBI lineage: Eukaryota > Viridiplantae > Streptophyta > Pinopsida > Pinales > Pinaceae > Picea > Picea mariana. The sequence continues at coordinate 203,329 of JASDQU010736395.1, read as the reverse complement.
CTGATACCAAATGAGACGAACAAAGTTCGCTCACACAAGAATTGTCCAAAATACTTGGAATATAACATAATAATGCATGTAGGAATGTAAATAAAATATGAATAGATAAGATATGATAAGATAATAAGATAGATATTTACAATTGAGAATGAGGGCTCATTAATATACCCACGCAGGGGTGCCCTTAACCAATAGTCATGTCCTTTGAGACATGACCTTTCATTATTAATAATAATAATTATTTATTTATTAATTATTATGTTATGAATATCTATTTATGTATATTTATGTTCATAACAAGATACCCATTAAAGTGAATGCATAGGTCATTACCTCTAGTCTTACTGTTTCTCCTCCAAATCGTAAACGTTGGCAAAACAAACAAAATGCAAACAAGAATTTGATAGCAAAAAATGAAAACCAAGCAAACAACATAAATCTTACAATTTCAAGAGTAATTCCTTTAGTGCCTCCCTGACAACAATGCCAAAATGTTGGGTTGATCTAGTGGTCTAGATTCCTCAACATTTATTATCAATCCGAGTAAGTAAACTTATGAGACACAAGAACAATATGTGCAGAACTAGTCTTGAAATTGGTTTTTAATATGTTTTATGTGCAAAGCTTCCACCACTTCTACATTGTCCTATTTTTCTGCACACATTGACTCCCGCACAATCCAAAGACTTAATCCAAACATTTAGTTATTTTATCATTTCTTTTTCTAAGTTTTATTCCCTTCCCCCCTCCTTTGGAATATTGGGACACGTGATGGTGAATTTTACCTATCATACTGAGACATGTGGCAGTGAAGTGGACATATCCATGGGTGACACTTGGATGATATTTTTTGGACACATATTGCTGGACAATGACTTGGCATGATGAATGGGCAATGAGGTGGCAACCAAAAGCTATACTATGCACAAGCTACACATGGTTCCATGGTTGTCTCTACTTCACACACAAATAATATGAGATACCATTTTCTTTATAAACATGTAATTAGTATCCTCTCACAATGCATGTGGGATAAATAGGGTGGATTTTCAAATCAAGGGCCAAGATTCACGTGGAGAATAGATCAACAATTGATGAGTACCTATCTTTCGAAGGCCATAACGTTTGATGCCGATGTCCAAATTGAGAAAACAACAACTTGTTGGAAAGATAGAGACATGAATACCAACTTAGAAGTAGTTTCCATGGATGGAATGATAGTTATCATTCAATAAAAGTTAAAATACAATCACGATTATTTCTAGCTTGAAAAAAAATTATTTTGGGAAAATGGTTTGTTAAAATAGATCCGTGAATGTCTAAACTGGATCCCATTTGAAGGAACAAATATGTAAATTGATATTTACAGAGGGGAAAATAAAACCCTAACCCTAAATTTGAATAAGCTTCAAGAAGATGAAGATTATAAAAGAAGAAGAGAGGCAGATTCATCTGGAACAATCAAAGAGAGACATCCATCCATTTTCCATTCCTCTACTATTTTTTTTTGTGAGTGCATTTATTTTTGAAGCATTTCCCTTCTTTCTTCCCAGTCTATGAATCATCCAGTTTTATTGGTTTACTTTTTATTCATAAAGTCAATTCTTGATTGCATTTATTTATTTCTTACAGGTTTCTGTTGCTATTTATTTGGTCCACGGGATCCCCATCCCAGTCCATTTGGAGAAACGAATTTCTTTTATAGTTTAAGTATGAGGAATATTGTGTCCTATGATAGGTAGACATCTTATTCGAACTTGAACATCATTTTGTAATATTTTTTACTCTCAGAGAGAGCTATTTTAGGAGTTCATAACATTTGTAGTTTCAGACTTTGTATAAGCATGATATCTCATGTACATTTCTCCTATGCATCTTATGATTCTAAATTAATGAAATCATTTAAGCTCTCTGATTTCTGGGCCATCAGTCTTATTTTTTTGTCTATGAGTCTCGCTTCAAAATATTTTCTCTCATTACCTAAGTTAATGGATGTGATGGAATGGATGTAGTTGTTTTGTTTATTATATGTGAGGTTATTATATTTCTATTACAATTTATCATTTTTAAGTTACTTTACCACATGGTCCACTCACAGGCGTTGATGTTGAATGTAGAAATTTTATTTCTAAGCGAGTGTATTGAATATTTAAGTGAAAAAAGGAGTACCACCTCTATAAAAATGAATAGGGTATCTTGATAAGTTCTTAAAGAAGACCCTAGGAGGTTGACTCTAGTATTTGACAAGAATATAGATCAACATTTTTTGCAACAATACCAGGGATAAAGGTTCATTTTCAAGAAATATGATTATTCTTTTTAGGATCATATATTATTGAAAAACTAGAAGTTGTTTGGTTCAAGTCTTGGAAATATATTTGGTGTGTTTCTAGTTGAATGATTTAAGATGAATTGGGTTCTTGAAAACCTTGTTCGAGGAACATCAGATGGCCTGGAAAATATATTTCAAGAACAATTTGGTTATGCCCATTTATGGAGAATCAAAGAACCATCCAAGATTCAAGAGGATAAGCTCCATGACGACTCCATTATTAAAACTCTAAATTATGAAGAAATATTCCTTGGCGACTCCACCAAAAAGATTCCAAATTTGCAAGAAGATCTATATGGTGACTCCACCAAAGAGTTTGTTTCATGTCGTGATGATATTTTTCCTTCCCCACCGAACCCAACAAATGTTGTTCAAGTTACAATAAAGGGAGAAGGTTCTCAAAAATAGAAATGGTTGCACAAAAGTACCCTCAATTTGCAAGGAGAGGTTCATCCCATGCCAAATATTTCCATGGAAAAGTTTCCCATGTTCTTTAGAAATACTTTAGAGGATGTGGATAAGCATTTGGTTAAGTTTGATAATGTGGTTGGATATGATGTTGCATGCTGATTTTTTTTTTTATCTTAACTCTAAAAGGAAATGCTAGTGAATAGTTTTATTCATTGTTGCTTGGAACCATCACTAGTTGTGACATATCAGAAAATTTATTTATTGAGAAATATTTCCCGAGGGAAGATCCATATTCTCTTTTCTTAAAATTGGTTGAAATATAGATGAATGAGAAAGAGACAATCAAAGATTTCACTTTCATATTTATGAAAGTCCTTCATGAGATTCCTTAAGAATTTTTTCCAAATGATGTCATCATTTTTAGCTGCTATGAAAATGCTTTGCTCATGAATATGCAATTTTTATTGAAACAGGAAGGAAAGTGCAGATGGAAATAATTAATGCAACGAGCTCAAGACATTGAAGAAAATATTCTTGAAAGCAGTGCCGATCTCTTAAAATTTCCAATACCGTTTCAAAACAATGGAGAAAAGGATGTAGAAGAAAAATTTGATGAAATTTGTGAAAAATTATCTACATCAAATTATGTTCCTGAAGCTCAAAGTGGGACACCTAATGTCTCAATTCAAGAAGAATACCATTCCCCACATGCTCGATGGGAGGGGAATTCTAAATTCTCATATGCTCAATCTGAGAATAACGTTAACAATGAGTTTAAGGCCATATTTGAAGAACCTCCATTAGGTGTACATGAATATTTCATTCAATGTGGTCACGGTGAAGATGTTGCAGTAGGTTCTCAATGGACACAACAGTTTTATACAAAGATGAAAGAGGAATGTCAACATGTGATCAAAAAAAGTGATGATAAAAGTTATAACTTTACATTAAACCTTCAAGCTATTGATTTATTGTCTGGAGCAGAGTTTGATGAAGAAGAGGTCTTTCCAGCATCAAAAGGAAAAGGGAATTTGCAACAAGAGGTTCCATGGGTGGTATATTTTATTTTTGAAGAAAATGAGATTCTTGGTGAACAACAAAATATATCCTTACATATCTCCATAGATGTTCAACAACCATTTATTCTTTCAGCCTCACCAAGACAACATGGTCATTGTATGATGTGAGAATGTCTCCAGAGCATGAACAATGAAACAACACTCTCAATCAGGGATGGGAGTAATCATATTATTTGGTTACATACATGGGCTTCATTGGAAGTCCACTTACACTTTAAAGTATCCCTTCTCTCCAATTATGTTAGGATAGGTAGATTTTTGTTTTCTCATGTATCTAATTTTGTCTTTCAGTAAATTTTTCTTAATAAGAATTTGTTGGATCAAGATAATGGTTTGGGTATGACTCCATAGCCCAATGGATAAGACAGTTAGTCTTGATTTGGTGTTCTCAAAAACCCACAGGGGGTCACTATCCCATAGTTGGAGCCATATGTTGATGTGTTTTCCTAACATCCATTAATTAGGTGATTGGGGTGCATATTTAAAATTATGCCTATTTCAAATGGAGACCAAAATTTTCATATTTGGAATGTTTCAAATAATCTCCACCTATTAATCACAAAGACCCAACAAGTTTTAAGAATTCAAAATTAGTTTCAGTATTGCAGTTCTTCTTCACGAAAGGCCAATGGGGATGGTTTCTCTTTTGAAGAAAAAGAGAAGAAAAGAAAAAGATACTAAAGGAAGGAAATTCCTTGTGTCCATCTTCCCACTGAATATCCCTATGTGTCAACTTCATCCATCATTTTACGTAATCTAAAATAGAGTCATATTCCCAAGATATGCCAATTTTCTCCCACATTCTATAATACCCCCAACACTTAGTCATTTTCATAAGTGAAAATGACCCACTGCTCTCTATACTACTATCCCATACTTAGTCATTTTCCTTACTCTCCATACCCCATACTTAGTCATTTTCCTTTCTCTCCTTACTCTCCATACTTCATCATTTTTTCCGTCTTCCATAACTCTCTTAACCCTCCATACTTGGTCACTTTTTCATATTCTACATTCATTTTATACTTAATTTTTTAGGTTGTGCAGAAGGATCATCTCTTGTGCAGAGAAATTTACACTCCTTACTTCCCACACATCCTAACCTTCACGCACTCGACACTCCTTACTTTCAGCACAACCATACCTCCGCACAACTCATTTCTCCACATTTTATTATATTTTTAGTAAGTTTTATTCCACATTGAACACTTGGTTTATTTTAGTAGTTTTTATTATGTTTTGTGTGTGGATATTCCGCATTGTCCTATTTTTCCGCATACATTGACTCCTGCACAATCCAAAGACTTAATGAAAACATTTAATTATTTTGTCATTTCTTTTCCAAATTTTTATTCCCCTCCCCCCTCCTTTGGAATATTGGGACACGTGGTAGTGAAGTGAACCTATCCGTGGGTGACACTTGGATGATATTTATTGGACTCAGATTAATGGGCAGTGACTTGGCATGATAATTGGGCGATGAGGTGGCAACCAAAAGCTATGCTATGCACAAGCTACACAAGGTTCCATGGCTATATCTAATTCACACACAAATAATATGAGATGCCATTTTCTTTATAAAAATGTATTTAATATCCTCCCACAATTCATGTGGGATAAATAGGGTGATTTTCAAATCAATGGCCAAGATTCACGTGGAGAATAGATCAACGTCTGTTGAGTGCCTATATTCTAGAGGCCATAAATTTTTATCTCGATGTCCAAATTGAGAAAATGAAAGGTCATTAGAAATATAGAGACATGAAGAACAACTTAGAAGTGGTTTCCATGGTTGGAATCATAGTTATCATTCCCTAAAAAATATAATACAGTCACGATTATTTTTGGCTTGAAAACAAATTATTTTGTGAAAATGGTTTGTTAAAAGAGATACGCGAATGTCTAAAGTGGATCCCATTTGGAGGCACATATATCTAAATTCATATTTACAAATGGGAAAATAAAACCCTAAACCTAAACCTAAAGAAGCTTCAAGAAGAAGAAGATTATAAAAGAAGAGAGGTAGATTCATTCAGAACAATCAGAGAGAGGTATATCCATCCATCCGCCATTCATCTACTATTTTTTTGTGGGTGCATTTCTTTTTGAAGCATTTCCCTTATTTCTTCCTAGTATGTGAATCATCCAACTTTATTGGTTTATTGTTTACTCATAAAGCCTATTCTTGATTGCATTTCTTTCTTCCTTGTAGGTTATTGCTGCTATTTATTTGTTCCATGGTAGCCCCATCCCAATCCATTTGAACTAATGCATTTCTTTTATAGTTTAAGTATCATGAATATTGTGTCCTTTCTCCCATGTCTCCAAGAATACACATGAGCCAAATTGCTTCACAGGTAGCACTGCATAATGATTTATACTTGGCTTTAGTTGACGATAGGGAAATAATAGGCTAATTCTTGCTACTCCAAGACACAATTACAAATCCTATACTAAATGCATATCCAATGGTGTATTTTCTATCATTTGGATCTCCTACCCAATTAAAATATGAATAACATGTCAATTCAACATTTAAATGATTAGTATATTCAATACCAAAATCTACAGTCCCTTTCAAGTATCAAATGACTCTCTTAGCTTATTTCCAGTGACTTTCACGTGGTTTAGCCATGAATTGATTAAGAATGCTAATTGAATATGCAATATCAGGTCTTGTTGTGGTTTAATATTTTATACTTCCCACCACCTATCTATACAAAGTACCATTTACTTCTTTTGTATCGTCATCATTGCAAATCTTAACATTCTATTCTAATAGAGTAGACATTGGACTACATTCACTCATATTGAACCTTCTGATTAGTTCCTTTGTATACTTACTTTGAGTGATCAAAGTATTACCATATTCCCTCCAAACCTCAATGTATAAACTATAATGCATCTAACCAAGATCCTTCATTTCAAATTACAATGATAACTTCCTTTCTCATGAATCAATTTTGTAGCACTTCCTGTTATGATTAAATCATCAACATATTATGAAATCAAAGAAACATTCCCATTTCCATCTTTCTTTATGTAAAGATTTGGATCACTCCTACTTTTGATGAAGCTTTGCTGGAAGAAGAAAGTGTCAATTTTCACATACCATTACCTAGGAGCCTATTTGAGACCAGATAGTGATTTCTTTAACCCACACACACAATGTTCTTGTCCCTTCTTTACAAAACCTGCTAGTTCAACAAGATATACTTCTTTTCTTTCACCATTCAAAAATGTCGTCTTAACATCCAATTGATGTAATTTCCAATTGTACATAATATCTTATGCAATCATTAATCTAATGATATTCATTTTAGCTATGGGTGCAAATGTGTCCCCATAATACATTCCTTCTTTCTTTGAATAACCTTTTTCAACCAATCTAGCTTTAAACTTGTCTATTCTACCATCAACAATGAACTTAGAATTGAAAAACCATTTTGAACCTATAGGAATTTTATTTTCAGGCAATTCCTTAAGTTCCCAAGTTTTATTTTTCATTATTGATCTAGGTGGAAATCAGTGGCCATCCACCTCTTCCACTGAGTCAACATTTTCAAGCCCATGGTTTTGATAAACCATGGTATCCACCCATGGTCTTTGAAAGGAGGAAATAAATAAAATAAATAACAACAATAAAATGGTAAAAATATGTTTGCACAATTATTAATTAAGTTTTTACCATTGGTGGTATGAGCCCATGGTTTTTGTAACCCATGGAATTGTAAAATGAGATAAAGAAAATAAAACATATGGTAATATTAGAATAAGTAAAATGATACGACTTTTGAGGGAAAGGGCATTCATAAGTACTGTATATACAAATCCCCCCCCATTTGTAAAAGGGGCATATTATTATTCCTTCGTGATGTATCCAACAAGGTCATTCTTTGTACCTCTTGTAATATATTTTTGTGAATGCGCGTAGTCGACATCTGATTCTCTTCAGAGATAAGCTACCACCATTCTAGCCAGTTTGTGTTCTACTATATTATTCATTAATAAAAGTTGGGTTTCACTATATTTATGTGTTCTCTTCTATAGTTTTGTTTGTATCTCATTTCATTCTCGATACAATCTAGATTGATGGTATCAGAGCGGTCTTATCCTTGTCATTTCTCAGTGCATTCCTGACGAGGTAAGGGTACAGAGAGTTGGGCCTCAAGCTAGTTTTTCTTATGGACGATTTCTTTTGACGTCCCAAGTGATCTCCCATGGAGAAATAAAAGAGATATGACGAAGTAGGATATCCTTTTAATATGTTTCTCGAGGAATCCCTTATGCGACAGAGGAACGAGATGATGACCAACTTCTCTTAGATCTTTCGACGACTACTGATGGCGGTCGAGGCATCTTCGACAAAAAACCATTTTGGAAGTGTGACACCCTTCAAGGTGCAAGTTAATTTTGATATTCCCTTATTTGAAGGCCATATAGATGTATATTCTCTAGAGAAATGGTTGAACCTGCCCATAGGTTATTACTGTGTCTAAAAAAATTTCGACGATGGAAAGATCACTTTCGCGCCCCTTAAATCCCTTCCCCATGTCAAAGCTTGGTGGGAAGGTTATTGGGAGAGGAAAATTGCAGATGAATCTATGCCCTTCCCACTTGGGAAACCTTTGTGGATGCCATCAAGAAGGAGTTCCACCCTGTTGGAAGCTATGCTGACCAATATATGAGATATACAACTTTGCATTAGGAGAGAGACCAAATAGTGCAAGAGTATACCAACATTTTCTATACCCTGCGCTCAAAAATGGGTATTCAAGATTCTGAGAGACACTTGGTTCTAAAGTACCAAAACGACCTACACAAGTACATCCAAACAAGGATGGATTTATTAGAAATCTCCTCATTGGGAGCTGCATATCAATATCCTGTCAAAATTGAGCAGAATTTTAAGCAGCAAAATAAATGGGAGTTCAGGTCTGCAAATATACAACAACAAAGGCATGGAAAATATGGTCCCAACTCACAGAACAAGGGATGAATAAAGGAGAGCCAATATCATGAAAACTAGTCTAATTCGCAGATAAATAAGGGTGATGGGAATTCAAAGAAGGACATCGAAAAGTGGTGTGAGTTCCACAAGAGCCCCTGAAACAACATCGATGAATGTCACACGAAACAATAATTGTTGGATGAGATAAAAGAAAAAGAATTATACACTAGCTAAGACTCTGAGTCAGATCACAATAAAGGGAAATGAATCATCGATGAAAATCCCACTACTACCATTGTGACCACAAAAATACAACCTGAAGAACCAGAGGATCCTGAGGAGGGGGAGCACCTCTTCCACTCACAGATGTGGGTGAAGGGGACACCACCAGATTTCATTTTTGACAGTGAGAGTCAAAAGAAATTGATGTTAGTAGAGGTTGCCAAAAGAATGAAGTTGTCGACAATGCCACACCCCCAACCATTCACCATCGAATGGTTGAGCCAGGGATGAGACCTTCGTGTAGCCAACAATGTCACATGTACCATGATATCAATACCTTCAAAGATGAGGTACTGTGTGATGTGGAAACATCATGTTGCTTATGAGTCTCAACCTCATAGTGTCATTGTTACTCTAGGGGGTCAACTCTATAGGGTACGAGAGGTAGTTCCGACTACTGCCATTTTATTGATCTCGACAAAATAGTGTTGGAAAGTAATTTCTCAGACCACAAAGTTTTCTCTCTTTACGATCCGGTCATAAGACAAGCAGAAGGTCACTACGACCAATACACCGCCAACCCAATATCTTTCTATGCCACAGAAATAGTTCGACAAGATTCTATAAGAACACAAATATATTTTTTCTTCACCTACGAGGGTGCCTCTGCGCTACCAATTCAAGCATTCCATTGAATTGGTACCCAGTGCTCCCTTACCAGTGGTCTAATCTATAGACACTCATGTCTAGAGAATGAGAGTCTTCCGTATGTTTAGAAAAGATATAACAAATCCCTTCATAACTCTATTGGCCATAGCCCTTTTCATGTGTAATACCCCATTTTTGAGTACCCATATGAAATAATGTATTTTGTTCATTTGATTAAAGGTTGGAGTGCCCAAACAATTAAAGAGGCCAACATGCCTAGGAAATGTAATGATATGATCATTATTAATAATAAAATACGTCGCTGTTTGCAAGACCAACAAGGGCAAGAGTTATAGGGGGATATGATTCCATGAGAGAGGGGGGCTTAAGGGGCTAAGTCATTTTATCATATTTTATTTACTGATAATTGTTTTAATGGAGATAAGTGGTTACATGAGCTTCTTGGGGAAGGCCATGTGGTTCTTGATTTGCAAGTAAATATTTAAACCCATCTTGTGGGTTGTTTGGGGGTTCTTCTTCACTCACTCTGTTCATTCATTGTTCGTTGTTCACACTCTCCATTTTTCTCACTTTTTCACTCATTCATTCTTGTTTTTGGAATGGGACCATGGGGGTGAATTATTGAGGAGGAAGCCATTGTTTGATGGTTGTAGCAATGACTGGTTTATTCCTTCCATGCTTTTGTGCATGCATATTTGAGATGTATTGGCATGTGTTGAATTTATTCACAACTGTGAGTCCTTAGAGTCCAAACATGGATATTATTGATCAGATGTACTAGAGCCATGGAAGGAGGTGGACAACTTGAGGGAATACGTGGCCAAGAAGGGGGTCCATCCTCTTGGGTTGTGCAGGATGACAAAGAAGAGAGCTGGTGTACTTTGGATTGTTGTGTGTTGAGAAACTTGTGAGATCTTGAGTGTTGACTAGTTTGGGAATCTGAGTGACACCCTGGAACCATCCTCGTGGATTCATATCCCTCACTTGGGGGTGACATTTTTGTTGAGACTTGGAACAAAAATGTATACAGTTGGGTGGAACTTCCTTGGTCTGCAGCGAGTTGGTGAACCATTTTGATTAAGATAAGTGCTCTCTGTCATGTGTTTCTCTGTTATACATTTATTTCCACAGTGTATTAATTATTGTCTATGAGATTCATATGTTATAACATGCATGCTTGCTGGTTATTGATGTGAATGGTATGTTTAGAGTTTTTTTTATGTTGTAGCATGAATCTTGATTTTTGCATTTGATGTTATCATGTTTCTTTCATGATTATTTATTAATTAATTGTTATTAGAATTCGAAATCAGTTTCGAATAAAGTTTTCAAGGTAGCGTGCTTGGCTCAGGGGTGGTGGGTACGTTACCAATTGGTATTAGCATGCCCAAATCGAGGGTGGCTGGGTACATTACAGATTGGTATCAGAGCTTCAGATTGACACAATGGATTGGTATGGGCCAAAACTGTTGGACATGGTATTTTCATTAAGACAGATTATGTCTTTGAGATACTAAAGCTTAGGAGAAATAGCATTACAGAAATCACACAAAATCTAGAGTGCAATGCTGACAAAGATCCTTTGTAAAGGATAGTGGAATCGTGATCATTAAATCAGAAGCTAGATAAGCAAGAGTCATCATATATAATTGAGAAATTTCAGGGATAACCAGAGCCATCTGATCAAACTGATAGATCGTCAGTCATTGATCAAAGTCAAGCATGAGATAGAAAGTTTTGGGACTCAAGAACTTCGCCACTTTAGCGATTTTTGGAGATAAGGCAGAGGCATGAAATCTCGAAGTCGCGAAACTTCAAAATACCGTCAATCGTTAGATGAAGGGAAGAATTTAGGAGTGATGCGAGCCGTTAGATTAGGAGTGAAAGGACAACGTAAGTTTCAGGGCTACAAAACTTCACCACTTCGACAATTACTAGAGACTAGGAAAAGCCACGAAGTGTCGAAGCTACAAAGTGCTGAAGCCATGAAGTGCAAAGACAAAGTCGCGAAATCATGCATATCGTCAGGTATGGAGTGGAGGAATGTGGACCATCCTTTTGGTTGATGATGTGTCTTATGCCACATGGCATGGGTGTCATATGGGGACTCACGTCATATGAATTTAGTGCCTTTTGAACCCCAACATGTCCATTTATGAGTGACATGTGGCACTCATACCATAACCCTACGTGAAATCAACATGCCATTGCATCTCTGGGATTATGGCCTTTGGGAATGTCCAACTTCTTCCACTGGCAAAAGTTCTGGAGTGTCGAAGCCTCGAAATAATGAAGACCATCAGATCAAGGAGGAACGTCGGGTGAATTATTGACCTTTTGATCAAGTATAGTGGAAGGACAGGGTAATACAGAATATCCTGAAGTCCCAAGGTAACAAAATCACGCAGACCGTCGATCTAATATCCCTTTGGGACATTTCTCAATTGTTATATCAAGGAGTGGAAGGATAACATAAGTGGAGGTGTTAACTGGCGATAAGAGATCATCGTTACTTTATGATCACTTCGACAGGTATAACTCTGGGGGAGTTGAACAACTTGAGATTTGTAATATCCCAGAGTCCTAGAGTGTTGAATTCACAAAATAATTAAGGACCTACCATCTCCCTGCATGTTTAAGTCATGATCGTTGATTTTGTTGAAACTGCTAGATGAGCCATGATCATCTAGTCAATACAAGATTAAATCTCAACCGTCCGATCTACTATTGAAGATAAGGTATGTATTTAGACGAAGTTTACTTCGGGAGAGTTGGAAGACTGGAAAGCGAGAATATCCTGAAGGCCAAAGTCCAGAGGACTTGGCTCCAACATTGGTCTCATGATAATGTAAAGAGGGTGATTAGAGGTGCGAAGGGCCTATAAGTAAATAAGACACATACTTTTTTTCGAACAAGCTCCTGTGTATAAGAATAAGGGCAAGGTGCTAAGAGCAACACTTAAAGTGGATAAGCTCGTGGTTTCGAGCCTCGGTCACAGGGAAAGTGGATTGAAGGAAGTGCCTATGTAGAATTTGAATTCTGTACCAGTTCAAATATCCTGTGGAATAATTTTACAAGATTGGCACACAACCATTCCATTTCCACTACACGATCCCGTTTGCACAAAAAAGGGTGAAAGTGACTTTTTTCAGGAAGCCATAACTTTCAACTCAGAGATCAGATTGAGGCATGGGAATAGTCATTAGAAAGATGATTCAAAGGATAATGACATTGATCCATTATAATTTGGATAATGATGATATGTTTCTTCATGAATTGAGCATAAAAAGGACCTATATCATTGTTTGGCAACAAATTTATAATATGCATAATTCTAACAAAATGGTTGCTTGCACATTTTGTAGAACTAGGGAGTATAACCATATCAGTTCAAGATAATAATTCATACTCAAGAAATGAAGGAAGGAGAGGGATCCTTCAGTCATGATAAAGAAGCCAAAGGTCAAAATATTTGGTAATGCACAAACATCATCAAATGAACACAAGAGAAGAGGGGAACAAGAAACCTTAATAGAGACTATGAGAAGCCTAAAAATAGAAGTGCAGAGTTACAAAGAAGACAATGAGAGGTTGATGAGAGAACAAAATCAGATAAATTCTCAAGTACTGCAAAGCCTAAATTAGTTGCATAGGAAAGCAAGGAATGGATCAGACTTAATGAAGGAGGAAGAAGAAAGATACTATGAAAGAAGAGGTAACTACAAAATAGTTGCTCATTCAAGAAGTACCACCATAACTCATAGACATCACTCACCGCCTTACTCAACAAGGAAATTTTATGCATCTGAAGACTCCATAAGCAGTCGAAACGTGTCTCCTGTTAGGAACCAAAGAAGAAGGCATGAATTGGACAATTTGCAAGGATAGTTGAGGAAGCTTAAGCCACCATCCTTTGATGGTGAAAGAGAAATATAAGATGATGTTGAAGCATGGTTTCTTTGACTCATGAGGTATTTTCAGTTTCATAACTACTCCTCAAACCTAGAAGAAAGAATTGTCACATATGATTTACATGGGAAAGATGCTATGTGGTGGGATCAACTGAAGCAAGTTGAGAAAATTAATGATAGAAGGATCACTTGGAAGAAGTTCAAGAAATATTTTCAGAAGGAGTACCTTTAATAACACTTCTATGATAAGAAGATGCAAGAGTTCTTTGAGCTAAGGTTGGGAAGCATAACCAGGACAGAATATGAGAAGAGGTTCTTGGGATTGCTAAAGTATTTAGGATTTATCAAAGATGAAAAAGTGAATATACAAAGGTTTTCAAGTGGAATGCCATCCTTTTATAAAGAGAATAGTCAATATGATGACCCTAGGACATTGAATTAGACCATCAGGAAGGCTAAGTACCTGTATGAGCAAGGAAAGGGAAAATAATCCATGCAAAAATATGTGAAGGATAAGAAGAAGGAGAAATATGATAAGAGGAGAAAGAGGTTCAAACCTCCTTTCAATATAAACAACCCTAATAAAAATCAACAAGATCAATCTGCTAAGGATGAATCCAAGAAAGAGGATTCCTTGGGGAAAAGAAGAAGACCACCAATCCAGTTTTGGGGATGCAAGGAAAATCACATACACAAGGATTTCCCTCTTAGAGGAGATAAAGAAAAGAACATACACAACATTCAAGAGGATACAATAGTGGAGGACATGGGAAAGATATATGCAGCCTTAGAAGATCGACAAGCAGGGTACCAATCTAATATGATCGAAGTGGAAGGTAAGATCATTAATCAACATGTTGCTATTTTAATTGATTCAGGACCAAGTCATTGTTACATTGATCCTAAAATAATGGTTAGATTACATTTGGAGAAAAACAATCTCGGAAAGTCAAGTTTGGTTTAGCTAGCCATTGGAACCAAAAGAAGGATCAATGAGGCTGTCAAAAGTTGTCGAATAAATCTTTATGGAGTAAATACAATTTTTGATATGAATATCATCCCATTAGGATCTTGTGACATCCTAATTGGAATGGATTGGTTGGACCAACACCATGCTATCCTAGATTGTCATAACAAGACCTTTACATGTCTTGATGAAGAAGGAAAACAAAGCAACGTGAAAGGAATTCCAAGGCCAATTTCTATAAAGGATATTTCAGCCTGACAACTGAAGAAATGTTTTAGGAAAGGATGTCAATTGTATGCAGCTCATGTGAAAGAGTTGGAAAAGAAAAAATAGCCAAGTCTTGAAGATTTTCCAGTATTGCAAGAGTTTAAGGATGTATTCCAAGAAATACCATGATTTCCACCAAAGAGGGAGATATATTTATCTATTGATTTAGTACCAGGAGCTTCCCCAATATCAAAAACACCTTACAGAATGAGTACACTTGAATTGAAATAATTACAAATGTAATTGGAAGAGTTGTTGAGGAAAGGGTACATACATCCAAGTGTTTCACCTTGGAGAGCACCAATACTCTTGGTCAAAAAGAAGGATGGAACATTGAGGTTGTGTATAGACTTTAGACAACTGAATAAATGCATTATGAAGAACAAATACCCTCTACCCAAAATTGATGACCTCTTTGATCATCTAACATGAGAAAAGATATTTTAAAAGATAGACTTGAGATCCAGATACCATTAGGTAAGAATCAAAGAAGAAGACATCAATAAGACATCCTTCATAACCATGTATGGACATTATGAGTTTGTAGTGGTTCCATTTGGATTGACCAATGCACAGATTGTCTTTATGTGCTTAATGAATGGCATATTCAGAAATTATCTAGATAAGTTTGTCATTGTGTTCTTTGATGACATACTTATTTATTCAAAATCCAAGGAAGAGCATGAACATCACTTGAGGTTGGTGTTACAAGTGCTAAGGGAACACCAAATTTATGCCAAGCTTAGTAAGTGTTATTTTTACCAAGAACAAATCCATTATTTGGGTCATATTATTTTAGAACAAGGTATAACAGTAGATACAGAAAATATTGAAGCCATTAGAGGATGGCCAACACCCAAGAATGTTTTAGAAATCAGATCTTTTATGGGATTAGCCAGATACTACAGGAGGTTTATAGCAGGGTTCTCTAAGATTGCTCATCCCATAATTTTTTTACAAAGGAAGGGAATCCAGTTTGAATGGACAACATAGTGTGAAGAGAATTTTAATTTGTTAAAGGAATTTCCTACTAGTACACCTATTTTTAAGATTGCTAACCCAAATGAGAATTTTGTGGTATGTACAGATGCATGGAAGGAATGACTTGGTGAAGTCCTCACTCAAAATGGACATGTCATTGGTTATGAGTCCAGAAAATGCAATGAACATGAGAGGAATTATGCCACACATGATTCAGATCTTGTTTCCATAGTTCATGCATTGCATATGTGGAGGCATTATCTCATGGGAAAAAGATTCGAATTAAGGACATACCATAGTGGTCTGAAATATCTTTTTGAACAACCAAATTTGAATGTTAGGAAAACAAGATGGATTTAATTTTTGAGTATGAGTTTGACATCAAGCATATCAAGGGAAAATAAAATAAAGTTGTTGATGCACTCAACAAAAAATTACATATCATGCATGCTACAACTGTTAGTATGCATCAATCATATTTAAAGAGATTTTTTTTAGATGTTGTTGTTACAAATCAACATTACCTATAGGTAAAAGAAAATTTATAGCAAGAAAACGTACAACATAAAATTAAAGAGTACGAGATTAAGGAAGATGGATTACTTATGCACAAAAATAGAATTTTTGTTCCTAGTTCAGGAGAACTTAGGAATTTGGTGTTAAAAGAAATGCATAATGTTCCATATGCTGGACATCTTGGTTACCAAAAAACAATTGCAGTAGTAAGAAGCCAATTTTTTTGGCCAGGAATGAAGAAGGACGTTGCCGATTACATTTCTAGATGTATGGAATTACAGAGAGTAAAAGTTGAGCATAGACACCCAACGGGTTTTCTCCAGCCATTGCCAATTCCAAAGAAGAAATAGAAAGTGGTAACCATTGATTTTTAAACTAAATTTCCCAGGACAACAAGGCAACATGATTCCATAATGGTAGTTTTGGATAAATTAACAAAGGCCGCTCATTTTGTTCCTGTGAAGATGACTCATACAATAACTAATATTGCAGAAATTTACATAAGGGAAATTGCTAGGTTGCATGGGATACCTAAAGAAAATATTTTAGACATAGATACAAAGTTTACTTCAAATTTATGGAGGGGATTATTTAAAGAATTTGGTACAAATATGAATTTTAGCACGACAACATCCACAGTCAGATGGGAGTACATAGAGATTCAACCAAGTGATTGAAGACATCTTGAGAATGTATGTGATCGATAAATCATCTAAGTGGGAAGACTACTTGCATTTGGTTGAGTTCGCCTATAATAATGGGTATCAAGCTTCATTGAAGATGAGCCCATTTGAGGATTTGTATGGTAGAAAATGCAATACTCTAGTGAGTTGGGACAACCCAGCAGATAGAGTAGTACTTGGGCCATAATTGTTGAAGGACATGGAAGACCATATGGTTAGAATTAAGAAATTTTTTAAGGCAGCTCAAGATAAACAAAAAAATTATTCAGATAAGAACATGAGAGCTAGAGAATTTAAAGTTGGGGAGCATTTTCTTTTAAAAGTGAATCCCAAGAAGAGATCATTGAAGTTGGGTAGTTGTACAAAGCTAGCAGCCAGATTCCATGGTCCATTTGAGGTCTTGGAAAAAATAGAGTTAGTTGCATACATGCTTGCATTGCTTGCTTCCATGAATGAGCATAATGCATTTCGTGTCTCTTTGCTGAAAAAGTATATACATGATCCTAACCATGTTATTGATTGGAATTTGATTCAGGTAGAGCCATAGGGAGACTTTCAAGTCCATCCAGTGCGCATATTAGATAGAAAATTCAAAATGATCAGTAATCGAGTTACAAAGATGGTAAAATTTCAGTTGACCTGTTACAGTCCTGGAGATGCTACTTGGGAGCATGAAGATGCCATGCGGGTAGAGTACCCATGACTTTTTGAATAAATTTTGAAATTTTGATTTATGTTTTGTATATGCATTGAGGACAGTGCCAAAATAAGGGGAAGGGAATGTAATACCCCACTTTTGAGTCCCCATATGAAATAATGTATTTTGTTTATTTGATGAAAGGCTGGAGTGACCAAACAATTAAATATGACAATGTGCCTAGAAAATGTAATGCTATGATCATTATTAATAATAAAATACATCACTGGCTGCAAGATAGGCAAGGGAAAGAGTTATAGGGGCTATGATTCCACGAGAGAGGGGGGCTTAAGGGGCTAAGTCATTTTATCATATTTTATTTACCCATAATTGTTTTAATGGAGATAAGTGGTTACTTGAGTTTCTTGGGGAAGGCCATGTGGTTCTTTATTTGCAAGTAAATATTTAAACTCATCTTGTGGGTTGTTTGGGGGTTCTTCTTCACTCACTATGTTTATTCATTTTTCGTTGTTCACACTCCATTTTTTTCACTTTTTCACTCATTCATTCTTGTTGTTGGAATGGGACTATGGGAGTGAATTATTGAGGAGGAAGACATTGTTTGATGGATGTAACAATGGCTGGTATATTATTTCCATGATTTTGTGCCTACATGTCTAAGATGTATTGAGATGTGTTGAATTTTATTCATAGTTGTGAGTCCTAAGAGTCCCATCATGGTTCAGATGCACTGGATCCCTAGAAGGAGGTGGAAAACCTAAGGGATTGTGTGGTAGAGAAGGGGGTCCCTCCTCTTGGTGTGTAGGCTGGAAGAGAAGAGAAGAGAGATGGTGTACTTTGGATTGTTTTATGTTGAGAAACCTGTGAGAGCTTGAGTGTTGACGAGTTTGGAAAGATGAGTGACACCTTGGAATTAGGGATCCTTTTGAGGATCACGAGGACTAATTGAAAGAATGAACTTCCCGTTGTGGATTCATAGGCCTGTCTTGGGGGTGACATTGTTGTTGAGGCTTGGTGATGCAAGAGCATGGTAGAAATCCAAACCACATGCCTAGTCAAAGAAACAACTGAACGTGCGGATGCAAAAAGGACACGGTTTCATGAAAACGTTTTGAATTTTGAAATCTGAAGCATTAATGTAATAGCTAGGAGAAGCGTACTTACATTTATGTCTTGGAGATATGAACAGATTTGGAGAAATTATTCTCATCTGCCAAATGTAATAGGAATTTAAGTCTGTTTAATGAAAGTAGGTAGATTTGATTTATTACATTAGACAGTTTAGAAGCGTAGGAGGGAAAACAGATATATACACCCTCACCCTTGTATCATGGTAGCAAGGAACATTATCATCATTTGGAATTCATAAGATGTAGAGCTGCAACAAAGAACTGTAGAGAATAACCCATGTACAGGAGCACTTGAGTTAGTATATAAAGCTTTGACTCAATCTTCATGGTGTTATGATGCTTACTGTTTACATTTGTTAAATGGTATGTTTACAATTGTTTATTTTCTTTGTTATGCATTTGTTTCAATGCTGTGTTGAGTGTATGAAGTCTGAGAGAGAAGAAGAATGAGTTTCAATTGTTTCTCTTCATGATAATTCCTACAAAGAGTGTAGTGAACGTCCACGAGGTGTGTGTTGACGGGGATCTGAGTTTTATCTTAGAGAGATCAAGAGAGATATTGTTGTTCTCATAACTAGCAGAAGTGCAGGTGAAGCACAAAGCCATGCAAGGTGTGCACAGGCTGGTTGAAGCCTTAGAACTTATCAACTAAGGTGAAGGTTGAAGGACTACTGTTGCAAAGGGTGCACAGGGTCGGAGTCTCAAATAACTAGAGGTTATTTGAAGGTTTTCCGCAAGGAGTGCGAGCAAGGATCCTTTTGGGAAGATTGAGTTTACAAGCGAAAGCTCAGAAGGGGTAGCACCTTTGAAGTGTTCAAAGGGAGATAGAGATCAAAATCGTCTCATAGAAGTCAAGTTCAGGAGGGAGAATACCGAGTCATTTGGGAAGAAGTCATTGAGAAGTGAATTGGGCAGTCATAATTCTCCATGGAGAACTCACGAAATCACAAGGACCGTAGGATCCAAAGGAGCTATAAGGTGGTTAGGAGTTGGATGAATCCGCCACCCTGACATCAAGAGTCAACACGAACTGTTGATAGTGGTCAGTTTGAGCCAACAAATCATTTCGGGGATTTGGGGATTGTAAGTTTTGAGTGCAGGCCAAAACCTTTGGTCACTCTAACTCCTAAATTGCGAAAGGAATCATCAAGTGTGAAATTGAATGGTAGGAATACTTCATGGAGAAGTGCCGAAGACCTGAGAACCATCGGATCTTGCAAATGAGAAAAGGGGTTAAGGTGAGTACCTTTTCAATCACCCGAAAGCTCAGGAGGAGTAGTGGCCGTTGGATGAGAAGCAACAGGATCCATTGATTCCCCTTTGGAGTGGAATTTCAACATTTCGTCATTTCGGCAATTTCGATGACAAGGGGCTGGGGCACTTTGCGTTGAAACCCCCGAAGTCGTGAAACACGACGTGTATTTGGAGTAGGGCTGTGGTCACAGAGGAAGCGAATTGGAATTTCGACATTTCAACATTTTGGAGTTTGGGGAATCATAAGGGAAGAAGAATAACTGTGGCTGTTCGCTCAAGTCCCGAAAAGACGAAATTAGTGGGCGTGTGTTCGACGCATTGAAGGAGTCAACCTTCGTTGACAATTCACATTTCGTCATTTTCCAGGAGCTGTGGAAATACATCAGGACTCTCCAACTTCCAAAACTCGAAGTCCTTTGTGGCTTAAACAAAGGGTTTAATTAACCCTTGGCGTGGTTTTAGTGAAGATCCTGCGTGGATCTTGGCCCGAGGGTCGGGGGGGCTGTGCAGGATCTTCACTAAAACCACATCGAGGGTTAATTAAACCCTTTGTTTAAGCAACAAAGGACTTTGGGTTTCGGGATTTGGAGAGTCCCGATGTATTTCCAAAGATCTTGGAAAATGCCGAAATGTGAATGGTCAACGAAGGTTGACTCCTTCAATGCGCTGAACACACGCCCACTAATGTCGGCTTTTCGGGACTTCAAAAAATTGTTGAAATAATGTAACTGCAAAGAGTATTCTTATTATTATTGATATTTTTTTCATAGGATCAATCCCCATTGTGGATTGATCATGTCGGATATTGTAATAGGACCAAATCCCCTTTTGCGGATTGGTCAAAAGATAATTGTAATAGGCAGAATAAGAAGTCGGCCCCAATAGTTAATTAAGAGACCCATAAATATAATAAAGGTGGGTTTACCCACCCAGATTGAGAAGTTGGCCCTGCCAGTGAAGAGACACTTCACACATGCCANGGCACATATCTTGGAGAGGACTTTCTGTTTTAGCATAAAGATCTCTTGGCATTGTATTGGCTATCTATATTAAGGAAGTTTTGCTAGGTTTTCTTCCCCTAGAGGGTTTCCCAGGATAAATGCTGTGTCTCTTGTGAATGTGTATTTCTCAGTGATCTTGTTCTTATGTTGCTATTATCTATTGAAATGCAAAGAACTATAATAATGACATAAACATTAACATGGTATCAGAGCCAACCTGAAGGAATCATATTTCGCAAGAGAAAAATGTCACTGTTGTCGTACCTACAAATTAGGGTTTTTCAAAAGTGAATCTTTTCATCTTCAAAATCACCTAGAAAGTTGTGCCCTCCCTCAAGGATCATTTTGGCACCTTCAGCGCACCTTTTCAGTGGTTGAATCTCCCAAAAAGTGAAACCCTAGTTTCACAAAAGTACTAGAAGTACCAGAAAACCAGTACCATAAGTACCAGAAGTACCAGAGTACCAGAAGCACCAGTCCAGAAATCCGCAGATCAGATTTGAAGGGGAAAAATTTGGATTTTCTCAGATCCAAACACACCAGGCAGCTCGCCTTAGCCAAGCACATCTCTCGGTAAGTTCAGTTTTTGATTTTGAGCACTTTCATTTTTCGGTCATTTTCCTAGCTCCAGGTAAAGATGTCTGCAAGCATTAAGCTTGTTGATAAGTTAGAAGGAGTGGAAAATTTCCGTGCCTAGAAGTATAGGATTGGCCTCATTCTTGAAGAGAATGACCTAGCAAGATTCGTCAAAAATGAAGTATCGGAACCCGACGATGCCATAGAAAAGACAAAGCATCAAAAGAACACAATAAGGGCCAAAAGAATCATTGCAGATTCAATCAAGGACCATCTGATCCCTTATGTGTCATCCAAGAATGATCCGGATTATTTTCGACATGGAATGAGAGCAGAGATATAATAAGGAAATGCACAGAGATATCCCAGATATTCAATAATATAACAGAAATGTATCAGAGATGCAACCATAAACACAGATATACAGTAATACACGATTTCTATTAATGAAAGAAATGTACAGAGACTGTAAAAATACAGAGTGAAAGACTCGCTAGAATGGTGGGAGCTTATCTCTGAGAAGAGATGTGACGGCTACTCGCATTCACAAGAAGATAATTACAATGAGGCTTTGAAGGCCCTTTACAATAAGAGGGAATGTGAAAATTCCTAGACATCCAAAAACCTAACCCTAGGAGATGAAGCGTCAAAAGTCATGTGGGCCCCGTTTGGGTAAGTTGGTGCATCAACTTTCGAGGGTCGTAACTTTTGCATACGATCTCCGTTTTAGGTGTATGATAGCTCGTTGGAAAGATCTATCCGAGAAATACAATGCTTGAGACAAAATAGCATCATAAATGTTATTTTACAAGAGCAACATACCCAAAAAAACATTGTTTAGGGCCTCAAAATGGCCCCGGAAGTTCAGGACTGGAAAAAAAACTGCTAAAAATAGTAAATTACCAAAATTGTCAGAAAACTGTTTTGGGACAATTGGAGAAGGTGGGTGGCCATTGATATCCACCTAGATCAATCCTCCCTCCTTAGGAAGCAATGGTCTCCATTACATTGAGTTCCCGGGGGAGAGGGGAAAGCGATTGCTAAAACTGAATCTTGGTGATTTGGTTGCCTTGCTGGAGAAGTGGCGTTGCTTAGCTTGTTGAAGGCTATCACGAACCTTTGCATGGAAGGTTTGGACCTTTTTAACTAGTCTGGCTATTTCAGATGACTGTGTGCAAAAGGAATCTTTGTGCTTTGTTGCAACCTTGTCGACCTGCTTCTGGTGGATAGAAGGTGCTTGGGCCGAGGCTGTAGTGGTTGCAGTATCCTTTTGTTCCCCTTTTGAACAGATTATGGAGAAGATGAATTTTGTAGTATGAGATACTACCTTGTAGCACTGTTTAGGTGGGGCAGTAGTTGGAACTACCTCTGGTATCCTGTAGAGATGACCCCCCAGAGTAATAATGACACTACGGGGTCGAGACTCATAGATAGCATGGTGTTTCCACATATATGGCTGGCCCAAGAGAACATCACAGACATCCAGTGGGGCAACATCACATAATACCTCATCCTTGAAGGGTTGGATGCCGTATGACAATCGACACTGCTTGCTGACACGAAGATCTCGTCCTTGGCGAAGCCACCCGATGCTGTATGGTTGTGGGTGTGGTGTTGTCGACAATCCCAACTGTTTGACGACCTCTGCTGAGATGAGGTTCTTATAGCTTCCACTATCAACAATAAAATGCAGCGGGGTCCCCTTCACCCACATCTGTGAATGAAAAAGGTGCTCCCCCTCTTCTGGATCTGTTGGTTCTTCTGGCTAAATTACTGCGGTCGTGACAATAGCAGTGGGGTCTGCGTCAATGATATGTCTTTTATCATTGTTTTCAAAATCAGATTCAGAATCAGGTTTTGACTCCTTGTCTTTGATCTCGGCCACCAATGACTATTTTGAGCAACATTCATCGGTGTTGTGCCAGGGGATTTTGTGGAAATCACACCATTTTCCAGTTTCCTTTTTTGTCTTCCCGT
>JASDQU010736395.1:161569-179694 GCA_032191745.1 Picea mariana | reverse complement strand
ATAGGAGACTAGGAGGTATAATTACAAATAATGGCCTAAAGCCGACATAATTAAAATAACATTACTAATCTAAATTACAACTAATGGCCTAAAGCCGACATAAATAAAATAGCATTACTAATCTAATATGCCCCAATTAAGGGGTAATGGGCCAACATTAGGGCTTAACATTCTATTCCTGAGAGATTACTGGATGTTGGAATTTTGGAGCCAGCTTGGAAAGATCATTTTCCATAGAAAATTAAAGAGCTTAAAGATCAGTTTCAGAAAGCTCATTTCACCATTGCTCCTCTCCAACAGGAAATAAGGGAAATGAAAGTGAGAATTCATGAACATCTGAATGATTGTGAGAATGCTCTCACTAACATCATGAGGAAGATGAAAATAAGTTTTCCCCTGCACAACCAATTGTGTGAAGACAATTGAAAGAAATACCCATTGTGTAAACTTTCTATGCAACTATTGTAGCTTACATTTACACAATGAGATGCAACAACATACTATGCAAACATGTCAAGGACCTAGGCCAACATTTGGATCAACCTAAGATCATCTCCAACTATTCTAAGTGAATCACACCAGTGTTAAAGTTTCAAAGCATGTGGAAGAATATTCATTTTTGAAATATTGTTATGTATTTAATATAGTAAAAAAAACTTCTATTTTTAGCAAGTACTTTGTAGTTTGTTCCTATTTTAATGTAATCGGATCCAAATTTGAAGGAGAGTGGTTGAATATCGACCTTTCTAACTTAGGGATGTATTTTTACTTTATATTGGATTGTTTTGAATGTACAAAGGATTGGCATAAGTGTAGAGGACATTTTGTCTTGAATTTTTTGTAATGTTTCTGAAGTTAAATGAAACATTAGTGCAGGAGTACAGTGTTATTCATACCATAGATTCTTGTGGTGGTGATCTGAAGTGTATTTTTCTCTCTCATGTATGTACCTCCTGTTTTATTTTCTCATTTCATCTGCAACCTTTCTACACTTAAATTGGAAATCCAATGGTCTAGAATTAATCTAATATTGATGCTTTAGATTCAAGTAATTTAAGTACTGTTATTTCTTCTTAACTCAATCATAATTCATATCAGTTGGTGCTATGAATGTAATTAATTGTTTTCTTTTTCTTCCATTATACAACAAAAATATTTTAAACTGAAATATTATCACCTATCTAGCCTCTGCTTCCTTGATAGTTTTACCCACCAAGTACTGATAGTTCCATTTTCTTCAAAGTTGATGCCATTGACCAACAAATTCTTTTTCCTCCCTTCCAGAAAACTTTATACATCTATTCATTAAATCAATATCTAGCCATTGATCCTTAAGAGAAAACTTATCTTTCATAGACCAAGTGACAAGAGAGATCCCTCTTTGAACTGAAAAGGATATTTTCAGTTCTAAAGTGGTTTTGTGGTTACCTATGTGATTTTCTTCCTCATCCAAGCAATTTACATAGTGCTAACAACATGGAAAGGCATGAGATGGAAATGAAATGCATTGTATGGAAAGGAATGGTATGGAAATAGAAGGCATGGCAAGGCATGGTATGGAAAGACATGGCATGTGAAGATATACCATACCATAACAAGGCATGGCATGGCATGGTATGGCATGGGAAGGAAAGTCATGGAAAGGGATTGCATGGAAAGGCATGGTATGGAAAGGCATGGTATGGAAAGACAAGGCATGGGAAGTGAATGAAGGACATGGCATTGCAAAGCATGGTATGGAAATGAATGGCATGGAAAGTCATACCATACCAGAGAAAGG
Organism: Picea mariana; assembly: GCA_032191745.1. Taxonomy (NCBI): domain Eukaryota; kingdom Viridiplantae; phylum Streptophyta; class Pinopsida; order Pinales; family Pinaceae; genus Picea; species Picea mariana. The sequence goes on along the minus strand of JASDQU010736395.1, from coordinate 177,914 downwards.
CATGGCATGGCATGGTAAGGAAAGACATGCAAAGGAAATGCATGGCATGGGATGGAAAGGAAAGGAAATGCATGGCATGGCAAGGCAAGGAAATGCAAGGCATGACATGAAAAGACATGCAAATGCAAGGCATGACATGGCATGTCATGGCATGGAAAGGAAAGGCATGATATAGAAAGGCATGGTATGGAAAGACAAGGCATGGCGAGTGAATGCAGTGCATGATATGGAAATGCATGGTATGGAAAGACAAGGCATGGTGAGCGAATGAAATGCATGGTATGGAGGGGCATGGCATGGAAAGGCACACCATAGGAAAGCAAGGCATGGCATGGAAATGCAAGGAATGAAATGGCATGACATGGCAAGGAAAGGCATGGCAAGGAAATGCATGACATGGCATGGAAAGGTATGACATGGTATGGAAAGACAAGGCATGACATTGCAAGGCATGGTATGGAGGGGAATGGAATGAAAAGGCATACCATATGATAGCAAGGAATGACATGGAAAGGTAAGGCATGGAATGGCATGGAAATGCAAGGCATCCAAAGGCAAGGCAAGGAAATGCATGATCCGGATTATTTTCGGCATGAAATGAGATCGGAGATATAATAAAGAAATGCACAGAGATATCGTAGATGTTCAATAATATAACAGAAATGTATCAGAGATGCAACCATAAACACAGATATACAGTAATACACGATTTCTATTAATCAGAAAAATGTACAGAGACTGTAAAAATACAGAGTGAAAGACTCGCTAGAATGGTGGCGGCTTATCTCTGAGAAGAGATGTGATGGCTACTCACATTCGGAAGAAGATGATTACAATGAAGCTTTGAAGGCCCTTTTACAATAAATGGGAATTACAAAAGTCCTAGACATCCAAAAACCTAACCCTAGGAGATGAAGCACCAAAAGTCATGTGGGCCCCGTTTGGGTAAGTGAGTACATCAACTTCCCGGGGTCGTAACTTTTGCATAGATCTCCGTTTTAGGTGTGTGATAGCTCATTGGAAAGGTATTGTCGAGGAGATTCATTTTGGGGGCTCAATTATTCCTTCGACTATCATTGAAAACCTTGATATCGAAAAACCTTCATTTGGACCCTCAAAATGGCCCCAGAAGTTAAAACCTACTAAAAATAGTAAATTGCAAAAATGGCCAGAAAACTGTTTTGAGCCATTTGGACAAGGTGGGTGGCCATCGATATCCACCTGGATCAATCCTCTCTTCTTAGGAAGCAATGGTCTCCATTGCGTTGAGTTCCCGGGGGAGAGGGAAAAGCATTTGTTGAATCTGCATCTTGGTGAGCTGCTTGTCTTGCTGGAGAAGTTGTGCTGCTTAGTTTGTGGAAATCTGTCACGAACCTGTGGCTGGAAGTTTTGGACCTTTTTAACTAGTCTGGATATTTTAGATGACTGTGTGCAGAAGGAATCTTCGTGCTTTTTTGCAACCTTGTCGACCTGCTTCTATTGGATAGAAGGTGCTTGGGCCGAAGTTGTGGTGGCTGCAGTATCCTTCTGTTCACCCTTTGAACAGATTGTGGAGAAGATGAAGTTTGTAGTATGAGATACTACCTTGCGGCACTGTTTAGGTGGGGCAGTAGTTGGAACTACCTCTGGTATCCTGTAGAGATGACCCCCCAGAGTAATAATGACACTACGGGGTCGAGACTCATAGATAGCATGGCGTTTCCACATATATGGCTGGCCCAAGAGAACATCACAGACATCCAGTGGGGCAACATCACATAATACCTCATCCTTGAAGGGTTGGATGCCGTATGACAATCGACACTGCTGGCTGACACGAAGATCTCGTCCTTGGCGAAGCCACCCAATGCTGTATGGTTGCGGGTGTGGTGTTGTCGACAATCCCAACTGTTTGACGACCTCTGCTGAGATGAGGTTCTTCTGGCTTCCGCTATCAACAATAAAATGCAACGGGGTCCCCTTCACCCACATCTGTGAATGAAAAAGGCGCTCCCCCTCTTCTGGATCTATTGGTTCTTCTGGTTGAATTGCTATGGTCGCGACAATAGCAGTGGGGTCTGCGTCGATGATCTGTCTTTTACCAGTATTTTCAAAATCAGATTCTGAATCAGGGTTCGGCTCCTTGTCTTTGATCTTGGCCACCAATGGCTATTTTGAGCGACATTCATCGGTGTTGTGCCAGGGGATTTTGTGGAAATCGCACCATTTTCCGGTGTCCTTCTTTGTCTTCCCGTGACCCTTCTTTTCCTGTGGCTTGGAATGGTTTTCATGAGACTGTTTGTTAGGGTTGTCTTTGTCATACTTTGGTTGTTTTGGATTTGCAGACCCGAACTCCCGTTTGTTCTAGTGTTTAAATTTTTGCTCGATTTTAACAGCATATCGATAGGCAGCACCGAGTGATGAGATGTCCAAAAAATCCATTTCATTTTGGATGTATCTGTGTAGAGCCCCATGGTATTTTAGAACCAAATGTCATTCGAAGTCTTTGATACCCAGCTTGGTGCTAAAGGTATGGAAGATATTGGTGAACTCTGGAACTGATTGGCCCCTCTCTTTCCGCAGTGTGGTCCATCTCATATACTGGTCCTCATAGTTTCCAACAGGGTAGTACTGTTCCTTTACCGCATCCATAAAAAAATCCCAAGTGGGCTCAGCTCCATATATTCCAGACTCCTCTGTGGAACTCTGCTCCCAATAAGTTTCCCACCAATGTTTGACATGGGGGAGAGCCTTAAGGAGTGCGAAGGTGATCTTCTCCTTGTCGAAAAAATTGTGAACAGAGAAATAACCTTCTAGCAGATTTAACCATTTATCTAGGGCATCTGCATCTATTTGACCTTCAAATACTGGAATATCAAAATTAACCTGTACCTTGAAAGGCGAGGTGCCTCCAAAGTGGCTCCTTGATGAAGATGCACCTTATGCTATCGGTAGGCATTGAAGGATGTGGGAAAAATCTCCATCATTTCGTCCCTCTGTCGCGTGAGAGCTTTCTCAAGCAACAGACTGATAGGATCGTCTGCTCCATCATTTTTCTTTTCTTCTGCCATTGAGGGTTTCTTGGGTGTGCGAGAGCGATTTTCCTCAAGAGAGACAAGATCGAGACCCAACTTGTTATACTCAGACCTCGTCGGGGACATGCACTGAAAAAAACGATCAAGAGCAACCTGCTCTGATACCACTGATCCGGATTATTTTCGGCATGAAATGAGATCGGAGATATAATAAAGAAATGCACAGAGATATCGTAGATGTTCAATAATATAACAAAAATGTATCAGAGATGCAACCATAAACATAGATATACAGTAATACATGATTTCTATTCATCAGAAAAATGTACAGAGACTGTAAAAGTACAGAGTGAAAGACTCGCTAGAATGGTGGCAGCTTATCTCTGAGAAGAGATGTGATGGCTACTCGAATTCGCAAGAATATAATTACAATGAGGCTCTGAAGGCCCTTTTACAATAAACGAGAATGCAAAAAGTCCTAGACATCCAAAAACCTAACCCTAGGAGATGATGCGCCAAAAGTCATGTGGGCCCCGTTTGGGTAAGTGAGTACATCAACTTCCCGGGGTCGTAACTTTTGCATACGATCTCCGTTTTAGGCGTGTGATAGCTCGTTGGAAAGGTATTATCGAGAAGATTCATTTTGGGGGCTCAATTATGCCTTCAACTATCATTTCAAACCTCGATCTCGAAAAACCTTCATTTGGACCCTCAAAATGGCCCCGGAAGTTAAAACCTGCTAAAAATAGTAAATTGCAAAAATGGCCAGAAAACTATTTTGAGCCATTTGGACAAGGTGGGTGGCCACCGATATCCACCTGGATCAATTCATGACAAGGAAAGGCAATGCATGGCATGGAAAGGAAAGACAATGCAAGGTATGGCATGGAAAGGAATGCAAAGGCAAGGCATGACATGACATGGCATGGAAAGGAAAATAATGATATGGAAAGGAATGGTATGGAAAGACAAGGCATGGAAATTGAATGCAAGGCATGGTATGGAGAGGCATTGAAAGGAAAGGAATACCATACAATAACAAGGCATGGCATAGAATGACATGGAATGAAAAGGCATGGCATGGCATGGAATGGAAAGACAAGGCATGGAAATGCAAGGAATAAAAAAGGCAAGGCATGGCATGACATTGAAAGTCAAGACAATGCGTGTCATGAAAAGGGAAGGAAATGCATGACATGACAAGGAAAGGGATGGCATGGCAAGGCATGCAAAGGAAATACATGACATGGCATGGCATGGAAGACAAGGCATGGAAAGACATGGAATGACATGGCATGACATGGAAAGGAAGGGAAATGCATGGAAAGGCAAGGAAATGCAAGGAATGGCATGGCAAGGAATTCAAAGGCAAGGCATGGCATGACAAGGTAAGGAAAGAGATAGAATGACAAGGCATGACATGACATGACATGGCATGGCAAGGCAAGGCAAGACAATACACCTTGACACGTTTTATTACATTTTTGTCATAATTTTCAACCCTTTAGGGCTTGATGTATTGAAATTTTTCTTTGGAAGGATTAACATTTGGATGTGGTCTAGCTGAATGAGTATCGAGATCATCTTCAAAATTACCTATAAACTAGTTAATTCTCAAAGTACATTTGAAGCATATTACAATGGGCCAAAATGTCCTAGAAAAATATTCATTTGTGAAATATAAGAGAAGAAGATACATAGACCAATTAACTCTGAAAGGATTTTTATAGGAAAACATAATCATGTATAGCACAAAATGGAGAGGGTTGGCACTTGTAGTTATGTAATCGAATTTATAGTTGATAGTTAAAATGTATAACAATTTTTTTTATGATCTTTACTAATGTTTATTGGAATTGTTGCATGTTTTACATCATTGGAATGACTTCTTATTTGTAACTTATTTGAAATTTTATTATGGTATGTGCACTTTGATATGATGTAATATGATTATGGTTTCATTTCATTACTTGTAATATTAGAAATATAACACAAAAATTAAATATTGCATGAAATAAATAATAACTTTTCATTTTGAATATTCTTTTTTGTAGAACACGAGTCTTCCAGAAGATCCAGTTGATACTCATGAGATAGATCCACATTATAATGGGTCTGATATAGACATGGGAGATGATGATGATGAGGCAGATGTAGAAGACACTATGAATGACAACGATTATGACCACATTGATGATGACCTAGTTGTTGGTAGTATCCAGTGACTTTGATCATATAGACTCCATCATGGATCATTGTTGATATATCGTTATGATGCCTATTTTCATGTTTACTATCATATGTATCATTTTCACCTGCAATACCATATTATTGAGTTTTATCATTTTGAATTATATCATTTGGAAATATATCATCTTGACTTGTATAATTTTGACATGTATCATTTTGAGTTACATCATTTATCATTTTGACTTATATCATTTGGACATATATCATTTTGAATTACATCAACTGTTGGCCATGTATCATTATGACATGTTATTGATCTACTGTCATATTTGACTTTCACTTGTTGTAGTTATATATGATGATGATCTTATTAGTATTAAAGATATAAGTTGTTTGACATGACACTTATCTAATATTGATATATTTGACTAGTTTTATTTATAGATGATGATCATGTTATAATCATTATCTTGTTATTTTATATATACTGTATGTTGTAGATTTTATTTAGATGGAGATTTAATAAGTATAATGATGTTGTTAGTTTGTATGGATGTCCATTTCCCTAAAAATTCTTTACAAAACTATCATATAAAATACTTCAAATGCAATATGACTTACTTTATAATAATATAAAGTTTTTAAGATGCATGATATATTTAACTAATTAAATTGAAATAAAAAAAAAAGTTAAATTACTAAATGGAAGATATAAAGGACGCGGCATGAGTTGTTAAAATGGAAGAAAAATGTGGCTCTAAAATGGAAGTAAAACTCAAAATTAAATTTGAAGCCATACTTGGAGCTATTTTCGGATCTAAGTAGGAAGCTAAATTGGTTGCTTAAAAAGAAGAAAAACTGGATGCTAATTAAGTAGCAAATCCCAACACTAAAAGGAAGCAAACCATGGACCTAAAAAAGAAGCAAAACCAGGCACTAAAAATGAAGCAAACCTTGGAACTAAAAGGAATCAAACCATGGAGCTAACAAGGAAGCAATTATGGAAGTAAAAAAAGATGCAATAATGGAAGCACATCTTGGTGTTAATTTGGAATCCAAACTAGAATTTGTTTTTGATGCTACACCAGAAGAAAAATAGGAAGCATGATTGGGGGATAAACTAGGCACTACACCTGGAGCTAAACTAGGCACTAAACTAGGAGCTAAACCAAGAGATAAACTAGGCGCCACACCTGGAGCTAAACTAGGAACTAAACCATGAGCTAAACTAGGTGCTAAACCATGATCTAAACTAGGAGCTACATCTAGAGATAAACTAGGCACTAAAACAAGAGCTCAACTAGGCGCTAAACGAGGAGCTAAACTAGGCGCTAAACAAGGAGCTAAACTAGGTGCTAAACTAGGTGCTAAACTAGATGCTAAATCATGAGCTAAACCGGGCACTAAATCAGGAGCTAAACGGGGTGCTAAATCATGAGCTATGTTGGGTGCTATTTAAGGAGCTATATCTCAAGTTAGGCGCTAATATAGGCACTAAAATAGGAGTAAAACTAGGTGCTAAACCAGGAGAAAAACTAGGTGCTAAATCAAGAGAAGAACTAGGTGCTAAACCATGAGCGAAACCAGGAGAAAAAATAGTCACTAAACCCGGTGCTAAATATGACGCCCATGTGAAGACATCATTTAGTGCCAGGTTTTACGCCATCCAATCATCCCAATTCATGCACTCAAATGCACTAAATTTCAGCGCTAATCTAGGCGCTAATGGTTTGTTTTGTTGTAGTGAACCTATTTTAAATCTATGCACTGGAAATCATGAATGTAATTAGAAGTAATGTGTCGACTTATCCTTGAGTGAGAAGGTTGTGTGTCAGAAGTTATAACCATATTTTAACCACTTGTAATTGATGTAAAGTGTATATAAAGGAATGTAAATGACAAGATGATGGTAAGATAGTTGGTTAATTAGCTCTTGAATTGAAATCTTAGTCTCAGATATTATATGGGGGAAGCAAAGATCAGGGTTCAGAACCATTGACTATTGTATGGGGTTATAAGATGTTTTATACATACCTCTGTTATAGACTGAATATAAAGGAACATGTGATGGTTCCCCCCTAAGTTTTCTATGTTATATGTATTGATTTGAATATCTAATGAATGGATGGTGAATGCATTACATTACATATTCTATTTTCTTATCATTTGAATATATTGTTGTCATATTCATTAGTGTGTAAAGTGAGATGTTATCCTTTTAGGATATTGAATATGCCATTGCTAATGGAATTTTTTGTTAGCTTGAGTTTAGAACCTAGGGTATAAATTTATTTCCAACAATCAGTTCCATTCCTAAGATAGGATAAAGCTATTAAAACATAAAGCATGGATATGTCATGGAGACCATCATAGTGGGAGATACAAGACTAGATGATTGAAAGAAAAATCAAGTTCACATAAAAATAAAACTAGAACCTACTACACATAGACCCTGGAGTGTGGAAGGACATGCATCCTTCCTCTATTTTTTTGCATGAATAGATAAAGAGGCATGGAGAAATTAATACTGTGAGGTGATATCAATAACCAATGGTTTGGGATTAAGCAATGGTCAACATATTAAAAACCCTAGATAATAAGTAGACTTGAGCAATTGAATTTTGGTTTGATAGAGTTAAAGACGTATACATTATGGAATCCGTTATTGAATATCATACTTTATTTAGTGTTGTTGAGCAAGAATTTGAGGTCAGACCAAGAAATAGGTTGTTGGAAAAAATACAATCATGGATTAAGATGTTATTTATTGAAAAGGGATTGATGTATATAAGACTGTACACCATGGTAGCATAAGTCCCTTGTGTCAGGGGGTAGGGGAAGAAAGAAGAGAGGTGAGATAAGAGGATAGAAATAAAAATGGATCCAAAGGCACATAAAAAGTTAAGAGTGGAAAGATATGATTGAATAAATGTGCTATGCAAGGTAGTTTGGAAATTCCAACTTGATAGTTATAAGAAAAGGGGAGAAACCATGGTAGAAAGTAGTAATGGGGTAAGAAAAATTAGAGGAAAGAAGCACATGAGTTAAATACTGCAGAGACCATGTGAGGTGCGTGTATAGGAGTAAAGACCATTATAGTGGTGAAATGTGCAAGAGGTGGAATCCTTAGCCCATTCTAAAATAGATGGTAGTAGAGTATATATAGTTGATGTTGGATCCCAATGGTTGATAAGAAATGTTGAAGACATGGATGAGGATGAAAGTGACACTTCAATCAATGGAAATGTTTAGATTGATGTTGGGGATGAATGTTGAGTCTCCATTTTGACACTTCTAATGCCCTATATTACCCCCCTATCTGAGCCTATTTTACCTATGTCATGTGTATCTAATTGATTGTTTCCTCCATAAATACACTCGATGACCTTGTTCACGTGCATAAGAGGTAACTTATGATTAAAGAATAATTTGTTTAGTTTTATTGAGTTAATTAGATTAAATTCTTGATTATATATGATCCTAATCACTTTGACTCTTAAGTAGCATGATCCAGTACCTAGTCTATTCTAGTACCAAGGCTCCACCTATTCGGGTACGAGCCTATGTTAATCCGTTACTAGACATAATTCAGAAATTTTGAATGTTTCTAGAAGAAACTCGGGCTCATGGGTTTTGTCCAAAGCGATGTTTTCATGTGGAAACGTGAGTTAGAATTCACCCAGCTCGTACGTGTGGACCTCCAGCTCAGGGGGAATGATTATGCCAAAATTAGCAAAAAAAACTCAAACTGTCGACTTGCGCCTCGATTTCCATGCATATGGTATTCAATCTAGAAATTCTAATACATGGGGTTTGTCTAGAATATGACAAATTGAGTACATCGTGGTCCGTTTTTAAAAATTAGAATTGGTTTGGGAAATATGGGTGGGGGACTAACTCGAATCTGCCCAAATTGTTAAAAAACACAGATTTTTGGGATTTATCCTAAAATTGTAAAAAATGTTTTCTTAGCTTAGGGATTCTATTTCATCCATTCCTCCATGGATCTTATGTATAAATAAGACCTCATAGGTATGAGTAGGGAGGAATTACTATGTTGTAAGATTGGTTCTTGAAGAAGGAATTGTTATGTTGTAGGTTTGATTTTTGAAGATTGTTGGTTGTACACCTATTTCTCAAGTAATGATATAATTTCAGTTTATGGATTATATGTGTGCATCTACATCATCTCTACTGTAAGTCCGTCTTAAGAGATTCCTTGTTGGTACAACAAGGGCTCACTGACCCAATCAAGGTAAGTCTCTTTGTAATTAATTGTGAATATGATTCTTGTTTTCTGTGTGTGTGAACAAAGTAATTTTATGTTTGATTACAACATCTAATTCCATCTCTGTCATGTTTCAGTGATACATTTGATAGCAGGTCATATAGATGTGTGGTAACTCTAAGTGAGTGGAAGATTTGTGTGCAATAAAAGATTTCTGAGTGCAATGATTTCTGAGTAGTTACTTGTCATCTTTGCGTGAGTATATGAGAACAATCATTTGATTAAATATTTTAGTGTTTATATAAACTAAATGTTATAGTGTGTGTTTTTATTTTTTCAATCTAGGAACAAGTTGGATCTCCATATTTCACCCTAAATGAATCGATAATGGAGTATCTCAACATATCTAGAATTTCTTCCAAAATTGATTAAGTTATGAGTGATTTCCTTTTAAATGGTGTGTGAAGAAAGTTTATCACTGTTTTTTATTGTTACAGGAAACAAGATCTGAGGTCAAATCTCCATTTCATGAGCCTCTAATGAACACATTTGTCACCTAAGAAAGAAACTTTTGCTTAACTATTTGGTTGAGAGGTTTTATTATCAGTTTTCTCTTCTAAGTTTGAAGTTGTGTGAAGCATTTGGATATTCTAAAACAGAGTGTTAGTTGTTGTTAAGAGTAGTAGCTACAGATAACTAAGTCAAAGTCCATCTTTCCACCTCATGAGCTTGTAAATGGACAAGGAATTATCTGAGCAAAACCTTTTGAGTGCATGATTGCAAGTTTTTCTTTCTAATTTATGAATTGTGTGAAGAGCGTTATCTTTGAAGTGTGAAAACAAAGTATTGGTTTTTATATGGTTTTCTTGATTGAACTATACTCATTAGACATAGGAACCTATCTGTTATCGACACATATACTACATCAACTCTTTTGATTACGAATCCTGGTTGATAATTTATTTTTGGTAATATATTATGCAAATAATTGCACCAACATTTTGGTGTCGTTGCCGGGGAGTTGTAAACGGTAAACGGTAGTATTTGGATCATATTTTTTTAATGGTTTTGGATTGGTTTTATGGGTGACCTAAGGGTGGAGAGAAGATGGCAAGACGTGTGGGAAGAGCCCACACATCCACTTTGGTGGGGTTGCTCCAAATTTAGGTTGTCCTCTTTTCTTTTAATGTAAGTGTGTTTTTCCTTCTTTTATGCAAAATTTTGTTTTCATGATAAGCTAACTTGTGCGAACATATAACCTGGTGACAACAGGGTCCCAGTAACACAAGGAGTTCAAGTTTGGTGTGCTTTGTTTTTACAAATAGTTTTAAAATTTAGATCTTTGATGATAAATCATGTTTGGGGTGCTGTAAGAACCCCCCGAGTACTAATTTGTGTTGCGAGACAGGGATCATCAACCAGCTAGAGTAATTCATGGATGATCAAGAGCTTGAAGAATGTTCCTCCAAGAACTTTCTTGCATTCTGGCAACAGCTGGGATATCCGCCTCTCAGGAAGAGCATATCTTCACAATAGTCAAGAATCTAGTTGTCTCTCCACATGAAGATTTAGAAGTCCCGTCAGACTCCTCTTGTCAATTTGTTGAAGGGAATAAAGAATCATGAATAGAATTCAATGGAGAGCAACCAGTGGAAACTGAGATTGAGGAGTCCTTACATGCCTCTCAGCAGATCATGTATGTACTCCAAAGACCAATCATCTTGAAGAGGATAATCTGCATAGCATGGTAGAGGAAGACATTCAGTGTGACCTAAACAAAGAAGAGAAACACGAATATAGTGATCCTATTGAAATATGGTTTCAATTAGTTATTAGGTCACACCACTCTTTTATTTATTGCTTGATCTTATCATCAAAGAATTTGGTCCTTCATACTCCAGTATGCATTAAAATTTATCTTTTCACTACTACATATGGGAGGATTATTCCACGAAAATTTTCTGCCCTTCCACTAGTTTCATATTTTTTTTAAACAGGGAGGGATTTTCGTTGCTATTGCCATGAACGTTCATCGTAATATCGACGAAAATCTTAATTTAACCTAGTCAGTATTTTCGTCACTATAGCAACAAACTTTCGTGGCAATAGCGACGAAAATTTTGTCTATCTCATTGGTCGGTGTTAATGGCTAGTTGACTATTTTATCTATATATACATGACTTTAAGAGACTTTGTGACACAATTGCTATAGTTGCGAAACTGTTCTTGGCTTTTGTTTGAGCTATTTATTTTTTTCGTCACCCACCGGTTGAACAAATCCAATTCTCGATCTACATAGCTCGGATTTTGAACTTGCAAGGTTAGTATGTTATTTTTTATTGATGTACTCATTTAACTTGTAATTTTTTTTTCAAATGTCCAAATTGCATTTAGCTTATTTTTTCCTTGATAATATATTTATATAATATGTGTAGTTATACCATATTTCATGTCTTTGGTTTTTGGATATAGTTAGTATATTCTATGGAAAAGGGTATGTGGATTCCATAATATTCTAGGTTTATGGAATCCACATACCCTTTTCCCTTCAATTGTAGCTATAATCTCTCTCTCTTTTCATTGATAAAGATATAAAATTTCTCTTGAAACTCAACCCTAATCGGTGAAATGATAGTAATTGATTGCTACATTCCTTGCTTTAGCAGGGAATAATAAGATACATAAACACTAACCCTAAACTTATGTTAGGTGTATATGTTGTTATTATATAAATAAAACATTTGTACACACATGACCTTATTATAAAGATGCTATCTATGTTGTCATGATGTTGATCCTCTACACATATGATCACCTTATTATAAAGATGTTGACCTTATTATAAAGATGTAGGTCACTATAAATAAACATATCATAATCGAAAGGAGTAGCCAAAATATAAAAAATTGACAACTTAATCTTTGGTATGGTGTAGGTAAGACAATTACTTGTTAGGACAAGGATTTGTCATAATGAACGAAAATGACAGGAAGCTTGCTCGATTAAGAATGACATTAGAGGGTAGGGGTGATGGAAAATGTTATTGCCCTTGCTATGATTGTAGAGGCTTGCAAAATAGAAGACTTTTAATAACAATAGCCCAAAAACATTGTAGGGAGAAGGGGCACACCGAAGGGGGTTATGAGTATCGTCCCTTGGTAAGAGGATTCAATGTTTAATGTATTCTCTGTAATAATCAGTATGTCATGAATTTTAGTAATCTTTCTTATCGGGATTTTTATATTTTCTATACAAACTAACTTTTTTATGTTGTTTTTTAAATATATAGACGATGCCCCCAAAGTGTTGACCTCCAGAGAGTTATTTGTCAAGTACTAGCAGAAATACTACTTTACATGGAGATGAACTTCGAGATCAAAATATTGAAGCTGTTGATCAAGTTATTAATGATGATATGGATGGAGATAACATTAGTGATTCAAATCAGGAAGATGAGATACATAGATTGATCCAAGACACGTTTTCTCCAATGGATGAGGACAACCAGGATGATAGTCATGATGTTGATCCTCTACTTGAGAAGTCACGTCAACCTCTTTATGAAGGCTCAACAATAAATCTTTTATCTACTATATTGTTGTTGGTGAACCTGAAGGTTTTTAATGGTTTATCAAACACATGTCTCACACAGATACTAAGGTATTTAATTTGTTAATTATTTATGCTTGCATGTTCACAAATACTTAAAAGGTTCAATTTATTCCTATATTGCTATTGTTTTCTAATTTGTAAATTAGTATATTGAATGATATATTGATGATCAATATTGTTTACATTGACTTATTGTTTAGAATTTTGTAGATTGTTAGGTGATGCTCTATTACCGACATCAAATATTTTGCCACGCACATATCGAGAAATATCCATGATTATGAAAGAAATTGGAATGGACTATCAGGATTTTGATGCATGTCCTAATGATCATATCATATATTATGGACAATATGCATTAGAAAATGAATGCCCACAATGTCAAATAAGTAGATATCGAACCGATAAAGCATCAAAGAAGGTGTCTTGCAAAGTTCTTCGTTATATTTCGATAATTCCACGTTTTCAGTGGTTGTTCAGGTGCCAAATTATAGCACAGTTTATGGATTTCCATGCAAAGAATAGAAGTTGAGACGATTTTCTTCGAATGCCTGCAGATGGTTCTGCATTGAACTACATCGAAGAAAAGTGGCCAATTTTTAAAGAAGAACCTCGTAATGTTAGACTTTCATTGGCAACTGATGGTGTCAATCCATTTGGAGAGCTTCATTCTACGTACTCAGTGTGGCCTGTTTTTGTTATAAACAATAACCTTCCTCCTTGGATGTCGAACAAGAGAGAGCACACAATGTTGGCAATGATTGTTCCAGGTATTTAATTATCTTTTATTTGCTTTAAAGCATGACAAAATATTTCATTTCTTTGTTTCGTGCATGGTAATTATTTCTTTTATATATCACGACATCTAGATAAGTATAATTAATCATGCATTAGGTTGAACCAATCAGTTAGGTACCAGGTTAAAGATATGAATGTATATATTGAGCCTCTCATCAATGAGTTGTTGAAGTTATGGGTTGGCGTCACTATGTATGACATCTCTAGACCAATATGGCAAAGACRATTTCAATTCCATGGAATACTATCATGGACAATTAATGATGCTCCCGAGTTAACACATTTTTGTGGTATATTAATGTTACTTTATTTTTGTGATTTAATATTATATATCTTTTTTGAAAAAATCATGCATTATTTTTAATTGTAACTCTAATTTGATGCTACATTTATTCATATATCTTGTAGGTATTCAAACAAAGGGTAAATTTGCATGCCCATTTTGTGGTCCTAGGATAAAATCTCATCATTCAAGGAGTTTAGCAAAGGAAGTGTTTGATGAGTATAGGAACTTTTTGCCTAAGAACCATAGTTATTGAACTATAGACAAAGCAAAGTTCAATGGTAAAGAAGAAAACGGAAAAAAACCACGAAGAATGACACCTCGCCTATGGAAGTTGGAATATATTATAAATCGTCAAGGTACACAAATTATTTATGTATGACCTATTATATAAATCTTTGGTTAATTTCATTTTGTCCCATTAATTAGTGTTAATTTCAATTTGTTGATGTTTCATGAATGTCGTTAAGGCACGAATGGGCTTCCACGAGGAATGAAAAGTTACCCGATGCAATTCAGTAGATTGCCATACTACGAGCACCTACAAATAGTTCATTTATTTGATACAATGCATATCAGGAAGAACATAATAGAATTGTTATGGCGAATATTAGATGGAAGGATTGACAAAGAGAGAATTGGAAAGATTTGTTGTGACATCCGAGAAGCTAATCACACCTTGCAAAGTGTTATTATTAATTCTATTGGCGATGGTCATGAACAAAATACTAGTCTTCCTTGGTTATTGATGAAGCAATAGAGCAATATTGTAAAAGAGGTCATTCGAAAAATTAGGTTTCCGACGGGGTTTTCGTCAAACATACAAAATATCTTAACTAAAAAAGGTGATTTTGGTGGGGTTAAAACACATGACTGGCATACATTCATTAAGGTAATTAGTAGGCTATAATATATTTTCTTATTGGTACACATTTTTTGGAAACAAATAATAATAATTTTTTTTTGTTACAGTATGTTCTACCTTTATCTCTCCCAGACGGCTTTGACAACAACATAAAAAAAATTATTTATGTACTTGGCAAATACATGAGGTAAGTATTGTTTTATAAGGAAAATGTACTTCTTATGTGATTTGTATAGGAACTTATATTTGACATATTATCTTTTATCTGCAAATTTATGTATGCCTTGATATTTTTTTATTGCATTGACATTTGTAGGTGGCTATCATCAAAAGTAATCCATAAAGAAGATATAAGGTACTGGAAGAGAGAAATTCCCCGACTATTGTGTCAAATGCAGCAGTATCTACCTCCAGCATTTTTCAATGCACAAGAACACTACCTCATACACCAAGTTGAGGAGATTGAATTATGTGGACCAGTACACACAAGGTCGATGTGGATGGTGGAGAGGCAGTTGAAGTCACTGAAGGATTTTGTTAGACAAAGATCACATCCGAAGGGTTCTATGGTTGAGGGATATATGGTATATCAATGCATGGTGTATATTAGTCAATATCTACCTAGATTAGCAGAAAATATGAATGTGCCTCGCATTTGACATCTCGACTCCATCAACAAATTTGAAGGGGAGGTCCTATTGGGGAAAGGTAAAATGAGGACTGTGAAAGGTAATTATTAGATCATGTTGACGTAGATTTAATATATTACACATCTATTAAATTATTCATTTATTAACAATAACTAATTAATGACATTAAATTTTTATGCTATCATATAGTTGCTCGAGAGTGGGATGCTTTACATTTATACATTGCAAACAACCTTGATTGGATGGAGCATTGGATAGAATATACTGAAGAATACTTCAGTAGGTTATCTTGGGAAGGGGTGAGTAAGATGATTAAAACAAAACATCGTCATCGAGATCAATTTCCTGATCTTACATCAAGGGAAGTTGATTTAGCCTTTGGTTTAAAAGATAAACAGGCAAGTTAAATTTGTTACCCACATTTTCCTAGTTTTTTCCCAATTTTTCAATGTATTTAGTTTGTTTAATTATTGAAATATATATATAGTAAGTCCTATATGAGGATTATTAATTCGCAATTTATTTTTTACTTGTCTTCCATGTTGTAGTTGAAACATCACAAGGCTATGTGGGGTAATGGTCGTAAATTTCATATCAAAATGTTGGATGATAAGATGAAAACCTCAGATTGTGGGATAACTGCAGTGTTTAAGGTCACCAACATTTCCTCTAGAACTGACAGAAATCCAGAAGAAACTGAGAATA
>JASDQU010736395.1:128905-161549 GCA_032191745.1 Picea mariana | reverse complement strand
CAATAAAATGCAGCGGGGTCCCCTTCACCCACATCTGTGAATGAAAAAGGTGCTCCCCCTCTTCTGGATCTGTTGGTTCTTCTGGCTAAATTACTGCGGTCGTGACAATAGCAGTGGGGTCTGCGTCAATGATATGTCTTTTACCATTGTTTTCAAAATCAGATTCAGAATCAGGTTTTGACTCCTTGTCTTTGATCTCGGCCACCAATGACTATTTTGAGCAACATTCATCGGTGTTGTGCCAGGGGATTTTGTGGAAATCACACCATTTTCCAGTTTCCTTTTTTGTCTTCCCGTGACCCTTCTTTTCCTGTGGCTTGGACTGGTTTTCAGGAGACTGTTTGTTAGGGCTGTGGATTTGCAGACCTGAACTCCCGTTTGTTCTGGTGCTTAAATTTCTGCTCGATTTTAACAACATATCGATAGGCGGCATCGAGTGATGAGATGTCCAGGAAATCCATTTCAGTTTGGATGTATCTGTGTAGAGCCCCACGGTATTTCAGAACCAGATGTCGTTCAGAGTCTTTGATACCCAGCTTAGTGCGCAAGGTATGGAAGCTATTGGTGAACTCCGACACTGATTGGCCCCTCTCTTGCCATAATGTGGTCCATCTCATGTACTGGTCCTCATAGTTTCCAATAGGGTAATACTGTTCCTTTGCCGCATCCACAAAAAAATCCCAAGTGGGCTCGGCCCCATATATTCCAGAATCCTCTGTGGAACTCTGCTCCTAGTAAGTTTCCCACTAATTTTTGACACGGGGGAGATCCTTAAGGAGTGTGAAGGTGATCTTTTCCTTGTCGAAAAAATTATGAACAGAGAAATAACCTTCTAGCAGATTTAACCATTTATCTAGGGCATCTGCATCTATTTGACCTTCAAATACGGGAATATCAAAATTAACCTGTACCTTGAAAGTTGAGGTGCCTCCAAAGTGGTTGCTTGATGAAGATGCACCCGATGCTATCGGTAGGCGTTGAAGGATGTGGGAAAAATTCTCCATCATTTCGTCCCTCTGTCGCGTGAGAGCTTGCTTAAGCAACAGACTGATAGGATCGTCTGCTCCATCATTTTTCTTTTCTTCCACCATTGAGGGTTTCTTGGGTGTGCAAGAGTGATTATCCTCACGAGAGACAAGCTCGAGACCCAACTTTCTATACTCGGACCTCGTCGGGGACATGCACTGAAAAACGATCAAGAGCAGCCTGCTTTGATACCACTGATCCGGATTATTTTCGACATGAAATGAGAGCGGAGATATAATAAGGAAATGCACAGAGGTATCGCAGATATTCAATAATATAACAGAAATGTATCAGAGATACAACCATAGACACATATATACAGTAATACACGATTTCTATTAATGAAAGAAATGTACAGAGACTGTAAAAATACAAAGTGAAAGACTCGCTAGAATGGTGGCAGCTTATCTCTGAGAAGAGATGTGACGGCTACTCGCATTCGCAAGAAGATAATTACAATGAGGCTATGAAGGCCCTTTTACAATAAGTGGGAATGCGAAAAGTCCTAGACATCCAAAAACCTAACCCTAGGAGATGAAGCATCAAAAGTCATGTGGGCCTTGTTTGGGTAAGTTGGTGCATCAACTTCCCAGGGTCGTAACTTTTGCATACGATCTCTGTTTTAGGTGTATGATAGCTCGTTGGAAAGATCTATCTGAGAAATACAATGCTCGAGACAAAATAGCATTACAGAAGCAATTTCGCAAGAGAAACATACCCAAAAAAACATCGTTTAGGGCCTCAAAATGGCCCCGAAAGTTCAGGACCCGAAAAAAAACTGCTAAAAATAGTAAATTACCAAAATTGTAAGAAAACTGTTTTGGGCCAGTTGGAGAAGGTGGGTGGCCACCGATATCCACCTGGATCAAAAAATACCCCGAAATAAATGTTCGATGCCTTGACCAGACTATATGAAGGAAAGAACATAAACCAGAAGATGAATCTAAGAACTCAACTTAAGAATACAAGGATGCAGAAAGGAGAAATGATTCAGGAATACTTCTCCAGAATCTTGGAATTCAAAGAACAACTAGAAGCTATTGGAGATACCATGGACGAAGACAAACTCGTAATGACGACACTAAATGGTCTTGCAAAACCTTGGGATGCTTTCATCCAGACAATATGTGCCATAAAGGAGAAACTGAAGTTCGACAGCCTATGGGAAGAATGCATCCAAGAAGAAACAAGAGTAGCGAATCGTGAAGTGCTACTAGCTAGGGATGATGATCAAGATCTAGCCACCCACACCAAAGGAGGAAGGAAGAAACCCTACCTCAAAAGGGAGACTCATAGAGAGCCTCAACCATCAAACAAATCTAATAACAAAGAATCTCATCCAAGGAGATTTCAGAAGAAAGGACAACAGAAGGAAAGAGATCTCTCATCTATAGAATGCTATCATTGTGATAAGATGGGACACAAGGTGAATTCTTGTCCAGTCAGACGAGAAGAATACAAGAGGAAACATAAGAGGCAACATGCCCACATATTCAAAGATGAAGAAACACCTACAAAGATGGTCAAGGACCATGTCTTGATCTCARCCCTCTCAGGATCGGTAACACCTGGAGAGGACACATGGCTCATTGATAGTGGTGCATCAAAGCACATGACGGGTAAGASAAATACTCTCTCTTGTATTTCAGAAAAGAATTTTTCTCAAAAAGTAACACTTGGAGATGATTACCAATATCCCATCAAGGGAGTGGGAGAATCAAACTACAAGCTAGATTCAGAAAACTCAATAGAGATGAAGGACGTATCTATGTACCAGGCTTGAAGAATAACTTATTTTCCATATCAGCTTTAGACAAGAAAGAGTATATAGTTTCCTTTATAGATGGAGAAGTTCTTATGTGGGCTAGAGGAGAAACCATAAATGAAGCAATCATCATTGGAAATGAAGAAAATGGCTTATATAAGCTAAAGGGTCACCAAGAGACTACCATGACCCATGCCATTGAAAACTCATGCGAACTTTGGCATAGAATATTGGCCCACATCAACTACAAGGAACTACCATACATATGCAAAGCTGTCACAGGTTTACCAGAACTCAAGGGTGATCAGGAAGGCATATGCAATGGATGTGCGCAAGGGAAGAATATCAAGAACCCTTTTCCAAAGAAGGACAACAAAGCATAAGGAGTATTGGAACTCATTCATTCAGATGTGTGTGGCCCAATTCCATCATCCTACATTAGCGGGTATGTATACTATGTATCATTCATTGATGACTATTCTCGCAAGACCTGGATATATTTCTTGAAATATAAAGATGAAGTATTCAACAAATTCAAGGAATTTAAAGCCTTGATAGATAATCTTTCTGAAAGGAAGATTAAGATGCTTAGGTCAGATAATGGAGGAAGAAAACTTCTGATGATTTATAGATACACCAACCATGATGATATTGATGATGCTATCCTCCCACCTGATGCTGTTGATGATGCTGTCCTCTCTCTCTCGCATGATGCTGCTGAAGAATACCCTTCTTGTTAAGGGGGAGTGTTGAAATAATGTAACTGCAAAGAGTATTCTTATTATTATTGATATTTTATTCATAGGATCAATCCCCATTGTAGATTGATCATGTTGGAGATTGTAATAGGACCAAATCCCCTTTTGCGGATTGGTCAAAAGACAATTGTAATAGGCAGAATAAGAAGTCGGCCCCAACAGTTAATTAAGAGACACATAAATATAATAAAGGTGGGTTTACCCACCCAGATTGAGAAGTCGGCCCTGCCAGTGAAGAGACACTTCACACATGCCAAAACTTGTATAAATAAAGGAGGCTAGCACCTCATTTGAACACAACTCACTTGCTCAGTTTGAGAGACAAGTTCTGATCTGTTACCGGCAAAGGAGAGAGAGAGTGGCGCATATCTTGGAGAGGAATTTTTGTTTTATCATAGAGATCTCTTGGCATTGTATTGGCTATCTATATTAAGGAAGTTTTGCTGGGTTTTCTTCCCCTAGAGGGTTTCCTAGGATAAATGCTGTGTCTCTTGTGAATGTGTATTTCTCAATGATCTTGTTCTTATGTTGATATTATCTATTGAAATGCAAATAACTATAATAATGGCATAAAAATTAACACGAACAACCACAGTCGTTCCTCTTCCCTTATGATTCCTCGAATTCCAAAATGCCGAAATTCCAAAATTCCACTTTGCTTCCTCCGTGACCACAACCCTACTCCAAAGACACGTCGTGTTTCGCGACTTCGAGGGTTTCAATGCAAAGTGCCCCAACCCAATGTCATCTTAAGCCGAAATGCCGAACCTTGAAATGTCGAAATGTCGAAATTCCACTCCAAAGGGGAATCAACGGCTCCTGTTGCTTCTCATCCAAAGGCCACTACTCCTTCTGAGCTTTTGGGTGATTAAAAAGGTACTCACCTTAACCTATTTTCTTCTTTGCAAGATCCGATGGTTCTCGGGTCTTCGACACTTCTCCATGAAGTATTCCCGCCATTCAATTTTACACTTGATGATTCCTTTCGCGATTCGGGAGTTAGAGTGACCAAGGATTTTAGCCTACACTCCAATCTTATGATCCCCGAATCCTAGAAATGATCTGTCGGCTCAAACTGACCACGATCAATAGTTCACGTTGACTCTTGATGTCAGGGTGGTAAAATCATCCAACTCATAACCACCTTAAAGCTCCTCTGGATCCTACGGTCCTTGCAATTTCACGATTTCTCCACGGAGAATTATGACCGCCCGATTCACTTCTCAATGAATTCTACCCAAATGACTCAGTGTTCTCCCTCCTGAACTTGACTTCTATGAGACAATTTTGATCTCTGTCTCCCTTTGAACACTTCAAAGGTGCTACCCCTCCTGAGATTTCGCTTGTAAACTCAAGCTTCCCAAAAGGATCCTTGCTCGCACTCCTTGCGGAAAACCTTCAAATAAACTCTAGTTATTTGAGACTCCAACCCTGTGCACCCTTTGCAACAATAGTCCTTCAAAATTCACCTTAGTTGATAAGTTCTAAGGCTTCAACCAGCCTGTGCACACCTTGCACAGCTTTATGCTTCACCTGCACTTCTGCTGGTTATGAGAACAACAATATCTCTCCTGATCTTTCTGAGATAAAACTCATATCCCTGTCAACACACACCTTTCAGATGTTCACTACACTCTTTGCAGAAATTCTCAGGAAGAGAAACAATTGAAACTCATTCTTCTTCTCTCTCAGACTTCATACACTCAACATGAAATCATACACTCGACACAACATTGAAACAAATGCATAACAGAGAAAATAAACAACTGTAAACATACCATTTAACAAATGTAAACAGTAAGCATCATAACACCATGAATATTGAGTCAAAGCTTTATATATTAAATCAAGTTCTCCTGTACATGGGTTCTTCTCTACAGTTCTCTACTATAGCTCTACAGCTTATGAATTCTAAATGATGATAATGTTCCTTGCTACCATGATACAAGGGTGAGGGTGTCTATATCTGTTTTCCCTCCTACGCTTCTAAACTGTCTAATTTATTAAATCAAATCTACCTACTTTCATTAAACAGACTTAAATTCCTATTACATTCGGCAGATGAGAATAATTTCTCCAGATTTGTTCATATCTCCAAGACATAAACGTAAGTACGCTTCTCCTAGCTATTACATTAATGCTTCAGATTTCAAAATTCAAAATGTTTTCATAAAAAAGTGTCCTTTTTGCATCTGCGCGTTCAACTGTTCCTTTGACTAGGCGTGTGCTTTGGCTTTCTATGATGCTCCTGCATCATACTCTCTCGGTTGAAAATTTTCATGAACTCCTGTTCATGAGCTCTTGCATGGTCTACCCATGCTTTTGAATTGCTGCTTCATCCTCCCAACTGGCATCTTCAACTGGATGTACCTTCCACTTGACCAGGTATTCAAAATGCTCCTTTCTCCTGGTCTTTCTGCTAATCCTCTTGTCAATTATGCCTTCTATCTGTGGCTTTTCAACTACATGCATTTGTTTTGTCCATTGAACCTCTTTCTATTCCTCCTCTGCTCTTGCTTCTTTAGATCTGTAAGGGTACAAATCCGCAACATTGAATATTAGTGAGATTCCGACCCCATCGGGTAATTCAATCTCATATGCCTTTGCCCCAAATTTACTTATAACCTTGCATGATCCAATATTTTTCATCTTCAACTTACTATACGTTCCCCTTGAGAACCTCTCCTTCCTCGGATGCGCAAGAATCAGATCACCAAATTCAAATTGAAGTTCTCGCCTGTGTTGATCTTCTCTCTGCTTGTATTCTTGACTTGAACTCTGCAATCGCTCCTTAACTTGGATGTGAAGCTCCTTCATTCCTTCTGCAAAGTCCTCTGCACTAGCACTCCTGAATTCATTTTATTTCAAATCTTTCAATTTATAAACTCCCCTTGGTTTCATTCCATATACAATCTGGAATGGAATCTTCCCTGTGATTCTATTGAGTGAATCATTGTAAGAGAATTCCACCTATGGCAGAATGTGATCCCATTAACTGTGGTGTTCAGTCACTAAGATTCTTAACAAATATCCCAAGCTCCTGTTTACGACCTCTGTCTGCCCATCCGTTTGAGGATGATATGCTAAGATAAAAGACAAACTTGTCCCCAACTTCTTCCATAAGGTCATCTATAAATTCCCTATGAACTTGGTATCTCGATCAAACATGATACTCTTTGGAAAGCTGTGAAGTCTGGCGACTTCCTTGAAAAACAGGTTCACAATATGAGTTGCGTTGTTGGTTTTCTGGCATGGTATGAAATGTGCCATCTTTGAAAATCTGTCGACTACCACAAAGATTGAATCACATCCTCTTTGTGTCCTTGGTAGTCCCAATATAAAATCTATGCTCACTGCGTCCCATGACCTTTCAGGTATGGGTAATGGTTGGCATAACCTTGTGTTCTGCCTTTTTCCTTTCGTGTGTTGACAAATTCTGCACCTATCCACAAATTTCTTGACATCTTTCCTCATCCCTGGCCAAAAATATGAGCCATTCAACTTTGAGAACGTCTTGTCATGACCAAAATGTCTGACCAATCCTCCATTGTGTTTTTCCTTCAGCAGGTTCTCCCTCATGGAGCATTTTGGAATGCATAGCTGATTTCCCCTAAACAATAATCCATCCTGGATCATGTATTCATTCCATTGGCCCCTATCCCTGAGAATTGGATTCTCAGATACCTCATATGCCTCCTTGAAGTTTGGATCATCCCTATACATTTCCTTAATGTTATCAAAACCCAAGGTCTTGACTCTGAATTCCTGCATAAGCAAACATTTCCTGCTCAAAGAATTAACAACTTTGTTAGCACTTCCAGAAATATTCTTAATCACAAAAGTAAAATTTTGGATGTATTCAACCCATTTAGCATGTTTTTGGTTCAAATTCTCCTATCGAGTCATGAATTGTAAAGCGTGATTATCGCTGTACAAAACAAACTCGTTGGAAACCAAATAGTGTCTCCATTTCTTCAGTGCTTGTATGACTGCATAGAATTCTTTGTCATATGTGGAGTACTTAATCTTTGCTTCATTTAGTTTTTCAATGAATATGTGATCAGCCTGTTTTCTTGGCTCAAGACCGCTCTAATTGCAAATCCACTCGTGTCACACCTAACCTGGAATGTCTTGCTAAAATCCGGCAAAACCAGAATTGGTTGCTCAGTGATCTTCTTCTTCAGTAGGTTGAAACTCTTCTCTGCTTCCTCCATCCAGTGAAAATATTTATGTCTTTTCTTCACTGTATCCATCATTGGTGCGCTAATTCCACTGATGTTTAGGATGAATTTCCTATAGAATCTATCCAAACCATGGAAGCTTCGAACTTCAAACACACTCTTCGACGATGGCCAATTCTTAATCGCCTTTATCTTTTCCGGATCCATTTTTAATTCATTTGCAGAGATAACAAAACCCAAATAAATGAGTTTTTTCGTCATAAATGATGATTTCTTCATATTAATCAACAATTTGTCCTGCTGTAATCTCCTCATTACTGCAACTAGATGCTTTAAGTGTTCTGCTTCTGTCTTGCTGAAAATTAATATATCGTCAAGATATACAATGATGAATTTTCCTATGAAATCCTTCAGGACTTTGTTCATCAACCTCATGAAAGTACTGGGTGCATTCGTTAAGCCAAATGGCATGAAAAGCCATTCATACATCCCCTCATTCATCTTGAATGCTGTCTTCCATTCGTCACCTTCTCTCATTTGAATTTGATGATATCCACTTTTTAAATCAATCTTTGAAAAAAATCTTGCTCCACTAAAGCAATCCATCAATTCGTCCATCCTTGGCAATGGAAATCTGTATCTAATGGTAATCTTATTGATTTCCATTGAGTCTGTACACATCCTCCAACCTCCATCTTTCTTTGGGATGAGCACTGTCGGAACAACACATGAACTCAAGCTCTCTTGAATCAATCCTTTGTCCATTAAGTCCTGGACCCATCTCTTAACTTCTTCATTTTATTGTAACGTCAACCTATACACTACTTTGTTCGAAAAACTGGCTCCAGGTATAAGATCGATATGATGACTTATACTCCTGATAGGTGGCAACGAACGAGGTAGTTCGTCCACTACTATATCAACAAACTCTCCCAGCAACTCCTAGATTTCTTCTGAAAAATCATCTATTCTCGTACTGGTCAAAACAATTTTGGGTTTCCTGACCACAATAAATTGTGTGTCTTCCATATTCTTAACCTCATTAAGAAGTTCCTTCCCACTCATGAGAAGTACCGTGTTGCTCATCTCTATTTTCACTTCTTTATCCTTAATCAACAACAACATGTGCGTCCTACCATTTTTCTCTAGGATGTACGGGTTTTTTCTCCCATCATGAACCACGTTTCTATCATATTGCCATGGTCTACCCAACAATATATGACAAACATCCATGGGAATGACATCACATAATATTTCATCTTTATATCCTCCTATTTTAAATTCAACTAAACATTGTTTAGTGACATTTACTTGATGTCCTTTTTGTAGCCACAAAACTCTGTATGGGCTTGGATGTACAATAGTCTCCATCCCCAGCTTTTATACCATCTCTGTAGATATGAGATTGTCTATGCTACCACTGTTCACTATGACCTTACATACCCTATCCTTAGTTTTGCAAGCGGTCCGAAACAAACTATTTCTTTGGGCTGGGTTCTCTGCCTCCTTCTCTGGCTTCAAGAGAACTTTCCTCATCATCAAAGATCTTTTTCCCTCAGCGTCTTCTGCCTCAACATTCCATCCTTGAGCTTTGACAATGTGAGTTTCACCACCATCTTTCTTCTTATCTGGACACTCATAGGATTTATGTTCGATTTTTCCACAGACGAAGCATTTCACTTCACCTCCTCTGCCTCTTCCTCTTCCTCTGGATTGAGGAGAATTATTTTTATCAGCATACTGCCTGTTAGAATATAGAATATGGTGTGATCATTTTACCATTGATGATACCCTCTTCACCCAACCATAGGCTGAAGCCACCCTCCGAGCACCTTAACCTTGACTGAGAATTTCTCCAGAATAAAACCCTAGGCTAGATAGACAAGCAAAGGGTAGCACACCTTTCCCCAAGGATAACGCATCACAAAAAGTTGATCAGATAGTCCAAACCCTAGCCAAGAGATAGTCCAAGCCAACACTGAAACTGGCTGCTGTAGCAGCTTCACCTACAACACTCCTCCACATGTGTGCACCAAACTGGGAACTGCAGTGCGCAAAACTGGCTCTTTGCAACTGCTGTGATATGTCAAATGAGAACTGGCGCCCTGTATTTATAGTGGTTTTGCCAGATTTACTGGGGCTGACTTCTCCTTCTGAATATGTGTCTGTTCAGTATATTATTATTATTTCTGGCCGAATTCTTCTCTTGGAGGCTAATAACCTAATATAAATTATCTTCTTGAGCTGACAAGACTTCTAGGGTTATTAGCCAACTCATTAGGGTTTCTCTTGCTTCCTGGAGTCTTCTGATCTCGTCAGGTTCACACATGGAGGTAAATACTTCCCACAGCTACCATAATATCAACACTCCCTCCTAGATAGGGAGGTATTATAGGTAATGGTCTTGAGCACAAAAACATACCATTTACCCGGTAGCATCAATATAGTCGTCTAGACTATCTCATGAATAGATCATGAGCATCACCATCACATTCAGCTGCATCATCTCTCGAAACCATACTTCATCTGAGTAGTTAGACATGATGCTGGATAAGTCACTTTCACCATAGAGTGATATAAAAAGAGTAAATTCTCTACACTATTTTCCGTTTGGAAAATATCTGTTCATCATGTGTCTGGATGATGATTATCTCCAATAAACTGCTGATAGTCTTTCAAGGAAATTAGAACAAGGATAGAACACAACTGTGTCTATTCATAGTAGTACATAACTACAATCCAGTGGTACACTACCACACCAAGTAACATACAAGTACTTGATCAACAACGTATGGTTGTGAAAAGTGGAACATATCCACCACAATAGTCCTCATCTACTGTCATACAGTCTTCATAACAAACATCTGATAGCAACCTGCATAGAAACAATGTTATGATATAAAATGATTTGTCTGGGCCAATATTTCACTCACATCTGTGAGATCTGAAAGAATAGCTGCCTCACAAACAATGGAACATATCCACCACAGTAGTATATCTCTATTGTCTGGAGACAGGTAGTCTCTATAACAATCATCTGATGCCATCCTGCATAGAAAAATATTGTTAAAAATAAACTGAATCATCTGGGCCAATCTTTCACTCACGTTTGTGAGATTTGAAAGAATATCTACCCTCATTAGCAATGGGCTATCTGCCCTATTCTTCTCAAACAAGGAAGAAGGATTGTTTCTGATTTCTGAGCATGGACCATTCCTCACCTTGGGCCATTCTTCCTACACTAATCAAAGTGCACCCTGGAAAGAATGTATAAACCCTAAGGAATGTATGAGTCTGGACCATTCCTCACCCTGGGCCATTCCTCCTACACTAATCAAAGTGTGCCCTGGAGAGAATGTATAAACCCTAAGGAATGTTTGTCTTGGACCATTCCCCACCCTAGGCCATTCCTCCTACACTAATCAAAGTGCACCCTGGAGAGAATGTATAACCCTAAGAAATGTCTGTCCCTGATTGCTGAGCCTAGACCATTCCCCACCCTGGGCCATTCCTCTTACACTAATCAAAGTGAACCCTAGAGAGAATGTATAAACCCTAAGGAATGACTATCCATACCATTTCCTCTGTTAACCACAAGAGGAAAAGACTGTCCTACATCAACCTCCAAAACAAACCATTCCTCATGTTAATCACAATGAAAAATCACTGTCTGGCAAGGCGGGTCAGTCTTCTTGAGGGTTACTCAAGAAGACTNCCTACACTAATCAAAGTGCACCCTGGAGAGAATGTATAACCCTAAGAAATGTCTGTCCCTGATTGCTGAGCCTAGACCATTCCCCACCCTGGGCCATTCCTCTTACACTAATCAAAGTGAACCCTAGAGAGAATGTATAAACCCTAAGGAATGACTATCCAGACCATTTCCTCTGTTAACCATAAGAGGAAAAGACTGTCCTACATCAACCTCCAAAACAGACCATTCCTCATGTTAATCACAATGAAAAATCACTGTCTGGCAAGGCGGGTCAGTCTTCTTGAGTAACCCTCAAGAAGAGATACTGCCCTAGACCACTCCCCATGTTAACCACAATGGGAAGTCACTATCTATGATACATCAACAATCAAACTACTTCCCATGTTAACCACAATGGAAAGTGACTGTCCTTCAGAAGTCTCAATCCACTTTCTGAACATGAAAGCATTTGTCCAAGATGGACTATTTTTCAATTTTTAAAGATGAATGTCTTCAATAATGTTTTCAGTGCTCGCTTCTAACTTGGAGAGTAATTTCTTCCTTTTTCAATAAGAGGGAATTTGTTTCCACAAGCTCTAGCTTGAGTACACAAACTCTTTCATCTTGGATAGAAGCTTTACCAAAATGTCTACTTATCTGCTCATTTGTGGAGAAATGTATTGGAGAATCATTTTCTCCTTTCTGGACTTCATCATGGATAATGTAATGCTTGATTTCAAATGTACTTTTGTCTAGAACACTGTGAAGGCTTCATGTAGATCTAAACAATAGAGTATACCATAGTTGGAAAACTGGAACATATTCATGTGGCACTTCTTCTGTCATCATGAGATCTGGTCTACTGAGTTGTCATCTTGATGTTATAGGAATTCTTCACCATGCTTCTGCCGTGCACTAGAGGTTCTCCACCAAGTTATCTTCTTGTATCTGCATACATGAGTATCTTTCTAGTATGCCTCAAAGTCTTGAAATTGCTCTTCATACGCTCTTTATTCAATTTCTATGGAGAACATTCTTTGCATTCATCTGATGTAGAATTCCAACTCATGGATGTTGCAGATGATATAATGACTTATGTAGAGATAATTCTGGTTTACTGGAACAAGTAATTATCATAGTCTTCTCCCTCCATCTAGGAGAACCTCTAGTTTTTTGATCTTGTAATGCCTTTATTCATGAGTCTTCTATACATTGTTCTTCATCGTGACGTCCAGTTCTTCTACTTGATTGCTTTTACTGAGTTCATATCAGGCTGGTAATCTTTTGATTCTTAATATTATGACTGGTTGTTCTGGCTTTTCTTTCTTTCTTGGAATCTTCATGTTCTTCTTCATGTTTTTCCTTAGCTTCTTGGGTTCATGGAGTTTCTTATAGATTCCATGCCCTAGAGATTCCACTTCTTCCTTTCATCATAGGATCACGGATCTGGATGGACAACTAGGAACACTTTAAGGCTTCTCTTTGAAGAAGTCTTCTTCTGTGATTGAATTGAACACATATTGTCTTTCATGACTGCTACCATGGATATATATATTTCATCATCTTCAATGAATCATAGGATTAGCTCCCTCCTAATCCTTGCTTCATGTATAAGTGCATATAATCCACTCCCTCCGTCTAAAAAAGTCCATGCTTCCATCTGCATCCTTATTGTCTTCTGCAATGTATAATTGGCTCTCTTGTCTAACAGAATCCATGCTTACATTTGCATCCTTATTGTCTTCTGCAATGTATAATTGGATCTCTTGCTTCCGTCTTGTTGTTTTCTACAAAACGTCATAAGTCTTTTTCCAATTTCCTCTTGATTGCTGACTTCTTTCTGTCTTTGCTTCTTCTAAGTCTCTTCAATATTGATTCTGATTTCGACTTATCTTGTAATAGCTTTCACATGATATATTTCATCTTTTCTTGTATAAAAATCCTTATCTTGTTGTTCTTCCATGGATATAGTTCTTCTTGGAACATTTTATCTTTCTAAAATATAGATATAAAAGATATGCACAAAGACGATGCAAACAAGATATGTACAAAAATGAGAAGAGTGTTGTTACCTTTTTAGAAGAAGAAGTCTCTTCCATCCTGCTTAGTCTTCTTTGTAGGTTCCTTTTCTTCGGCAACTGATGCTTCATGTTTCTCTTTCCTTTTCTTTATCTCGAGACAATGACTTTTATAGTCACCATACTTTTGACAGTTGAAGCATTGCACTTCTGAAATGTCTTTCTCTTGATTTGGCTTCCTCCTTGAACCAAACTTCCTTTTGTTCTTGAAGTCCTTGAATCTTGCTGTGAAAACTTGATCGTCGTACTTCTTTTGGGGTTTCTCTTTTGTATTGATTCTTGATTCTTCTTGAGCACAACAAGTCCAAAGTTATTCAAATGTCGGGTACTCCTTCCTTGTGTTCATGCTTGCGGAAAATGCATCCCATGTCTTGGGAAGACCATTGAGTACTATGTTCACCAATTCCTTCTCTAAAGTGATCTCTTCAATATCTTGTATTTGATCTCTTAACTAGGAGATTCTTACAAAGTATGATGTTATACTGTCATCATCATTCATCTTCATGTCACAAAGCTCATTCTTCATACTCATAACTTGTCCAATGTTTCTGATTGAGAAGAGATTTGTTAGGGCATCATACATCTTCTTCGATGAGTCAAGATGGGAGATGTAGGGTATCAAGTGGTCTTTTATGGAATCCACTATGATACTCATGGAATTGATGTCAACATCTTTGAACTTCTCCATAGCTGCAACGTTCTACGGTTCCTTCTCTTCTCCTTCTTCAAACTCTGGCTTCATGATCTTTCCTTTCACTATATCCAACACTTTACTCTTAGAAAGGATGATGTCAATCCTTGTCTTCCATGCTATGTAGTTAGAGGCTCCATCTAAATTTTTCTCAGACTTCATAGAGTTTGTCATGGCTGCTTGACTTGGTCAAACCCTAGATTTGACCAGAAATCCAAACTTCATGTCTTGGCCTTTTGAGAGTGCCAGGATATGTGCTAGTCTAGGGCACACTGATTTATTCAAATTTTAGGTCAATCCATTCACTTAAGGTGCCTCAACAAGAGGATTAGGGTTTCTGCAACTTCTCCTGCTAGTAACCCTAGCGACAATGTCCTAGAAGTTGCTTCTTCTAGTAACCCTAGCGATAGTTCCTCAGTGAGCTCAATATCCTAGCGGCTATGTTTCCTTCCAACGTTTAGACTGAATGAAGGAGGTGTGGGCCCATAACTTGTTAGAATATAAAAGATGGTGTGCTCGTTTTACCATTGACGATATCCTCATCACCCAATCATAGGCCGAAGCCACCCTCCGAGCACCTTAACCTTGACAGAGAATTTATCCAGAAGAAAAACCTAGGCTAGATAGCCAAACACGGGGTAGTGCACCTTTCCCCAAGGATAGCGCATCCCAAAAAGCTGATCAGATAGTCCAAACCCTATTCAAGAGATAGTCCAAGCCAACACTGAAACTGGCTGCTGTAGTAGCTGCACCTACAACACTCCTCCACACGTGCACACCAAACAAGGAACTGCAGTGTGCATAATTGGCTCTCTACAACTGCTGTGATATGTCAAATGAGAACTGACACCCTGTATTTATAGTGGTTCTGCTAGATTTGCTGTGGCCAACTTCTCCTTCTGGATATGTGTCTGTTCAGTATATTATTATTATTTTTGGCTGTCTTCTTCTCTTGGAGGCTAATAACCTAATATAAATTATCTTCTTGAGCCGACAAGACTTCTAGGGTTATTATCCAACTCATTAGGGTTTCTCTTGCTTCCCGGAGTCTTCTATTCTCGTCAGGTTTACACATGGAGGTAAATACCTCTCGTAGCTACCATAATATCAAAAATACCTTCCTTGTGAGCTTCCTCCTCTCTCAAGTTGAGGTTTCTTCTCCTCTTCTTTAGGTTTGTGAGTTCTATCTTGGGAAATTGTTTTGCCTCTGGCTTGACTTCTACCTCGACCTCTTTGACCTTGCTTCTGGCTCAGCTTCTCTTCAGATTTCAGTGCTATATGATAAGCATCTTCCACATTTCGAACATTCATCATGCCCATCTCATCTTGAATGTCATATCTCATACCATTCATGTATTTGATAACTTTTTCATCATCGCTTTCTCGATGACCTGCTCTGATGTTTATCCTGTAGAATTCTTCAGTGTATTCCTTCATTGACATCAACTTCTGTCTCAAATTCTGCATCCTTTGAAACAAAGTGATTTGATAATCCCTGGGTATAAATTTGGCTTTCATCTTTGCAACCATTCTATCCCAAATTTTGATTTTCTACTTGCCCTTGCAGCATCTGTCAGCCTACAGTTCATCCCACCACAGTGCCGCATTCCCTTTAAGTCTAGTAACGGTATGTTTGAATTTATTATCTTCCTGAACATCCTCATAGTCAAAGTATTTGTCTAGAGCTCTAATCCAGTCTAGAATTTCTTCAACATCTAAGTTTCCATCATACATGGGAATGTCCATTTTTTCTCTGGTACCTATCCTTGCAACAACCCTGAATAGGCGTTCTTCTGCAACATCTTTGACTGCAGATTCTTCTCCTTCGTTTCCAGCTTCATTTTCACTTTCAGCTTCACTGATATCCCCAACGTCAACTGTGCGCCTTTGTGTTGTCTCCATAGAATCAAGCCTGGCACGTAACTCACACATTTCTCTTTCCACCGTTGGATTAGGTAATTGCCTGTATCTTCTTCTCGGCGGCACGGCTGTAAAATTTTCCTCTTTTCTCTCTGCTATATAAAGAAAAGAATTTGTTTTGTGCTCTGATACCACAACTGGCGCAGACCCCCCCGACCCTCAGGCCAATATCCACGTAGGATATTCATTAAAACCACACCAAGGGTTAACTAAACCCTTTGTTTAAGCCACAAAGGACTTCGGGTTTCGAGAGTTGGAGAGTCCCGATGTATTTCCATAGCTCTTAGCAAATGCCGAAATGAGAATTGTCAATGAAGGTTGACTCCTTCAATGTGATGAACACACACCCACTAATTTTGGCTTTTTGGAACTTGAGCGAACAACCACAGTCATTCCTCTTCCCTTATGATTCCCCGAACTCCGAAATTTTGAAATGCCTAAATTCCACTTCGCTTCCTCTGTGACCACCACCCTACTCCAAAGAAACGTCGTGTTTCGTGACTTTGGGGGTTTCAACACAAATTTCCCTGGCCCCTTTTCATCAAAATTGCTGAAATGCCAAACCCTGAAATGCCAAAACACTGAAATTCCACTCCAAAGGGGAATCAATGGCTCCTGTTGCTTCTCATCCAACAACCACTACTCCTCCTGAGCTTTCGGGTGATTGGAAAGGTACTCGCCTTAACCCCTTTTCTTCTTTGCAAGATTCAATGGTTCTTGGGTCTTCGACACTTCTCCATGAATTATTCCCACCCTTCAATTTCACACTTGATGATTCCTTTCATGATTGGGGAGTTAGAGTGACCAAGGGTTTTGGCCTGCGCTCCAAAATTACGATCCCTGAATCCTCAAAATGATCTATCAGCTCAAACTGACCACGATCAACAGTTCGCGTTGACTCTTGATGTCAGGGTGGAAGATTCATCCAACTCCTAACCACCTTACATCTCCTTTGGATCCTACGGTCCTTGCGATTTCATGAGTTCTCCACGGAGAATTCTGACTGCCCGATTCACTTCTCAATGACTTCTGCCCAAACGACTCGGTGTTCTACCTCCTGAACTTGAATTCTATGAGACAATTTTGATCTCCATCTCCCTTTGAACACTTCAAAGGTGCTATCCCTCCGGAGCTTTCACTTGTAAACTCAATCTTCCCAAAAGGATCCCTGCTCACACTCCTTGCGGAAAACCTTCAAATAACCTCTAGTTATTTGAGACTCCAACTCTGTGCACCCTTTGCAACAATAGTACTTTAACCTTCACCTTAGTTGATAAGTTCTAAGGCTTCAAACAACCTGCGCACACCTTGCATGAATTTGTGCTTCACCTACACTTCTTCTAGTTATGAGAACAATGATATCTCTCCTGAGATTTCTGAGATAAAACTCATATCCTCGTCAATGCACACCTTGCGGACGTTCACTACACTCTTTGTAGGAATTCTTAGGAAGAGAAACAATTGAAACTCATTCTTCTTCTCTCTCAGACTTCATACACTCAACATGAAATCATACACTCGACACAACTTTGAAACAAATGCATAACAGAGAAAATAAACAACTGTGAACATACCATTTAACAAATGTAAACAGTAAGCATAATAACACCATGAAGATTGAGTCAAAGCTTTATATATTAACTCAAGTGCTCCTGTACATGGGTTCTTCTCTACAGTTCTTTGCTACAACTCTACATCTTATGAATTCCGAATGATGATAATGTTCCTTGCTACCATGATACAAGGGTGAGGGTGCCTATATCCATTTTCCCTCCTACACTTCTAAACTGTCTAATCTATTAAATAAAATCTACCTACTTTCATTAAATAGACTTAAGTGCCTATTACATCTGGCAGATGAGAATAATTTCTCCAGATCTGTTCATATCTCCAAGACATAAATGTAAGTACGGTTCTCCTAGCTATTACATTAATGCTTCAGATTTCAAAATTCAAAACGTTTTCATAAAAACGTGTCCTTTTTGCTTCCGCGTGTTCAACTGTTCCTTTGACTAGGTGCGTGCTTTGGCTTTCTATGATGCTCTTGCATCACTTGGAACAATAGTGTTTATGGTTGGGTGGGACATCCCTAGTCTGCATCCACTTGGTGAACCATTTTGATTAAGATAAGTGCTCTTTGTCCTGTGTTTATTTGTTATATATTTATTTCTGTTGTGTATTAATTATTTTCTATGAGATTCATATGTTATAACATGCATGCTTTCTAGTTATTGCTATGCATGGAATGTTTAAACATTTTGTTATGTTGTAGCATGCATATTTATTTTTGGACGTGATGTTATCATGTTTCTTTCATGCTTATTTATTAGTTAATTGTTATCAGAATTCAAAATTAGTTTCAAATAGATTTTTTGAGGTAGCGTGCTTGGCTCGGGGGTGGATGGGTATGTTACAGATTGGTATTAGTGTGCCTGACCCGAGGGTGGTTGGGTACGTTATAGATTGGTATTAGCGTGCATGACCCAGGGGTGGATGGGTATGTTACATCAAGTGTGCTTGGGGTTCCATTCATTAGCCCCCATTGAGGTAGCTCTTCCTGCTACATCTTCACCAACAAAGTCCTCCCACACTTAGATTGAGACATATTGTGCAACCAAATTTGTTGAATGGATCCAATACCTCCAACAATAGGTTCATGACATCCTTCAAAAGGCTAATTCGAAGTACAAGTAGCAACATGACCATCATCAAGTTCCACACAAGTTTCAGGTTGGTGACAACCGATCATACAAGTCTACCGGGTTGCTAAAGTAGGACAACTTCTTCAACAAGACAAGTGACTTACTAATATTTAAATTTAGAAAAAGTCTCCCCATATCATATAGGAACTTGACATAATGGGGACCATTGCTTCATAAGGGGGGAGGACCGATCCAGGTGGAAATCGGTGGCCATCCACCTCTTCCACCAAATCAACATTTTCGAGCCCATGGTTTTGATAAACCATGGTATCCACCCATGGTGTTTGAAGGGAGGAAAGAAATAAAATAAATAAAAATAATAAAATGGTAAAAATGTGTTTGCACAATTATTAATTAAGTTTTTACCATTGGTGGTATGAGCCCATGGTTTTTGTAACCCATGGTATTGTAAACCGAGATAAAGAAAATAAAAACATAGAGTAATATTGACATAAGTGAAATGATATGACTTTTGAGGGAAAGGGATTCCATATGTACTATATATACAAGCCCCCCCCATTTGTAAAAATGACATTATTATTCCTTTATGATGTAGCCAACAAGGTCACTCTTTATACCTCTTGTAATATCTTTTTGTGAATACACGTAGCCGACATCTCGTTCTCTTCAGAGATAAGCTATCACCATTCTAGCTAGTTTGTGTTCTACTATATGATTCATTAACAAAAGTTGGGTTTCACTATATTTATGTGTTCTTTGCTATAGTTTTGTTTGTATCTCATTTCATTCTCAATACAATCCAGATCAATTATGGAATCATATTCCTCTTTCATAACATTCATCTATTCCTTATGATATTTTAATTGTTCAAAATTCAAAGGTTCTTCTACACTCATAACTTGAGTCATCATAGCATAATATTTATACCTGATAGGTGTCTGAATTTGATTTTTTGATCTTCGTAGTGTCCAATAAAAGATGAAGATAATGAACAAATTATGTCTTTGTTGATAATAAAAGTGCTTTTCCTCTAACCCCTGCATGGGATCATAAGCATGGGGTACCTTGTGCTGGATTAATCATAAATTGCAAATCCGGTTTATCAAAACTTCCCAAGTACAAGTGTATATTTAGAAATATTAAATGTTCGATTTCAATGGTTTTCTTGGAATTAGGTTTGTTTCAAATCCTACTTGTATCTTGTAAAAAATATTGAGTGGGGCATAGTTGGATTGGTTAAAATATTTTTCAATTTGGTTGATGTCCATGCAAGTAAAGACTACCTTGGAAACTATAAATTATGGCACCCCTAGACCCAATTTTAGGTGTTTCATAAGCATTCAAAACATATGAAAATGATTTGTAGCTTAACCTTGGCATTAGAGCGTATAG
Organism: Picea mariana; assembly: GCA_032191745.1. Taxonomy (NCBI): domain Eukaryota; kingdom Viridiplantae; phylum Streptophyta; class Pinopsida; order Pinales; family Pinaceae; genus Picea; species Picea mariana. The sequence continues at coordinate 141,381 of JASDQU010736395.1, read as the reverse complement.
AGCATAAGATCTTGGACCTTATGTGGATTCCTTAGGTTCAAAAGCTATCACAAAGATTCATTAACTATTTGATTGGGATACAAAGTTTAAGAAATTTGATTGGGCTATAAAGTTTAAGAATGTCTTGTTATTCTTTATTAATGTAACACTTGTTGAAGTTGGCCTTCCAATAATCATCACTTTGTGTAGCCTTTTGAAGAGTAGTGATAAAATTATATAGATTGAAGAGGGAGATGAGAAACAATTTGAAGGAAGGTATTTTATACTAGCTTCTCATAGTATGAATGATACATGAAATAATAGAGAAAGAGAGACAACCAAAGCATCATAAAGAATTGAGTCATAATCCCTGGGCTCTTTTTGTATGGCTTGTCAATTTGGAGGACCAACAGAAGTTAAAGAAGATTGTAAATAATCACTTTGTGTTTAATCCAAACAGTCTATAGAATTTGATGAAACATAAGTAGAATAATCATGTTAAGCCAACCTCTATGATTAGTAGAATGACACAAAATCTTATACCTTGCAAATGGTCGATGTCAATAGAGGAAAAACAACCGCTCAACGTGAATCTCAGATCCCTTCCAAATAATATTCCTAAGTAAATAATAAATTCCCTCAATAAACAGACTTCTAGTCTAAAGTCAAAGTGAGTATGAAATCATGAAGATGTTCACATTATTTGGCAAGAGGAAATTTGAGGCAATGTGGCATTTAAGAATAGAATTGTTTTCTTGAGAGAGTGGAGCATCAAATCTCTATGCTAGCAAACTTTTTAAAAAATTATTCATAAAGGAAATATGATTTTCAATTATATGTTTGGCAGTTAGTTCCAAAAAATGGGGCCACAAAGAGGCAACATACTCGCTTTGTCAAGCCTCTTTCATCCACCCTAATATTATTTTCTACTTTTGGATTTGGTTGCACAAACGGGGGTAGAAACTTAGCATTTCAAGAAGTATAAAATGGAAGCACTGAGTACTTTGAAGAGGTTGTAATTTTGAGCAGATGAAGGTTGAAGCTTGGCTATATACCTTGAGGCTATTTATTTTTTCTGAAATATCACTTGGCTAGACCATCTAAAAAATCACTTAGCTAGGCTGAAGGACTCACCACCTACTTGCAGAATCAGTCTCTCCCTATTTATTGTATTTTTTGTTTGTTTTCATGGCTCTTTTATCTAGTTATTTATGAGCATATGTGTAAGATTTGATTCATCCAGTCAATTAAATGAGATACTATATACCCGATCTTAGCGTTTGGTTATTAGCCATCTTTGTTGTATGAAATTTGAAGTAGGGTTTCCAGTTAGACTATCTACTATTACTATGTGTTATGTTCCAAATAACTATCTACTATTACTATGTGTTATGTTCCAAATAACTATCTACTATTACTATGTGTTCTATAATGTTTTAAGTGAACTTTCCTGAAAATTTTATAGTGGTCAATTTTATATACTACTTTATATGAAGGGAATTTCATGAATATATCAATCTTCTTCAAGATTTAATGAATATCTTTTGAGCTACTTGATTCTTCATTTTATTCCTATTTCCGTCCTTATACACACTTGCAAACATGGGCTAAGTCCAACCCACTTAGTGTGTCCTTGGAGGCACAATGCCTAGGTCCAAGCCCACTGTCACCTCGACTTGAACCTCTTTCGTCTAGGCTTACTCCTATGGAAGCTAAGGGGAGTAGACCCTAGTTACTATATGAAGTTAAAATTTAATTTCTAGGAGTTGATTTTAGTGTATTAAAGGTTTGGGGGATCTAGCCTATATGCAAAAGAAACAATGCAAAGTGCAATATTAGAGATGCAAAATAAGTCCTTTCTTTAAATCCACTAAGACTAGTGCCTAAGGTTGGGCAAGGGGTCAACTAAGTTTAAGGGAGTTTCATTTTACAAATATTACAATAAATATTACAAAGAAATACTCCACAAAGAGACTAGATACAAATAAATGAATGAAATAACTATCCACAAAGTTACAATGAAACTAAGTGATACAACAATGAAGATACATACAAATTATACAAGCAAAACAACTAACCAAGAAACTAACTTTTAGAGAGACTTGAATGTGCAGGTAAAGAAGATATTGCTCAAAAGAAGATACTACCACAACACATGATCCAACTATCCCAAACAAGAGTGCCTCGAGGGGATGCACAACTCAAGGGGAAGCCTTCAATGACATTCACAACCACAAGCTCCAAGAAATGAAGAAGCCTCCAAAGGATGCACAACTTCAAGGAAGGAGACCAATCACATAAAGATACAACTTAAACTCAATATTAATGCATGAAAAGAGGCCTCCAAGGGATAAAGCACAACTTCTAAATCACTTAATCCAATCCACAAATGCTTAAAGTAACTTGCATGAAAGATGTAAAATTTAAAAGTTTTCAATGTGAACTTAAGCATAAACCATAAAATATGTACCCAAGTAAATTTCCCAAGTTTAAGTGTATTGATTTTAGGATTAATTAGGTTGTTAATATATAAGTGAATCCTAGACTAAGTGACAACCCAAGAAATCCCCCCGCTTGTACCAAAAGAATTACTGGGTGCTCAATAAGTGAGGCAAACAAGGCCACACCCTAGCTCCACAGGTCAATCCAAGAACATAAGTATTCCACATGGAGGATGCCAAGCGCCGTGAGATCATCCCCGATCTAGCAACCTCCGTTTCTTCCTTAAATCCCCTTTTTGCTGGAAAAGTTGGGATAGTAAATGGTGACCTATTAAACTAGGTTGATTTTAGGCCCTATGAGACTAAGTTAAATTGAGTTAGTTTAAGTTATATTAGATTAAGTTAAGGTGATTGCAAATGTAGTGTGTGTGTAAGGAGTGTGCTTGCAAAATAAAATTACTTGAAAGATGCACTTGAAATGTAAAGTACTATAAGTAAATTGCAAGAAAATTAGGTGCTTGCACTAAACCATAAGATTATGCAAGATTGCAAAGACATAAAAGTAAAAGTACTTGTAAAGTTTAAACCATAAAGAAAATTACTTGAAGAGTAAATGACTTCCAAGGAATTAAAATACTTGAATGAAATATCTTGAAATAACAAAGTACTCAAAGAAAATATAGCTTGCAATGAATAAGGGAAAGCAAGATGAGCAAATTAAACCATTATTCCTCCATGGGCCTAAACTAGAACATGATTATTACTTCTTAGATTTAGATTTAATTTAGACCATTAAGCATGTGAAAGAAAGAAAAACCATGTACTAATCTAGCCTTATGATTTTGGGGGTTGACTTAGCCAAACACACTCCAAGGTGTAGGCAAAAATTAATAAGGTAAAAATGCTTGAAATGAAACTAATCTAAACAACCTCAAGTAAGTGCACAAGATGGAGGATAAAACCTTCTGGTTTTGTGCACAAGTGGGTGCAATAAATTAGAACTAAAACTTTAAAGTAAAGCCTAGCCTCTCAACCTTGTTCTAATGACAAGTGGGGAAAACAAATAAGAAATAAATTGCAGAAAATAAATGCTACTTCCTAGCCTTACGATTTTGGGGGTTGACTTAGCCAAGCATTCACCAAGATGTTGGAAAACAATAACGGAAAATTGCAGAATATTTAATACAAGAGAAGTGTAAGCCCTTTGGGACTCCCTTGGGATTTCTTACAATGTATAGAAAGAATGAGAAGATAGGGTATTGTGTTACCCAACCTTGGGAGGCTGTACTTGAGCTTTGATTGGCCCCATATGGCCTCTTAGACTCCTCCTTGGTCACTAACCTGAAAAAAACCAGCAAACAAAAGCTTGCTGGAAATGTTGCAAAAGTGACAACAATGTCAAGAAAATTTATGCTTTTTACACATAAATTTTCTGCAGAAAATTACAGCAATATATAATGATTAAAGTGACCTATTCTATGTGTTAGAATACCCAAAAGCTGAATGGAAATGAACATAAATCAATTTCACCAAAGTTCTAGAGGTGAAAATGGTTGGGAAACAGTATTTTCCAGTTCTGAAAATGCCTTTTCCAACACTAGAAATGACCTGCAAAATGTTAGCAAGCTACAAGATAGAGAGAGATATGAGAATATATGTTAAATATACAAAATAATTTGCAAGATAAAAACGATACTCAACACAGATTAGCAATAATACTATTGATAACCAACCCAAGCAAAAGACTTTGCTTGTTATCTCTACTCTAAGCAAATAGAATGCATAAACACAATAAGAACAAGTCACCTCCCAAAATAGTAGATGCACAAAAGTACTCTTCACACATTAATGACCTCCAAATCCTTTTTGCATTAATCCAAGTAGGAGGTTGCTACAAATACTTGCAACAAGCTCTTCTCCAAAAGATGTGAGTAAGAATGGAAGAGAGAAAGATGAGGGAGATGGGAGAGTGAGGAGAAATTTGGGTAGAGTAACAGTAACAAAATAATTGGTGAGAAATGAGGAGGGGAGGGGTTTTATTTATACTTGGATAGCAAGAGATACCCCTCTTGGATCTCTTCCAAGTGTCCACCAAAGAGCAAGAGTGATGATCTCAAGGAGGGGGGCACATTCTTAGGGTTAGGGTTTTGGTATGGTAGTGGAGGATAAGTTGGTAAGCATTACCAACTCATGAGGGGGAGGTGGAAGGTCTAGGAGGGCGCACTAGGGGAGAGAGGGCCCCACCTCTCTTGATGTTTTGACTTTCTAATGTTTTCTCAAGGAGGGGGGCACAACTTCCCTATGAAGAGTGGTGTGTTGAAGTGGTGGTTAAGTGAAAAGGAGTTGTGAGGGTTATGAAAAGGTTAGGAAAGGTAAGTTAGGGGTTTATGAATCATATCCCATCTTTTATATAACCATTTTTCTTAATTTTAGAAAAAATGACATTTTGACTATGTCAAAACTAGCAATTAAATTGTTGTTTTGGACTGACTAAGACTCCTCATGGACAAACACCTAGAAAAAATTGTCCTATTGAGTTGAAACTTGGTCCAAGGGTGTAGGGGGTCTCATTCCATTTCTTTTGAGCACAAATACCCCTATTAAAATCCCAAGGACCTAGTTTTTACATTTTTTTTATTATAACAAATTAATTAAAATTACCAATACTTAGACAATTTAAAAAAAAAACAAAAATATCTAGACTCGACGAAATTCCACAAAACTCTAGGATATGTCTTGAATGGTCATTTAAAATATTACTAGAGACCAGCTACCAAAGGGCTATACCATTAGAATGATTTTCACCACTTTGGAGGAATTATTTGTGCGAGTGAAAAACTCAAGGGAAATTAATAAGGCTGGTCAAGCCAAATTAATAACTTGAGAAAAAAAACACTCAGTGAAAGGGACTCCTCTAATGATGAAGTCCTAAGGAAACTGACCTAACTATGATCCATGCAGACCCATTACATTATAATCCCACGTAGGGGAGCGAAAATTCCATTACAAAAAAGAAGTGTTGAAGGCCAAAACTATCTTGTAGAACCAGTAAGTCTTTGACTTGGTAGCACCTGATGGTGAATATCTTCATGGTACATGTATTTGAACCCCTAGTTGAAATAGGTGGTGAACAATGCCCAACATGATTACTTTCATATTGGTAGATACTAAATATCTCCACCCCTCTTGGGTATCCATGATATTTATGTGTGTTCTTTGAGTGTTAAAGACTACCATCCTAATTGGTACTTGAGTCATATTTTTTCTTTTTACTTCTTCTATATATTCTGTAAAAAACCAATGTTATGTTTCTACAGTATAGGATAAAGGTGCCCAATGGAAAGGCCATGGTCTGAAAATTTCCTTGAAATAGATTGGTTTCATTCTGCACCATTCTTTCCTTTCATTATATTTAGTAATCAATGAAATATGGCATTTACAAGCATATAGGATAGAGCTACTACTAAAGTGACAGTGTGAAGCCAATTTTGACAATATTTGAGGCCTACTCCCTCTATCCCAAAACTCATCTTGAGACCTAAAGTGGGGAAGTTTTTAAAGCTTCTAGAGAGTGCCTCGGTACTGTTCCTTAGCCAAGAATGTCTAAATGAACAACATTCAATTTGGTAGCATTGTCGGGGGATCCAAGTTTCAAAATTTCTATTGTGGGAAATTGACAATGATTAAATTCTAGGTCTTGGTTGTGAAAAAAGATAACGACATACCATTTCATTCTTTTCAAAGAAGATCATTAGAAAATATTTCACTTGACAACTCCACATTTCAGGGATTCCACATTGTTTCCATGGAAAACTCATTTGTCTCATCGATAGTTGCAAGGTATGCTCCATTTAATTTCTTTGTTGTACCTAGTTTTCCTAATCCTATGCCTGATATTGAAGAATGCTTAGAATATCTTCCTAAGTTTAAAGGAGATGGTGATGAAAACCATGGGAAACATTTGTGGGATTTGTGATGAAGATGTTTATGATGTCTCTAAAGGGAGATGTAAGAAAATGGTATATAAATCCTCCTATGCTGGTATTCCATCATTAGAAGAGTTCCATTCAATGTTTAACACATGTTGTAGGGGGTTTATACATGTAAGGTTATCTTGGAGGGATACTCTAGATTATAAATTCAAGGTGTCAACAATAAAAAACGCACTGGCATTTTTGAAAGAATGATGCCTAATATTGTAAGGAAATTTTGACTAGCTTCCCTAGATCCAAATCCAAATCTGATTGCACCATTGGAAAGCTTATGATCTGTAGATGTCGATTGACTATTGGAGCATGCAAAACGGACATTCCACGACTGAGAAAATTGATTTTTCCTAAAGCAGATTATTTCTGGAAAATTTTCATTTTCGGTGGTTTAGGCGAACAGGACGACTATTCATTAACCATCGAAAGTTGCGCTTTCGGTGGTTAATTCACCTAGAAGATTTCGAAGTAACCACCGAAAGCCTGTCATGTTCAGAAAAATCAAGTTTTTGCACAGATCAAGTTTTTTCGAGTTGAAAAGGTTTGCAATCTTTTCAAATGAACATCTAATGAATTATCAAAGTAAATCCAACAGTTAGTTTTGACAGATTGTGGAAAAAGGAGGTGTTTCAAAGGTGTTTGATATCTTTAACCAAGACAGAAAATCAGTACATTTTTCCACCTCAGCAAATTCGAATTTTTCCTCTTGGAAGAGTCATCAGTCAGCCTTGGGAGGCTATCCTGCACTTCACCAACAGTCAACAAGAGAGAGAGATCATGAAATCTGGGATTGACCTCATTCTTGGGGATCATCCCACATATTTTGCAACTGAATTTTGACTTACTATTTTTAGTATATCTGATCCTTGTTTTTAGGATCTTAGAACTACCTTGTAATGCTATAAAGCTTAGGATAGAAGAGGAACCAAGGGGTTCKATTTTGGGTTCTACATGATGCTACTGTAAGAAAGACCTATTCTTATTATATGAAAAATTGCAAGCTTCCTTTAGTTGTGTTGTCAGATTCTTCTTTCCTATTCTCTGATATCTTATGAGTGAAGGTTCTTTATTGATGCTCATTCAATCTGCATGTGACTGTCATCTCACTAATTGATTGTTTAAGTTGATGATCATAAGTTATTTCCTTAGTTATTAAACCCATTGTGCTTGTTTTATATGAGTATAGTCTGGTTCAATAGCTATCTTCTCTACCTTTTAATCAAACCTTGTCTGACTGCATTACTAGAAGGCCTTGTGAGATTTATATTTCTAGACAGTCTTGAAAACACAGTCTAGTCCCTAGATATTCATCTTGATCCAAAAACCACATCAATTATTAAGAAAATATTTCCCAAAAAGAGTTAGTTACCAAGCATCTCCGACTTGCAGCCTAGGAGAGTTTCCTGGAGTGATAACAAATTGGCACCATTGCCGGGGAGAGGAGATTGAAGCTCAACTTCCTTGGGAGACGACATAGATCCAGCTTTGATGATAGACAAAGCCTGGACATTATTTCGGTTGTAATTATCTATCTGGCGACTCCATGAAGGACGAATTCAGTGGCGACTCCATGAAGGACGGATGTGTTGGCGACTCCACTAGTATATATAAATGAATCATATCTTAGCAAAGAGGTATGCGTTCTGTGATTTTTCAAGCATTGCTGGTTTTCCTAATCAAGTACCTACTAGAGATGAATGGGAGAACAGTCTTCCTAAATTTCGTGGTGAAGAGTGGGAAGTGCCAGCTGAGCATTTGCTGGATTTCCATGAATTCATTAATTGGTTTGAAATTGTACATGACGATGTGCAAATTAAGCTTTTCAAGTTTTCTCTAGAGGGAATTTATCTTGATTGGTGTTGGTCTCTTCCGGATGCAAGTGTCAGCTCTTTAGCAGATTTTCATGCTGCTTTTCATGTGTTCTGTAAAGATCATTTTTCAGTTGATCTTCTTTATCCTCAGTGCTGTCATGAATCTAATCTCTCGAAATTAGAACTTCAGGAAGAGTATGCTGTTGAAGAAAATACTCTTCATCATGATCAGGAGGTCAATGATTCACACTATGACAATCTTAGCGATGCTTTTGACATCATATCAAATGCATCTACTGTTGTTAGTTGTCATGATGATCAGATTTTTATCTCTGAAAATTTTGAAGATGTTGAGCAGACTGACAGATTTGCAAGTGATAATTTCATATCTGCAGAGGTTGAGGAGGACAACCTACCATTTCCAGATTTGCAGGGATTATCTAATCTTCAGCTAGAACACGAGAATCATGATCAAGAATGTGTTGATGCCGTAGTTGATACTAGTCATGAGTCTCTTGATCCTAATAACAGAGAAGACCCAAATCCTAGGGTTGAATCTGCAACACATGTTATGAGTAGCTCACATTTTTTAAACTTGCAGGAGAAGGTAGATCACAGCACATATGAAGAGAGCGATGGTGGCAAGGAACTGAAAAGTCTAGATCAGTAGTCCGTATTATATGTTTTTCAAACAGATCTTGAGCAGCCTGCATTCAATAGTGAGATTAGTAAAGAAAATTTTCAACATCTTTTCAATCTACAGTTAGATCAGCAATCTAAAGAGGTATTGCTCTGTAAATTTGATGACCCTTTTGCTGACTATTCGGAGCCTATCAGCAGCATGAATGTTAAGATATTTATGTCAGAAGAATATTCTCTTATTCATCTGCTCAAACCTTTCTTCTGCATGATATGGTCTTTATTATTGTTCGGGTCAAGATTCAACAAGACATTAGTAAGTCAGTTTCTTACTTGGCTACATTGGAAATTCAGTTTTACTTGATCAACCTGCTTTACTGGTTAGAGTAGGAATAAATAGAAAATAAGCTCGTCATCGAGCATGAGATCCTTTTAGTCTAGTAGTTTGCAACAGGAACTTGTGTTCAACATTTTATTACAGTTTGAATAAGTTGTAGGATTTGGATTAGGTTTTGAAATCAGCTTTTGAGACTCCATAGCCCAATGGATGCGAGGCATTACTAGCAGGTTTACAGTTGAACATTTATGGACAGAATTCATAAAATATGTTGACATACCTGCAAATGGTATATCAAGGGTTGGAGATGCGGATGTTATCTTCTCATTAGTTGTTGGGCACTTAACAACTGGTTTGATGTCTATCACCCTCATTATAGCTTACTACCCCACAGATAGCTCACATAAAGTCCACACATGAGAAGAATTTGGCAAATGCGGTGAAGCTTCCTCCTCAAATTGAAAGAGAGTTTCTTCATCCAAGAGTTCCAACTTCAGTATATGGCTCTGTCCCTTCAGATCGCCCTTTTGCCTGTCCTAATGAGGGTTGTGACAAATGCTACATACATGAGTATAAATGAACAGATTCAGAAGCTTATGAACTGAAAAATAACCCTACATCAACAGTCAAGCCTTCAGTCGTTGCCTCTATCAATTTCCATGAACTTCTAGAATGTCCAGTCTGCACCAACTCTATGTATCCTCCCATTCACCAGTGTTCGAATGATCATACACTATGCTCTGGATGTAAATCCAGGGTCAACAACCGGTGTCCCACCTGTAGGTACGAACTTGGTAATATTAGGTGCTTGGCTCTTGAAAAGGTGGCAGCATCTCTAGAACTTCCTTGCAAGTATCAAAGCCATGGTTGTCACGAGATATTCCCTTACTACAGTAAATTAAATCATGAAGCTCAGTGCACTTTTAGGCCATACAACTGCCCATATGTTGACTTTGAATGCAAGATAGTTGGAGATATTCCCTTTTTAGTGGATCATTTGAGAGATTATCACAAAGTTTATATGCATGATGGTTTCACCTTCAACCATCGATATGTAAAGTCAAATCCACTTGAGGTTGAGAATGCTACTTGGATGCTAACTGTATTCAATTGTTTTGGGAAATACTTTTGTCTACATTTTGAAGCATTTCAATTGTGCAAAGCCCCTGTATATATAGCTTTTCTGCGTTGCATGGGAGATGATGATGAAGCTAAAAACTTTAACTACAGCCTTGAAGTCGGAGGCAATGGTCGAAAACTGACTTGGCAGGGGGTTCCTCGTAGCATCAGAGATAGTCACAGGAAAGTTCGTGATAGTCATGATGGATTAATAATACAAAGAAATATGGCATTCTTTTTCTCAGGCAGTGACAGAAAAGAATTGAAGCTTAGAAGGAAGCGGAAGAAGCTTTTTGAGACTGGTGCTGGTGGGGGAAATGCAATCAAAATTATGTTTAATATTTGAGCAAAAAACGGCCCCAGATCGAAGTTTTTCTCAACCAACATCCTGAAAATAGTTTTACAGTATATTCTTCTCTCTTCTTATTGGCGATACGTGGCAAGTATGCTCGATGTTGGCAAATCAACACCTGGACACTTGTATCCTGCATCTGAGGGTTTGTTTGGCGATGAAACATGCAAATCCAGGGCGGTTATATCATCAAACACTTGGCAGCCTACGGGCTTTTGATAGCTCATGATTAATGATGTAAATTCTCGATTTTGCTCTGGGTTTTGCTATCGGTGCGTTCCTTACGCCTTCTTTTGCGGGGATCGAAACTTGGACCTTCGACTCATAAAAAAAAGTATGGAAGCCCATCTTACAGGGTCTGAGAACGATCCTTTTTACGATCTTCTGCATCCCTCTCTCCTCATCGCCATAGTAGCCGCAGAATAATAACAGTATTAGGTCGTCTTTCTGGCACCACAGTATATAAAAACATCAAGCAATATTCAGAGGCATACCAAAATGGAAGAGACCAAGACAAGGTTTATGAATTAACATTGGAAAGATGTTTCCATGACATTGCCAGCAATGAGAATAGAGAGTAGAACTTATGCTCTGTGCAACTTAATGTTACAGGTTTGGAGGAGGAATTTGTTTCAAATACAGTGGAGAAAGTCAGGGAGAACATTATGAAGCAGAATTAGCTTTATCTGCAGAGTTAAGTGGTATGGTAAAGGAAAAAATTGGCTCGTGAAATGTATCCTTGGGTGGAGGAGAAGATTATATCAGTACATGGCCACAAGGTTGCTATTGAAGTGGTTGTTCAAACTCCTCTTCATGTTGGATCTAAAAGCTTGACTCATCTAGTCACTTTCCTAGAGCGATATGAGTATGTACTGACTAAATTGGATTTTGATCAACCAAGTCAAATCTTAGTCATAGCGAGGTTTCTAAACTGTGGAAAAAATGGTGCTCAAATGACTGCTATTGCAATTGATAGCATGATGTTAGTTCAAAATCTTAACCTGGTCACACTAAGCTTATAGCATGCTGCCATTTCCATATCCAAAATATGCAGAACGCAGGTTTGCTTTTCAATAGATATATATTTATCTTCTATGTTCTTGAGGCAGAAGCTGAGGCATTTAATCTTGGATGTGTTGTAAATGATGCTTGGACTTTGTTAGAGATTCATTCACCAATAATATCTGGAGAATGGATTTTTGGATTCCTCACATTAATGCCATGCATATTTTTAACTAAGCACTGAGCAAAGTTCAATGTGACCGATGTTATGGTGAGGTGCAAGAAAATTTTCAGGGGAATTTGAAGCATACATGCGACATATAACATATGTTCAGAGAGACAAAAAATTTCTGAGAACCCTTTAACGCCATCCGATCATAACAGTATAAATGAGACTTCTTTGGAGGAGAAAGTCATGACTGTATCAGGTCAGTTCAAAATTGAGCCAGAAGTTCAAAGCGTTTGCAAAGGTGAACAACCATTCCAGCAAGCAGTAAAGATTGGAATGCCCACATCGTCATTGACAATGGAGCTCGACCCAAACATTGATCCAAAAAGGGTGAAACGGATTTTAGCCAATAGATAATCTGCACAAAGATCCCGAGGAAGCAGAGTTGTAAGATTAAACCCATCAGGAGGAGATTACAAGTTTAGTCAGAGAGAAAGGAGCTTCATCTAAGAAGCCCTGAAGTCATTTACAAACATGCAGGTAATCAGAATTTTGATATTTTGATTTTTGAAATACTTTTTTTCGGTGGTTTAGGCGAGCCCTTCAGTGGATAAGGTGCTTAAATCCAAATACTGTTAACC